>VZRM01008896.1:350261-380369 GCA_013397955.1 Grantiella picta | reverse complement strand
TCCCTCCCTCCCTCCCTCCCAGAGATGCTTCAGCTTCCCCCTCTTCTCCCTCCCTCTGGCTGAGATCAGCAGGTGAATCCCAACCCTTTGGCATTTTTGTTCCCTGAATCCTGCTGGACAAAGCTTGGCCTCTTTCATTTTCCCTTTACTGCAGCCTCCTTTGTGCAGATTAAAATAATTGATAATTGATTAAAATAACTGATACTGATCTGCCCCTTGCCCCATGTCCCAACGACTCGCCCGGGCTGGGGATCCTGCTTCATGGATATGCCAAGAATGGTCCTCATTAGCCCTCTGGGCTCCAGAAGTGCTGCTGGGATTGATTTGGGATCATTCAGGCTGATTGTTGTGGGTTGGGGTCAGTGGCCTGGGCTTGGCTTGGAGCTGCATTTTCCCAGAGTGCTGCCAGGTGCCTGGAGAGCTGGATAATTTACTGCAGCCACCTCCATGTTCAGGATTAGGAACGACAGCCCTGAAGGGTCTCTTCATGCCAAGTTTTGCTGGGGATGAAGGATCATTCCCTTCACCGATCCAGAGCTCCTCACTGGATGAAGCGTTTTCCTTTTTGCCACCATTTATACAAAACTCAAAGAAAAAATGGAGGTGAAGGGAGAAGGGGAGCTGAGTTTGCCTCGGCAACCAGAGGGGAGAGAAGCCCCAGAGCCAGAAAACAACCCCCAGTTTGTAATCAAAACGCAACATAATCACTGCAACAGATGTCAAAAAGATAAACCCACGGAATTCTGCACTGCCAAGGATCTGCTCTGCGCGTTGGAGAGCACAGGGATGCTCTATTTCTGTCAAACGGCCCCATTTTGGGAGTGTGAGCAGGAACAGCAGCACGGAAAACTCCTTTCTGCCCCTGCCCTGCAGCAGTTTTACAGTGGAAGTTCTCAGTGAGGCTCAGGTTTGCTCCTGGACCCACGATGGGGAGGGAAGGAGAAAAATTGGTCTTTTAGGGAAAAACAGCATCACCCAGCTGGCACGTGGACTTGGCCTGATTGCCAGAGGCTGAGATAAAGAGGGAAAACATGGAGAGCTGCCTGGCAGGAGAGGAAAGGTTGGGGGAAATTCTTTTACAGAAGAAATGCAGACAAGAGCGATGAGGTTTTTTGTGTGCACAGCACTCACCTCGTAGTGATAATCCATGCAAGTTAACTCTCTCCAGCAGCGATCTCCTCGGATTTTAATCAGCCCCTGGGGGAAAAAGGCAAAAATACAGTCACAAACACTTAATTTCACTTGATTTTGTGTCTCAGGATGCCAAATTCTGTGGTTAAACTGCAGGGGCTGAACGAGGCACATCCACAGCCTGGGTCCAGCCGTTGTTCCCAAGGGAACACAGTGGATGTGACTCATTCCAGTGCCTGCTTACTGGGAATGTGACACGAAATCCTCGTGGAATATGCCACAATCCCCTCTGAGAGAGAAGCCTTCCCCACCCCTGAGCCTCTGCTCAGCTCTGAGCAGCTCCTGGCATCACTGCCAGCAGCCCTGGGAAGCAGCAACAGGAAAACACCAGGGGGTTAACAGACAAAACCCAGCAAAACCCACAATTTGAACACCCAAACCCCATTGTTTCCCTCGGGAAAAGTCACCTCTGCTGCCTGGGGGAAAGGAAGCAGTGTCACAGAGCTGGGGACAGGGAGCAGGTGGGACTCCAGGGCGACCAGAGCAGCACATTTCCAAATCACTGGGTCCATCCCAGGGCTGGCAGCAATACTGGGATTGAATTTCTTTGCCTCAGTGATGAAGAGCAGAAAGGAATCAGTCGGCCAGAGCGGGAGAGACACCTGGGCAGGGATGGGCTGGAGCAGGAAGCTGTGCAATCAGGGCTGCTTTGAAGTCCCCGAGAGGTCCCTGATTAGGATCACAATATCCCAAATTGAGGAAAGCTTCACTGGTCAAAAGGTTGGAGCAGCTCTGTCATCTGCATACAATTAGGGGGGATTTGCCTACCTCTGGCATTGCCCTAATTAGACCAGCCCTGCCTGTTCCAGGAGAAAAACACCAGGAGTTTTGGGAAGGTCCAGGTGGGAGTTTTGGGAAGATCCCAGTTGGTTTTTTGGGAAGATCCCATGGCTGCTCCACAGGAGCATCAAGAGGACTCCTGACATTTGCAGCAGGGAAAGGATCAGGGAGCTGCCAGTGCTAAAATCTGAGAGCTCAGAGGAGATTCCAGCATTGTGAATTCCATCTAAATTCCGACAGAATCAGAACAGGTTGGAAGTGACCGCGGTGGCTCCTCTGCTCCAGCTGAAACAAATCTTCAATTCCAGCATTAAACAAAGTTTCACAGGTTTGGGGCTCAAAAAAACCTTCAAAATTCCAGTTAAAGACCCTCCAAAACCGCCCAGACCTCAAAATATCCAAAGATATCCAATTCCCAAGGCTGTATATCTGTCTGTCTGGCTGACACCTGAGAGCAGAGCAGAGTTTATGAACTCCTGGCTGGAAAAAAAAGGGATGCAAAGTGATATGACCCAGGATCTGTGGGATGGCAGGGCAGCTTTATCCTCAGGGATTTCCTCAGCACATCCCAGCACTCTCCATCATCTCCCTGCAGGGCTGGAGGGACAGGGACAGGGAGAGGGACGGGGACAGTTCACCCTGGCTGTCAACAGCCACAGCTCCATCCTCCTGCCCTCTGAGCTTTTCTAAAATTACAGGATCTGCAGATAGCATCTCCCAGGATGTGCTGCAGCTGGCAGCCCTGTCAGCCAGGCCACACTGAGGCAGCTCTGTGCAGGAATTCAGAATATTAAAACAGGACAGTTATCTTGATGACCTTCCCTCCTCCCTGCCCGGGCTCTATTCTTCAGCAGGGATAATTAAAACTCCAATTAAAACAAGGAGCGGGGAAGAGCGCCGCTCTGAAAATCCCAATTTTCCCTGCAGTGACTCACTGAGGCAGCTCATCCTTTTTTGTTTACTAGGAAGCTTTCAAGCAGGGAAGTCACTGAAAGCTCTTCGTATCAAAGATGTTTTGCAGCACAGAAAACTCCCACTCTCATCATTAAAAGGGCATTTCGAGGCAGCTTTACCCGGAGCTGTCTCCGAGGTCACTTCCACTCCCACACTGACACCTGAGTTTCCCACTTTTCCCAAGCATTCGGATCGAGGAACGAGAGCAAAATGTGCACAGAAAATCTCCGTATTTTGGGAGATTTTCCTGCAGCTCTGCTGAGGAGGGGCAGGAAAGGAGGATGAGAAATCCCAGAATCCTCGAATTGTTGGGGTTGGAAAAGATCTCCGAGATCACCAAGTCCAACCACCAACCACCAGGGTCACCTCTGTGTCCCCAAGTGCCACATCCACAGCTTTTTTTAATTTTTTTTTTCCCCCCTAATTTCCATTCCCTAATATCCATATCCCATGGATCCCAACCCTCCTCTCCCTGGATGAGGACATGGAGGGAGCAGAAGGAAAAGGAGCTCGGGACAATCCCTAAAACCCTCAGCAGACCTGGAATTTGGGACCTTAGCTACCAACATCCTGCAAGGAATATTTGCCGGGGATGTATCGGAGTTCAAGAAATCAATGATAAGGACAAATTAAATGGAAAGTAAAAGGAGGAAGGAAATGATTTAATTTAATTCCAGCTTGGCATCATGCTCCTGACATTGTCCCATGGCAATGGCATCATTTGGGAAACACGGGAAAGATGTGATGCAGCAAACTCAGGGCACAAAGTTGTTTCTCCTTTGCTAAATATTAAAATCACTAAAGTTGCTTTCCCCCCCTTTTTTTAAGTTTAAAAAATTTTGGGAAGTTTATTCCTGGTCCTGAGTTAGCAGAGCAGTAGCTAAAAACTGAAATTCTGCCTTTATTTTGATGCAGGGATCAGAGACAAATGGGCAGGAGATGGGGATTTTTGAAAACATTTTTGCATTTTCCCTTTTTATGGATCAGTTCGAAGAGACAAAATGAAGAAATATTTGTTGGAGGGGCAGGAAAACGGGTTTTAAATCCCTTTTCCCTTCCCAGTGATACAATTCCATGAAAAACCAGGCACCCCCACCATCACACTGGGGCAGCCGAGGAGATTCTCAGATGTGGGGAAGGGAAAATCTTCGGGAATACAAATTAAATCTGAGCTCAAGGCAAGGAAACAGGTGGCCAAGTGAACCGGCAGAGACCCTTTCACCTCCCTGGCCTCGCTCTGGATCCAGGAGCAGGCAGCGTTATTAAATTCCCTCTGCTGGATGTGGCTGTGCAGCCAGCGGGGTCGTGGCACTCGTGGCACCGCTGCTCCTTGGGATAACGAGCACTGCTGGCCCGGCAAGGGGAGCTTGAGGTCCTTGTCGCAGGGATTTACGGCAGGAGGAGTAGAAAATGTTGGCCCTGGATTGAATTAAGCCCCAGGATGAAATATGGGCTCCACTCCTGCTCCCCTGCCAGGTCTGCTCCCCCAGGGCACAGAGCTCGGGCAGGATGGAGATGCAGCACCTGCTTGGACTCGGAAAACTCCAACTTCCCAGAATTAAAGGGCATTAAATCCACCAGCATTTCTCCCAGGGCAAGGAGAATCACCTTCAGGATTTGGTTTTTAATTCCGTTTAATAGGAGATAATAAATCTAAACCATGCCCACAGCATCACCTCCCTCACTCCCATCCCTGACCCTCCTTCCCCAAAAATTCCCACCCAGGCACGAGCCGCAGCTCCAGACGAACCATCAGACAATCCCATGAGGATGTGACGCTTTGAGCATGGAATAAAACATTATCCCATGGTAATAAGTGTTGCCTCGTCTCCAGGACGGCACAAAGGGGATCCAGGGGGATGTGTCACGGATCCAGGGGGGATCCAACCCCAAATCCTGCCCTTTCATCTCCCCAGCACGGCTGTGCCCAACTGTGTCCCTTCCAGGCTGCTCGACTTGGGTGATTCAAACCAAGAAAAAGCCGGAATAATTAAAATGTCATTCAAGCCCTAAGCCCATATGAGTCACTGTTCCAAAAAATATCTGAAAAATTCCTTCAGGAGTGGGGGATAATTATATTCCTCCCTATCTATTGATTTTTCTCTACAATGCAGATGTCAGATTTTCCACGGTTTTTTTTTTCCTTTTTCTCCTTTTTTTTTTCCCTTTTTTTTTTTTTTCCTCCCTGGAGTGAGTGTCAAGGAGGAACAAAGCACTTCTTTGAGACTTTTTCAGCCCAAAATTAATTCTGAAAAAAAAAGAAAAAAAATGGTACAGACAGGCCAATAGCACGGGAAGCTGAGCAAAAGCCTGGTGACTCAAGCTATGTCTGCAAAATTCCCTATTGATCCCAGCTCCAGAGGGAAGGGTGGGGAACGGGGCACCCACGTTACAAATTTAGAGTCAATTTAAAGACCTTTCCGTGTCTCTGCTGTAGAAAAGATGGGCAAAAAGCCACCCCGAATTCCCAACTGAAATGCTGGATTTTAATTTTGCTCGTGCTATAAATAAGAAACGCTTCCAGAGAAAAACCCAGATCTGTGCACTTCCCACCTCTGCTAGCCACGGAATAAAGCGGCGTTGCCATCTCTGGGAAAGCCAAACCTTCACCAGGATATTCTGAAACAAACTGAGGCCCCAGTTCATGGGAGAGGAAGGAGCTTCTTAAGGTGAAATATAAAAATAAAATTTAAAACGGAAAATTTAGGGATAACAGGGAAGAGGCTCCTGGAGAACCTAAATGTGAGGAACCCAACAAATCCAACTTCTGCTGGGGATCTGAAACTCCCTCAGGGACTCCAGAACTTCCACAGACCTTGATGGATCAAGGTCAGGAAGGTGCAGGAAGGCTGAGCTGGATCCCAGGTTTTGCTTTCCCTAGGGAATATCCCACAGGGAAGAGGTGACACAGGTGACACAGGTGCAGCTTCAGGGCAGCAAACCCAGAGCTGCACCTGATGTTCACACCAACCTCACTGAATTCAGATTCCTGCAGATTCTTCCACGAAAAGAGAGGAATAACAGGATGTTCCATCCCTGGCAGTGTCCAAGGCCAGGCTGGACAGGGCTTGGAGCAGCCTGGGACAGTGGAAGGTGTTCCTGCCAAGGCAGGGGTGGCACTGGATGGAATTTAAGGTCCTTCCAACCCAAACCATTCCATGATTTCAGGATTCCTCAGCCAGGGAAGGACAGGTTTGTCTCCTGGGCTGACTCTGCTTTGCTCTGCGCTTTGCCCTTCACTCCCACAGCCAGCCCAGCTCAGATCCAAGCCTGGCACTTCCACACCATCCTGAGGACACTGGCAGTGTCCAAGGCCAGGCTGGCCAGGGCTTGGAGCATCCTGGGGCAGTGGGAGCTCTCCTTGCCCGGGAACCTTCCTCCTGAACCACACCATTCCAGGATTCCAGGTGAACAAATCCCTCCAAGCTCACCCCAGGACACACCCCATCCCGCTGGAACAGCCCCAGGCTGACCCGGCACCAAGCCAGACCGGAGCCACCACAACCACAACGCCCCGCAGGGATGGAAACCACACTCCTGCGGGAGAACTCCCCGGCGCTGGCTTCTGCTTCCTCCGATTCCCCGCTGTTTTCCCCCTCTTTTCTCCCCAACAAGCCCCTTTGAGAGGCACCAGGAGCTCAGCAGCATCTGGGTGACTTTGAAGCAGTGGGTGAAAGGGATTCTGCAAAGCCCTTGGCATTGGCGGCTCCTGCCTTTTCCAGCAGCCGAGGAACAACAAGTCCCTCTGCCAAGGGCTATTACCAGACAAACGGAGAGAGATCAGAGGCACAAAGGAGGTTGCTAAGGAGTCAAGTGTGGGATCCCTGCAGAGAGGAGGAGGCTGCAGCTGGGACGGCAAAGGTCAGAACATTGCAGACATCATTTTCCAAAAATTCCCATGAAGCCCCGGCGCGGGAGCAGCGAGCTGGCCCCGCCGAGCTCGCCGAGGAATAATGAGAAAGGCAGCGAAGAAAGCTCCCTTTCTTCCCTCCTACCCACGCTAATGTAATAAAACAAATTAGAATAATTATTCTCCATTTCAGAGCCATAATGCCCAGGATCAGGGCACGCTTGTCACCGAGCTGACATCTACATCCGCTGGATTCTCCCCCTTTTCGCCTTTCGGGATCGCCTGAATTCCAACTTTTATTCGATTCCTAATGCGATTTTACTGCAGGCATCCAGATTCTGTTTGCTTCAAAGTCTTCCTTATTTTTGCCAGAAAGTTCATCTCCCTTCTTAGCTAATCACAGCCCCACCCTTTCCAGTAACCTTTCAAATGCCACCCACGTCCTGACACTTTTAACAGGATCCAAGCGAAAACAAAACAAGGAACACGGAGAGTTTCACACGAACCGCGAGGTTCGGAGAGGATTTGCTGCAGTGGGTTAAAAGGAATATTTTTTTAACGGCAGAGGAAATGCAAAGCCGTTCGAAAACGTATTAAATATCGAGTGATGCGTAAATAATCTGGAAGGGATTGATCCTTTCGCTGTGAAAATAGATCTCTGAGAAAGATGGACAAATCGGCAGGAAAAAATGGTGAAAATTTGAGGGAAAAAAATTGAGTATTATAAATCTTTTTGCACTATTTTTTCCCCCAGGACTGTCACTTTAAATGATCTTTTATCCTCCTGTAAAATATCTCTTGTGTAGATTTGATCCAGCAAAGGATTGAAATTATTTTCTCCGCCTGCCAAAAAATGCTCCCAACTCCCCTGTGCTGCAGCAGCTTCCGAGGATGGACTGGAACAGCTCAGAGAGGCTGAGCCTGGATTTGGGAAGAGAGAGGTCAGTTTGACAGTCAGAAAGGGAAATTTGGGAATTGGGGAAAAAAAAATGAAGAGAAATTTTGTTTACAGGAAGCAAAGCAAGGGGAAGGACAGCCAAGTCACAAATCCCAAGTGGGAAAGATGCTCTTGGGTTTCCCTAAATTCCCCCTGCACTCCTCAGGATCTCCTGTGTGACGTGAGGAGGAGCAGAGGGAGCAAATCCTGGGAAGGACTCTCCAAAATGTGAGATAAGAGAGGGAAAAAACCCCATCCTGAGGAACCCCAGCCCAGATCCTGGGACAGTTTTTAGGGGATCACACAGGGAAGATGTCAAGGGCACTGCAAACAGAGCAGATTATTCAATAAAAATACATTTCTTTTAGAAATAACCAAATTATGACGGAACACATCTATTAAAGGATCTCATCCCTGGGCAAACCCGAGGTTTGGGATTGGGCTCATGGCCCCAGGAGCCATCTGCACACAGAGCTCAGTCCTCCCAGCCCCAACCCTTGCAGCAGCCAGGGAGAGATTGGCAGCTTTAAATCTGAATTTCCTTGCTTTGGGCACTTTTAAATTAAAGTGGTAATGTGCTTTAAATCCTGTTTCCCTGGTTTTTCACTCCCCTCTTCAATCCTTTCCTGCAGAAACTAATCAAGATGTCTCAGACTCACTCACACTCTCTGCTCCAGCCACCTTCCCTGGTAACTCATTCCATATGCTTGGGATCCTTTGCAGCTCCACCTTCGCTCCCTGCTTATTTCCAATTTTCCAAAGTTTCTCTGGGAAACAGGGATAATTATTTATTATTATTATTATTCCCCATCCCTGGCAGTGTCCAAGGCCAGGCTGGACAGGGTTTGGAGCAGCCTGGGATGGTGGAAGGTGTTGGGATTGGATTGGATGAGCTGGAAGGTCCTTTCCACCCTAAACCAGTCTGGGATTTTCTGTCGGTGTCCCCAGGCAGCTGCAGGTGACAAAAGCCCTCAGTGCCACCAAGCCAAGGGCCCTGGGGCTGCTCCTCCAGACAAATCCCTGTGGTCAACAGGGAATCAGGGAATCAGGGAATCATTCAGGTTGGAAGAGACCTTGGAGAGCACGCAGTGCCACCCTCAGCCCAGCAGCCCTGAGCCTTTGTCCCCAAGTGCCACATCCACATCCCAAACTCTTCCGTGGTGACTTTGCCACCTCCCTGGGCAACTCATTGCAATGCTGACCATTCCTTCAGAGAAAAAAATAAAATTAATCTCTAAATAATCTACTATCTCCTGGTGCAAGCTGAAGCTCATCCCTCTCACCTCTTCACCTGAGGAACGACAGGAACCTCAGCACACACCTCGTGACTCTGGTGGCATCAAAACCCAACACTTTGCGTCTCCCAAGCCTCGAGGAATCCGAGTGACAGAAAGTCACAAACAAAATGACGAAGCCATCAAACCACCTTCTCTTCTGAGGGAAAGCAGCCCTGCAAATGTGTGTTTGCATCCCTTATTGCCTAACAAGCTGCTGGCTCACACAAAGAGCCCCTATTCCGTTCCTGGGAAGCATCCGTCTTTACATCCTGCTCTAATGGATGATTAGGAACATCAAACATATAGATTGAATCACGTAATTACGCCTTTTAAAGAAGGCAGCAATATTTGAGCTCAGCCCAGCGCTTGCTGCCAATCAAAGGCTGGCAGTGCCTGCCTGAGCTCCTCACAGCTGGGATTGTCCCACTTTCCTGGTGCTGTGGCACCCCAAAATGAGCATTTTGAACGTTTCCAGGGGAAATGTGCACAACAAAGATTCTTTGTGGACATGATTCTTTGTGGGAGGTTTAGCCAGGAAACAGCAGAAGTCCCTAATGATAAAATGGGTGATGTTGGAAGAGACCTTAAAGATCATTTTGTTCCAATCCTTCCTCCAGCAGCCTCCACCTGACCAGGTGTGCTCTGTGCAGACTGTCAGAGCTCCACGTGGGAAAAGATCCCAAATCTGAGACGCTGACTGGAGAAAAGGGGCTGAAAAGGGCAGTCAGCCCCACGTCCTGCTGACAGCACAGGAACTGAGCATGGAAAATGGGAGAGAGAGAGATGGGATGAGAACCTGGAGCCATCAGCCACCCGAGGGGCAATCCCAACACGTTCCCAACACCCAGCAGAGCCAGGGACAGCCCAGCTGCCCCCAGGGAATGCTGCTTGCTTGGAGCATTCCCCAGGAAAGCCTCACCCCAACCAGCCCGAAGAATCCCAGGAGAACCACGTAGGAAAGCCGAATTTCCTGCGTAAAACACGTGAATAAACCACAATCATTGCCAACCCCACCCCGGGAAAAACCCCTTCAGCTCCTTGGGAGCAAACCAAAGATGCCACGGGAGAAAATCCACCCGGATTCCTGGAGTTTCCTTCTCCTTCCCACATCACCTCACTTCCTGCTGCCTGCCAGCACCGTATCCCAACCTCAGGAGAAATCCTACACGGGTTTGGGCCCCAAAGGATTAAAGATCCCATTAATCACTTGCTTGTGGGGATCCCATTTAATGGCCTTTCCGTGTTTTCCTGTCAGTGATATATCAGCATCCCAGGCATGCAGGGATTTGTGTCTTCCCAAAAATATCCAGAGAGTTATCGCTCTCCTGGTAAAGCCGAGAGCAGAGCAGAGATAACAGCAACAGAGATGTTTGGGAAGCACAGTTTGCCTCTAGATCCATAATTCAGGAATTCCTAATTCTGTCCCATAATTCAGAATAGATGAGGCACATCAGGAGGAACAAAGCTCAGGATGATCCCAATCTACAAGGAAAGCAGGATGTGAATTGGTGATTGTGTCAATTTTTGAGGAAATTTGGGATGTTTCACTACACTTGGTGCGTCATGGGCTGTCAAATCGTTCAATAATCAGAATTACAGCTGAGAACCACAGAATCCCAGAATGAGGTTGGAAAAAACCTCCAAGATAAGTCCAAGCTGTGATCAATCCCCACCTTGTCAATCAGAGCAGAGCCCTGAGTGTCAAATCCAGGCACTCTCTAATCCAAAGAACCATCAGGAACACAGGATTTAGCCTCCTGGGATGAAGGGTCTTAACATTTGGTTAAGATCCCATTGGTGAAAAATACCCCAAATAAAACCTTCAACCTGAGATTCCTGAAAAAAAAAAAAATCCCAAGCCAAAAAAGCCACTCCAAAAAAACCCCCAAGCACTCCTCACAATAACCAATAAAGCTCATGAAACCTCATTTTTTCAATCAGTGACGATCCCGAGCTGAAAACTTTGGGATTTTCTGAACCATCCAAGCAGATGGAGCTGACAGGATGACACCCCTGGCACACCTTGATTTCCACAGGGATGTGTCAGTTCCTGATGGATTCCCTCCCCAGGGAATTCCCTTGGCTCTGGGACAGCTCTGCAGCAATTGTCCTGCTGGGAACCTCGGGGCACAGAGTGACATCTCAGAAAGGCTCCAAAGGAAAAGCAGCTCCGGGGAAAACTGGGAATTACCCACTGGATTCCAACAGTCTTAGGGAAAAGCCACAGCTTCCCTTCCATTCCTCAGCAAAGCCACTCAAGCGCAGCACCGACAGAGAATTCCTTCTGCTCTTCCTCCTCCAAACAAACACCAGGAGCGAGCTGAAGGATCCTGAGAACCACAGCAGGAAAAATTCCTAAACCAACGGATCCCGAGGGGTAATTTTCAGCTGGGATGGGACATGGCTGCTGCTGGCACCTGCAGGAAGCAGAAGATGAATTCCAACTCACCGCTCCGAGCATGATCCTGAAAATCAGCCAGCGGAAAGCCCAGATGACAATCCTGGAGGGAGGAGAGCCCTGGGGCAGGCGGGACAGGGTCCAGAGCGGACACAGGAATATTCCCAGGAATCCTGTCTCCAGCAGCTGGGATTCCCATCCTGCAGCGCCAACGAGAAGGGAAAAAGGAAATAATTATTGTACAAGCGCTGGAAGTTATCCTGGAATTAACTTGAGACGCTGAAGGATTAAAAAAACCACCTGTAATGCTTTTTAAGATTAATTTTGGGGGAAATTAGGCATTAAAATAGACATCCCACATAGGGGATTCAGGTGTTGGAAGATTTTGGGTTGTGTTGCTCTTCTGCAAACAAACACTGCATGAAAAGAGGGGATTTTATCACTGCAAAAACAAAATCCCTCCAGCTTTGTCCCACCTCCAATCATGACAATTCTCAAAATATTTCTGTATGGTACAATTGTCCCCTGAAACCATTTAAAAAAAAAAAAAAAAGGACACTAAATGGCCCATTGGTGAGGAGAATTCCTGAAAATTCCTTGTTGGAGACGATTCAGGCACTGATATTCCCAGTGACAGAAATTAAACCAGGCAGGATCCATGGCTCCCATTCCTTCCCAAGGGCTCTCCAGGCAATTCTCCAGTTTGATCTATAATAATTCCCTTCAAAAACCCATTCCAAACCCATCCTCCCTTCCAGCTCCAGCCTGATCCCACACCCCAAGATTTTTCCACCCCAAGATTTTTCCAAGGTTTTTTGATTTGATGTTGTCACACAAGCAAAGCCACGCTGAGCTTGCTTTAAAACATTCTCAATAACGCTCACAAAACCTCATTTTTTCATCCTAACGTGCACGAAACCCCTCAAATCAAAACGAAATTTTTTAAAGCCCAGATTATTACACATCAAAGCTATTAAAAACTCCCCCTTCTCCCTGCACACATCCTGTGGTTTCCAGCACAGCCCCCCCAGCTGCCCAGACCAGGGTTTCTGGGAGGAGAAATGAGGAATATTGTCCCAAAAAGCAGCTGCAGCAGGAAAAGCACGGGCTCATCCCAAAAGTGAAAGGTTAATTGTGACTGAACCCAGCTCTGGGGCTGACTGGCACCAAAAGGGGTCGTACATCTCCCTCGTTCCTTCCCGCACAAGAATCCCACTGTTGTCCCTGTTTTCATATGTTAATCGTGGGTGTCGGGGTGGGATCCGAGCAGCCCCTGCATCCCTGAGCATCCCTGAGCATCCTTCCCTCTGGAGAGCAGCAGGGCAGCTTTTCCCGCTGTATTTTGAACCCAAATCCCAGGGAGGTGGAGGGAAAAGGCACAGAGGATCCTGCAGGACAATTCCTGCACATCCTGCAGCTCCAGGATAATTCTCCTCCTTTAGTTTGAACCCCAATCCCCAGGAGGGTGAAGGGAAAGGGGACAGAAGCATCCTGCAGGACAATTCCTGCACTTCCCGCAGCTCCAGCAGGATTCTCCTCCTTTATTTTGGACCCCAAATCCCCAGGAAAGTGGAGGGAAAGGGTGCAGGAGGATCCTGCAGGCCAATTCCTGCACTTCCCGCAGCTCCAGCAGGATTCTCCTCCTTTATTTTGAACCCCAGTCCCCAGGAGGGCGAAGGAAAAGGGCGCAGGAGGATCTCCCAGGACAATTCCTGCACTTCCCACAGCGCCAGGATAATTCTCCTCCTTTATTTTGGACCCCAAATCCCCAGGAAAGTGGAGGGAAAGGGTGCAGGAGGATCCTGCAGGACAATTCCCACAATCCCGCAGCTCCAGCAGGATTCTCCTCCTTTATTTTGAACCCCAGTCCCCAGGAGGGTAAAGAAAAAGGGCGCAGGAGGATCTCCCAGGACAATTCCTGCACTTCCCACAGCGCCAGGATAATTCTCCTCCTTTATTTTGACCCCAAATCCCCAGCAAAGGGGAGGGAAGGGGCGCAGGAGCATCCTGCAGGACAATTGCTGCACTTCCCACAGCGCCAGGATAATTCTCCTCCTTTATTTTGACCCCAAATCCCCAGCAAAGGGGAGGGAAGGGGCGCAGGAGCATCCTGCAGGACAATTGCTGCACTTCCCACAGCGCCAGGATAATTCTCCTGCTTTATTTTGAACCCAAATCCCCAGCAAAGTGGAGGGAAGGGGCGCAGGAGCATCCTGCAGGACAATTCTTGCACATCCCGCAGCTCCAGCAGGATTCTCCTGCTTTATTTTGGACCCCAATCCCCAGGAGGGTGAAGGGAAAGGGCGCAGGAGGATCCTGCAGGACAATTCCCACAATCCCACAGCTCCAGCAGGATGCTCCCAGCACCCCCACGGCCATCCCTGGATCACGAAGCCACCCCTGGATCACGAGCTCAGCCTGGCACCTGTGCTGCTGTCCCGAAGGACGAGCTGCAGTCCTGGCACCAGCCGGCACCATGCGGGGAGCAGTGCCGGGAAGGGCTCGGGGTAAACAGCACTGCCAGCTGCTGGGACACAGCTCGGACATTCCCGGCTGCTCCGCGGCCCCAAACCGGGGTGAGCTGCAAGGGCAGCCAAGGACAGACTCCTCTCACAGCCCAGGAGGAGTCTGAGCCCCCAGTGCCCCCAGCTCGGGGTTGAATCCTGCCCGGGGTGCGTGGGGCTGTGCTGTGACCCCAGGCTGCGTCACAGGGTCCTGCAAACCCAAGTTTAGCGGCAGAAAAGCTCCCAGAGGCTCTGATTTATCCACAGGGGGATAAATCCTGAAAATAAATATCCTGAGGGATGGAGTCTCCCCAGCTGCCCGTGCGGGATCACCTTTTGGGATGCATCACCCACTGGAGTCAGCAGTGGAAGCTCCTTCCCAGTTTCCATCCATCCATGGATCCATCCCTCCATCCATGGATCCATCCCTCCATTCCTCCATCCATCCCTCCATCCCAAGCAGCTCCTTGCCCTGGACCTTCCCTGCCCACAGCCTTCCCTCTCCCCAAAGCTGTCGTCTCTCTCCCCTTCTCCCTCATCCTGACCTCAACCTGTCATTCCTAGAGAAACATCCAGCTTGCAGAAGACCTCTAGGACCACCAAGCCCACTCCTCTTTCAGGCTTCCCCTTGTGCAAACCAAGCTCTGCTGGATGCTGCTCCATGGCCAGAGGAAGCACTCGGGATGGTGGGATTATCCCTGATGCTCCTGTGAATTTCTATTAAAATTCCAGCTGAATCAGGAAGGTTTGGGGATATGAACATGGTGAACACCACAAGTGAACCCACAGCTCGGTGCATGAGCTGTGCTGGGCTGCACCTCAGCCTCGCTCGGCTGTAAGCTGATATCAGAGCCAAGATTACCAAATCCATCAGCAGAACCTCCCGTTCCTCCCCCTGCCTCACAAACAGTTGTTCACATCTGCCCTGAAAGCCTCCGACTGCAAATCCTTTGGATTCTCAGACAGGTCCAGGGCTGCAGCCACCTCCCTGCTGAGGACGGGCACCGAGCACCACCCAGGGGTCCCCAGAGCCCCAGCACCCCCTTGGGACACCCCAAGGTCACCCCAGCTGGGCAGGGGACACCTGAGGAGCAGCTGGCTCCTCCCTGACCCTCCCAGCTCATTGACACCAGGATTTCTCTCCCTGTTTCCAAACAGGAGCAGTGAGGAAGGTGATGATTTAAAGTCCCTCCCAACCCAAACCATTCCAGGATCCCAAATGAGATTCATTTGCTGGTGTGGCAGTGCCAGGAGCCCAGCATGGCCATGTCCTCTGTGTCACCAAACTCCCTGGGAAGCACACCCCAAACACTCCTCAGATGGCAGCAGTTCCCACCCTGGACATCTTCTAGGGCAGCTGAAACAGCAACAAACACGGACATGATGGAGTCATCTCCATGACCTGGGGAGGCTCAGAGCAGAAACTGGGATAGAATCCTGGAATGGTTTGGGTGGGAAGGACCTTCAAGCTCATCCAGTGCCACTCCTGCCATGGCAGGGACACCTTCCACTGTCCCAAGCTGCTCCAAGCCAGCCTTGGACACTTCCAGGGATGGAGCAACCCCACCTGGGACAGCTGCACTTCGGGGCTGTGGGATGGGAAGGCAGACGTTGCCCACTGGGAGCTTCAGGAGCATCCCCATGGATCCACAGAGCATGCCAAAAACCACAAACCAGCAGCAATCTGGGAACCAAGGCAGCACAGACCTGCCTGAAGCACTGCTGCTTTATCACCTCCAGCCACTCTCCCCAGTCCTGGAGCTCTGGGGGCAAAACCCATCCCTAAAACACCAGCAGCAAACCCTTGAAGGACTCTCTCCAGGAGACAATTCCCATCCTCCAAGCACCAACCAACCCATCCTCACCGCCGAGCTCCAGCCCGGGGCTCACTGATCCTGCTGGGAACGAAAGGGTCACGTTGTTGACCCACCTGCTCCTGTTTTCCTCACTTGGATCTCGTCAAATTTCAGCAGCTGCAGGGCAGCACAAACCCCCCATTGTTATCTCTGGCGCAGCCGGAGAGGGAGCCACGGGCTGGGTTTTTTTGGGAGGGAAAAAAAAGGGAATCAAATCGACTGCCAACGGTGGCTGCGCTCGCCCCACACGCGCTGCGAGGGTTTGGGACATGCTTGGAACTCAGGGTGGCAAAATCCAGGGTTTGGCATTTTCCAGAGGTCCCTGCTGGGGCAGGGGAGGAGGAGGAGCAGGGAGGATGTGCCAGAAGAAAGGGAGGAAGCAAACCCAGAACCTAAATACGTTTTCCCGTTTTCCTTTCAGGGTTTTCAAGTGTTTCGCCTCTTTAAAATTCTCAAGCCCCTCATTGCAATGTAGGGTTTGTATTCACAGCTCAGCATCAGGCGATTTCCAGTTTTCATCTCTATTATTTACCATCAAATTTACCACCCCAAATCAGCCCATGGAGGAGTCAGCCCAGTCCCTTTCCCCCAATCTCCACACCCCAAACCAGTTTGTTGTCTGCATGGACAAGGGGAGAAAGCAGGGAGGGAGAAAAGGGCTGAAAGCCCTAAAATTAGGTTTTCTCTATAATGAAGTTTCTTATTTTCTGTTTTTCTGACTAAAAAAAAAATCACTGAGCCAAAATCAACCCTCATACCTGGCGATGCTAGAAACACCTCATGCAATTAATCTGTATTAATTCCCAAAATTCTATTAAACCCTAAAACACAGGATAAGGCGAAAACAGCCGACTGTTTCTCTTTGTACAGAAAGATCCACACATCACATTTACAGCCAGCACGCCTGCACGGCACAGACAAATGCTGCTCCAACATATCCAGATTTTCCAGCTCCCGGTGCAGCTGTCTCCCTATGGATATTGTGTGTCAGAGGGAGATATCCAAGCCAGACTGATTTCCCTGGAATTAGACCTGCTCTAGCCCACCTCCCTGAAATCCAGCGTGCTTTGGTTTCAGTGGAGCGTTAAAGCACCTGTTGGAAATATCTGAGTTGTGCTGGGGACCAGGGGAGATCCTGGCCAGGGCTGGAGCTGCGGTTTTGGGGGGATTTTGGGAAAATTCTGGGGTTTTTGGTGGGATTTTCTTCTCCCACAGGGTGCTGGGCGCTGAACAGATCCCCAGCCTGGCAAGGTGACAATGGGGACATTCCCAAAGCTGCCAGAGCTCCAGGAGGGTTTGGACATCCAGGGATGCTCAGGTTGGGATTTTGGGGTGTCTGTGCACAAGTAGGACTTAGAATGGATGATCCTTGTGGATCACTGCAACTTCCATCCTTCCCAGCAAAAACTTCCTCAGCGGAAAATAAAACTCCAAATCCCACCGCCTCGCTCTGTACTGCCTGGACAACACATCCCCTGCCAGTCAAAACCTCAGAAACACCCCAAAAATACCCCAAATCCAGTCAAAACCCCAGAAACACCCCAAATCCTGCTCCTGCCAGCTCACCACAAACACCTGGGTTTCTCTCCAGTGTGGAATGTTTGTTCCACTCAAACCCACTGCAGAATTCCCCCAGGCCCAGCTGGGTTGTTTTTCCCAGATCCCAATTCCCACCTGCTGGAATGAGCTGCTTTTTGCTTTTCCCTCTCCAGACCAGAGGGCTCTTCACCCAGGAACTGCCTTTTCCTCAGGAATTTTTTTGCCTTTTCCCCCAGGAATTTATAATTTTCCAGGAGGACAACAACCCTCCCAGAGGGTCAGACTCTCTCCCTTCACTCCCCAGCTTTCCAATATCAGCACAACCTGAGACACAAAGCCACGCAAGAAACTCTCAAGTGTGGAATTTTCCAATTTTCCCTCTTGCTGGACAGGATTTGTGGTGATTCCCAACGGGAAGAGCAATAATCACAACCTGGAGACATCAATCCCCTGTGAGTAACATCGAAGAGCAGCTCTGAATCACCTCCACCAACAGGCAGAGGATTAACTTTGGAATTATTCAGGATTTCCAGCCAGTGGGAAAGCAAAGCCCAGGCAGCAGCACAGCAAAGCTCACTTTCCCACCAATAAAAAGCAGAGAGTTTCAAATTTATCATTTCAGAACGCTGCAGAACGACGAGAATGATTCATTTGGAGGTCATCCCCAAAAAATCCTCCAGAAATTCTGAGCTGCTGCTCCGAGGAGCAGAGCTGAGCTAGGACAGAGAAAGGATAAATGATTAAAAAAAAGGAAGAAATTGCCCATCAGATCTCAGAGGAGCAGACAAGGAGCAAAGGCCATGATTTATTGCTTCTCATTCAGCGGTGCCTCTCACTCGCAGCCCCACAACAAAGGGATGTCCCTCACAAGGCGCCAGCCCTGCAGGGTTTTGAGGCTTTTCAGGGCTCTGAAAGCCAAAATTTGGGGGCTGAAGCTCCGAATCCCCTCGGGCACCACGTCCTCATAATCCCAGGACACCAACAAAGCCAAGACCTGATCCAACTTCCCACATCCAACCCCATCTTCCACCCCCACCATTAAATATTTCCCATTTCTTGCTCACCAAAGTTTCCCCAGACTGGGATACTTCCCATCTCTGCAACCACCAGAAAAGTTCTGGCTGTTGTTGGAAGATTTGGGGGAAATGTTCGCAGGAACTTTTTGTTCTTAAAGTATAAACTACCCAGAAGGAAAAAAAAAAAAAAAAATTTAGCATAAAAACTTTTAAAAGCTTCCAAGTGCTCTCCAGGGTAGTCATTAGGAACTACTTAGGTAACAGGAGGGTGATAACAGGGAGTTAATGCAGCGTTAAATTAGCCCTCCTTCCATGCAGAACTTTAAGTGACAGAGGAATCAGTTGGGAGGATTTTTATTTTATTTTTTAAATAATGAAGTTAATGGATTTCCTGTTTTTAGCTCTGTGGGCGGCTGTCAATTTGAGGGATCTGTACATACTGTATTTAATTACTCCGTCTTCAAGGAAGGAAAATAAGTTCAGCCCTGTTCTTGTGAACTCCAGGGGCACCAGGAGCTCTCCAGCTTGGCCTCGAGGTGAGGAGAAGGTGGTCAGGGAGGAGGAGATGTCCCTGGAGATGGGAAACAGAATTCCCTGCATTCCTGCTGTCCAGAGAATTTTTAGTGCTCCTGGAAATGTCCAAAGCCAGGTTGGATGGGGTTTGGCGCAGCCTGGGATGGTGGAAGGTGTTGGGGTTGAACTGGATGGGATTTAAGGCTCTTTCCAACCCAAACCATTCCAGGATTCTCAACGTCTCAACCATCCCTGAAAATCCTCCCAGCTGTGCCTCAAATGAGGGGAGAGAGGGAAACAAACAGCAGGAATGGCTCAGAGCCAGGGAGGGCAGAGGATTCCCAGGATTGCCCCCTAATTCAGACAAAGCCAGGGACAGAATTCCAGATCACTGAGCTTGGAGAAGTCCTCCAGGACTGAGTCCAACCTCTGCCTGATCCCACCGTGTCCCCAGCCCAGAGCCACCTCAGCAATTCCCTGAGCTCCTCCAGGGAGGAGCACTCCAAACCTCCCTGGGCAGCTCCCGCCAAAGCCTGCCCACCACTTCCATGGAGAAATTCCCCTGAGATCCATCCTGGAAAAAAGCAGAGCTTGGGGACACAGAGGGAATAACGCCGTGGGAAGGGATGGAAGAGCCTGGATGCAAAAATGAGGTGTCAGGGTTGGGAACAGCCAGCCAGGAGAGGTCCGGGACAGGTGATCCCACTCATCCCAGGGCAGTTCCCACCTTCCTGCAGGACAATTCCATCTGCTCCTCCCAGCCAGGCTCTGTGCCACGTGCCTGAGGAGCTGAGCTGCCCCAAAGCAGCTGCTGCTGGGTGGGAAATCCTTCTCCAGAACCCATGGGCAGCTGGTCCTGCTCTCCCAGCCCCATTCCCAAACTGGCATTCCCCACTCCAAGCGGGAACAAATCAAACCCAACACCACCGAGGCACCTGGCAGGAGTTTTTGCCAGCAGACAGCAGACAGCCTCGGAATAAAAAGCAGATTAAAGCAATTTTTCCTGCAGTGTGGTGTGGGATCCCCTGTGCCCTGCAGAGATCCAGGTTCAGCCTCGTGGGAGCACAAATTTCAGTGTTTGCAGGAGATAAATCCAGGCCAGGGGGATGATTCCTTCATTCCTTCAGGCCTCCCCATGGATTTGAAGTGAATCTCTCATGGAGATGATATTCTCATGGAATATCATCTCTGCCTCCCTGATTTTTTTCCCCAAAAAGCACAGTTTGTCTACGGAGCAGGGAAAATTGTTGGATAACTGATGAACCTCAAGGCAGATATCTCCATCCCACACCCCAAGAGACACAGGGGTGACACCAAAGGGGTGATCTGAAAGGTCTGCAGGAGAATTACGGGATTTTTTAGGTTGGGAAAGATTTCTTTAAATCATCAAGTGTAATGGTCAACCCAGCAGCACTGTGCTCACCGTGTCCCCAGTGCCACATCCACGTGGTTTGTGAACATTCCCAGGACTGGGAATTCCACCCCTGCCCTGGGCAGCCTCTTCCAGGCTTTGACAACTCTTTCCATGAAGAAATTCATCCTAAATTCCAAGAGAAGACCACGAGTGGCTCCTGATGGAATTTACCAGTGCAGAAGGAGTTTTTCCATGGAAAGGGTTTCAGGCAGTGGAAGTGTCCAGGGAGGTTTGGAGTCCCCATCCCCGGAAATATCCAAGAAATAAGTTGATTTGGCACTCAAGGATGGTCTTGGATGACTTTTCCAACCTCAATGATTCTGGGATTCCTGCAGCATCTTTTACACCCAAAATCTTAAAAAAAAAATTAAAAAATCCCCCAAACCCAAGCAAACAAAAACCAAACCAAAACAAAAAACAACAAAAAAAAGTGGATCCTATTTATACAAGAGACCACGACAAAACCATTCCAGTACCTATAAATATGATTTTTCTGATTCTCAAAGGGGATTTGCTCTGTCCAGACTCCTGGCTATTTTTCAGGATTGCACTTAAATAAGAAAATGGATATTTCCAGGTCCTTTTGGACATCTCTCCCTCCCAACAAAAGTAAAGAAGAGTCTCCATTCAGCTCCATCCCTCACGGAGCTCAACGAACTCCGAGGAAACTCTGCTGCTGCAAATCTGCTGTGCTTCAGGGCTGCTTTAATCCAAGCCTTTTCCAACACCATGAGCTCAGAAATGACCAAGGCGACCTCAACACCCACAGCTCTGACCTCTGGGAACCTCCAGGAACAAAGGAAGAGGGAGCAGGAGGAAGGAGACCAAATGTGCATCGCAGGAAATCAAAAAAGCTGCTCTCAAAACCTGATTTCTCCGAGCTCTCCCTGTTCCTGCAGGGTGAAATATCAGCATCAAGCGACTTTCTCTTAAAATAATAAAGAGACCTGATGAGACAGAGGAGGCAGCAGCAGCTTTTTGGTAATTATGGGGCAAATGGCAGAAAACCAGCAGGGTTGGGAAGTTGTTCTCTCCCTGCCCAGTGCAAAGAGAGGAGCAAACACACCGAGGCAGAAATGCTGAATTCAGGTCAGGCAGCTGAATTAAGGGCCAAGGCTGAAAATCTCCCCGTTGATACAAAGATGAATCAGTCCAGCAATCATTTAATAAATTAACACATTGAGGATTATAAACCAGAGGCGGTTTGGACGGGAAGGGATGCTGGGATGGTGTGGATGGGAAGGGATTTTAGGATCAGCTCATCCCACCCCTGCCATGGGCAGGGACATCTCCCACCACCCCAGGCTGCTCCAGCCTGGCCTTGGACATTCCCAGGGATGCAGAGCAGCCACAGCTCCTCCGGCAATCTGTGCCAGGGCTTCCCCAAGTGCTCATGGCTCTGGAGAGAGCCACAAGGTCGGACAATCCTTGGACAACCCCAAAAATAAACCCACCCAGGGCAGCTCGAAGGATCTCCAGCCCTGCTGCAAACACCACCGAGCCTTGCTGGTAAAGAGAGGAGGGCAGCAGCAAAGCAGCGTGTTTTCCCACAAAT
This sequence comes from Grantiella picta, assembly GCA_013397955.1. NCBI lineage: Eukaryota > Metazoa > Chordata > Aves > Passeriformes > Meliphagidae > Grantiella > Grantiella picta. The sequence goes on along the minus strand of VZRM01008896.1, from coordinate 358,585 downwards.
ATTCCCATTCCCTGCGTTCTGCTGCCGCTTGGAAAGGCTAAGCAGCATCGTGATAACACAACCCAGCAAGATTTTTTCCTCTGCTGCTCACTGCCACAGCCTGGGTGGTGCTTTTCCCTTTTTTTTTTCCCTGTGTGGGACACCCCAGGCACTTGTGAGCACATTCCCCGCCACAGAATTAAGGATTTTTTATTTTTTTCTTGCTTCTAATTTGAAGAAGCAGCTTTTTACATTTTGCTGGAAACCACTGGAATGGACCACATGAAAACAACCATCAGCCAGGGTAGTGACAAGGGATATTAAACAGCTCCTCACAGATGTCCCAGCACCACGAGGCTCGTTCTGCCTGCGAGGAATCCAAATGACTTCAGTGCCTAAAATGAACCAGATGAATGATTTCAGTCCTCACTCGGCACTTATTAAATCAGCCTGAAAATCCTACAGTGCTTTGGGGTGGGAGGGACCTTCGAGAGCATAGGGGATGTGCACCCCGAACAGGGATCAGGCATGGAAAACCAGGATTTTTTAAGCGTTCAGCGACACAGAGCCAAGCTGGAATTGTAAAATAGGAGGTAAAAAATTGTAAAATAGCAGGTAAAAAATGGTAAAATTGCTCAGGGATTTTCCAGACAAATAGTCATTAATACCCCAAAAGCCAGGAAAATATCCTGCCACTGCTTCAATCCTGCAGTTTCGAGTGGATTGGCAGCACCTCTGGAGTCGTTGCTCCGAGAACGAATTGGATTTATTGACAGCAATCACTGCCCAGCCTTTGATGCAAACGTTCCACCGTTAATGGGGAACTCGTCAGGAGAGCTGGGATTCCCTAAGTGGAACCACGTGGGGAGGCAGCTGGAACACCAGCACTGCTTATCCTGGGGATTTATCAACCACCTGAGGCACCCCAGTGACACCCTGGCTGCAGGAGAGAGAAAATCTCCCCTCAAATACCACTTAAAGCGTGAAAAAGGAACAAAACCAAACACGAAATATCTGCTGTTTGTTAAAATAATTATTAACCAGCCGGTTTTTAAATGTGACCGTGTTTTACGCACGAAAATGCTCTCATGGAATCACAGAGAGATTTGGGTTGGGGCCTTAAAAAGAATTTAATTTCAAATTCTCGGTTGGTCTAGAAAAGCCTTTAGGAGAGACCAGCCCTTTACAAAGTGGAAGTGTTCCGCTCTGAATGACCACACGGCGGGATAAAGACAGATGTTAAATGTAAATGACTTTTGAAAGCATCGAAAAATGTGGAAATAAAGAGAAGTGAGCACAGCAGAGCTCTGGGCTGAAGAGAGGGAAAATTGCATTTCCAAAGGAGAGCCCAGATCCTCTTCCTGATCCATCTCCAGAGAGGGCAGTTTTTAGCATCTGTGCTATCCCAGCATTCAAAAATGAAATCAAATACCTCAAGATATTCCCGTGCAGGATAATTTTCCAAAGGGAAAGTGCTGACCCTTGAAGAGCAGCACGTGTTGGGAGCTTTTTAATTTCATTTTACTTTAAAAACTCACCGAGGAGAAGTTCAAAATGCTGTTTGTAACCGTAAGTCAGAGTTAAAAGGTATTCAATAAAAACCTCCACCGATTTCTCCAGGCCATAAATCCAAAAAGGTAAGATTGTGCAACACCAGTCCTTCATATTTAATAATAACAAACAGATGGGAAAATATTCTAATAAATTATTTTAACTGTCCAAGCTGTGTGCCAGAAACTCCTGGCCGAATTCCCTTGCTTAACCATCTCTGGACCATTTTCCCTGCAGATCTCGGAGCACTCCCTGCTCCTGGAGGGTGAAATAACAGCATCAAGTGACTTTCTCTTAAAATAAATTAAAAAAAAAAGAGATGAAATCACCCCCTGAGTTACATCTCAGGGCTGACACAACACAGTCAAACACCAGGAAGGGTTTTTCACGGCAGAGAAGGAGCTACAGAGTGGATCAAACACCCAGCAGGTCATGGAAAACCCCCAGGATGAGGATTTATCCCTGCTCCGAGGGCTGGGAGTTTGAAATCCCAAATGACACTTGGGATTGAACCTCTCCAGCTCCAACCCTGAGGTTCTGACAGCCAACACGGCTGGAAATCCTGGAGTCTTTGGCTAAACCACCAAATCCCGACTTTAAAGCTCTCCTCCTCCTCTCCCTGGTCGCTGTTTGAAAAGCTGAACGAGCCAGAAGAATATTATCAAAAATACTGAGAAGCCACGTCAATGGGAATGTCAAATATCGATGTTCCATGTTGGGATAAAGAGGACAAAAAGTGGGATTTGAAAGCTTAGCAAAGGACAGATGGGAAGAGCTCCAGCTCTGCTTTACCCCCTTCAGACAGCTCCTGGCATTGCCTTCGCCATCCCTCTGGGAATTCCTGGGTGTCTGGCTGAGATATGCAGCAGAGCTGGGCAAATCCCTGTCGGTGCACTGACAGCATCCCAGATGGACACCTGGAATCTGTGTTTCCCAACCCACGCTGAGCTCCAGCCCTGGTGGCACTGGGTGACAAAGGGCTGTGGCACACACCACGTGGGCTCTCCCTTCCAAAATCCCAACGCTCCCTCAGCAGCCCAAACCGAGGCACAGGAAACATCTCCCCAGTGCTCTCTGCTCCTCATCCTTCCCCTTCCCCATGGCTTTTTCCCCCCACGAGGATCATTCCCCACCTTCTCCCCGATCGCAAGGTTTGTTTATTCCCTCTCACTATTTTTGGGAGAATAACCCTTGCTCTCTCCTCTCATTCCCTATTTTTTGGGAGCTGCAGGATGGCTTTTCCCTCAACACCACCACCCCGTTCCCTGCTGTGCTGTCCTCCTGCCCCAACGCTCTTTTCCAGAGGGAAGAATTCCCTCTCCAGGGCAGGCAGGCAGCTGGGTGGTGCCATCCCCCCCAGCCCCAGGGGCTGACCCTGCTGTCCCCAGCCATCCCTGGAATGGCTCTGCACGGCATGGGGCAGCCTGGAGCTCCAGGGAGGTTCAGCAATCCTGGGAGAGCCTCAGGCTGCACAGGGAAAACTCAGGATTCCTCATCCTTCCCACTCCCTCCATCCCACAGACCTTCCAGCCCAGCTCCAGGGGTGCCGCTGAGTGAGACACAACCCAACAAAACCAATGGGAAATGATCCTTTATCTCCTCCCTAATAAATGGGAAACCCAGAGGCAACCCCAGAAAGCTGCACAGCTCCCTAAACCCCGGAGCTGTTTAGTCTGGCTGTAATGGTTTAATCACCTCAGAGGCTGGAAGCTGAGGACAGAATGGAAATCCTGCCACTAAAACATTGTTGTTTTAGGCACTGTGCCTTGTCCAAGCTCTAACCTCCTGTTCCTACGGAGGAGCTGTGCAGAAAGGGCTGGGAGCACCTTGGGGAAAGGCTGATCCCATCGGACATCCAGGGATGTGGGACGGGAGGATGTGGATGTTATCCACATGGATAGCACAGCCCTGCCCTGGATGGGTGCATCCCTTGGGAACAGGGATTTCCCCCAGGCCTCAAACCTTCTCCTGAGCAAGGGCAGGAGTGGCTTTTGCTCCTTCCAAAATGGCAAAGCTCAGCAGCCTCAGCTTCCCCAACCCCTCCTGGCTGGAATCCTTTCCAGCTTTGCTCCCTGCAGCCTCCCCACCATCCAGGGGTTTCCCTAGAGGGATTATCAAGGAATGCTTTAGGTTGGAAGGACCTTAAAGATCATCTAATCCCAACCCTTGCCATGGCCGGGACACCTTTCCCTATCCCAGGTTGCTCCAAGCTCTGTCCAACCTGGCCTTGGACACTGCCAGGGATCCAGGGGCACCACAGCTTCTCTGGGAATTCCATCCCAGCTCCTCCCCATCCTCACAGCCAGAAATTCCTTCCCAACATCCCATGTAACCCTGCTCTCCTTCAGTTTGAAGCCATTCCCTGTGTCCTCTCACTCCATCCCTTATCAATAATCTCTGTCCATCTTTCCTGTCAGCTCCTTCAGGCACTGAAATCCCCAACGAGGTCACCCTGGAGTTTCTTCTTCTCCAGGTTAAAACAGGTTCAGGTAATTCTGGGATGCATCCAGGCCTCCCCTCGGGAAAAAACCAGCGAAACACAAGAGGGCTGCCATAAAAACCAACAACCATCCCCAACCCAGCAGATCCCAGCGCTGGAAAATCGCGGCGCGGCATTCACTTTGAAATCCTGACACTTATCTGCCCGGACCAAGAGCAAATATGTACCTTGGCTGCTTCCCACTTCCCAGGGATGGCTGGGAAGAGCATGGCTTAACACTGCGGTTTCACCCGGCTCCGGGACGGAAAAACAGCCCATGAGAAAAAATGATTAAGATAAATAAATGAATCCCCGTTTTCTGGAGGGGTTTGCAGGGAACGTGGTGGATTCAGCGAGGGGGTGGCCAGAAATATTTGGCTAGGTAGCGTTGTCCTTCCATCGGGAATGAGAACACGAGGAATTTCAGGAAGTCGGAGCATCCCACACAGGGCTCAGCAGGAAGCAGAGGCTTTGCCTTGTGCACAAAGATGCCACGAATGGCAGGAAAAAAAACCCAGAAGATTTCGGGTCCCAGTAAATTCCTGTCAACAAACAAGGCTTGGGGACGGAAGGAGAAGTGGTGGCTCCGTTGCTGAGCTCGCTGGTGGTTTGGAGGCACAACTGGAGCACAGCACACGGTTTTGTTCTGTTCCTTTCGTTCAGATTTTACACTTTCGCTCTTGGACTGATTGAACCCCAAAGCTGAAGTTCAGGTGATGCTGAAGAAGGCAGTGAAACCCCATAAAGTCCACAAAGATCCGATTTTTAGTGATGTTTAGTCATTGATCAGATCCTGCTCACATTTAGAGGCAGGGAAATCCAGACAATCTGGTGGCTAAGATGTTTTTCACAAGCAAACTCACTAAACCACACAACTTTTGCTACCCTGAGCGCACCAAAAATCTAAATTTCTATTTCTCTCTCAACTACGACACATTTTCCTCCTCCTTTAAAGACAGCAGGACAAAAAGAATTGCAACAATTCCAAGAATCCCAATTTCCTCTTGCCAATCCAGAAATCTGTTCGACCCCAGCGCATTCCCACAAACAATATCAAGGAAACAACGTTTTTGGCCAAAGGAACTTCAAGAAGAAATCCACAGACAGCTCCATTCACGGAGCTCCGGGCAGATCAAGGAGTCTGGAATTAGAGGAAGATCAAACCTGACCTCTGGCTCTCACTTCCACCAGTTTTTATGCATGGAGGGAACAGAGAAAAAGGCAATAAACCTCAAAATAGAGACTTGTGAAGAATCCCGGAGAATTCCAGAAGGGGCTCTGCCAGCGTAAATACAATTAAACAATATTTAACCTTCAGTAGCATCGAGCTGTCAAATAAATATTCCCAAGAAGACAACTTAAAAGGAGGGGAAAAAAGAAAAAAAAGCTCCACACCATTCCTCCTCCTCCTTCCAGTGAGAAAAAATGGATAATAAGAACAGATGAGAGCACAGGACAAATGTCCTGGGAACAAATCTCCATTTTATTCCTCAAGCCAATGGATTCCTGGATTTTTAATCCATGGCCAAAAGAAAGAGAGGACAAGATAGGAAAGGGCAGGAAAACTGGAATGTTTTTCCCTTTCCATTTTTCCCTTTCCAATCAGCAATGGTGTGGCTGATTCCAGCTGGGATCCTGCATGGAGATGCTGCAGGGTGCTGAAGGTGCTCCAAAGAGCTTTTCTAATCCTCTGACTCATTCAAAAAAGACCATAAAAAAAAAAATCAAGGCCATTAAACCCAAACCAGATAGCTTTTCTGCTCATTCCTGATGGAAAGCAACCAAAATCCATGGACTTCCACCCAAACTTGCACACTGAAGAGCAATTAAAAGGAATTAAAAGGATGGAGAATATCCCAAGAGCTGGATTCCTACAAAAGAGCCCATTTTGTCACCAGCCTTCCCCACAGAAGTCCCTGCTGCCCAGAGATGTCCAATGCCAAGAGCTCAACCCTTCAGTTAATAATCTAATTAAATAATAACCTAATTTTTAAAAAATTTATTATTTAATTAATAATTCTTCCCTGTTCCTTGGGAACATCCACCAGGACTCACCATCCCCAGGAAAAACAGAGCTCCAAAACTGCCTAGGAAAAGCTGCAATCATCCCCATAAATCACTGCCATAAAATTTCCATGGGATGAAGATCAGGGCAGAGAAAAAGCACATTGAAAGGGAACAAACCTCAGATAAACTGGATGTTTGGAATGACAGCGTGGATAATGGAAAAGAAAAACTCCAGCAGTTCCTTGGACGCCCTTTGGTTCGCTGGGATGATCCAGGGGTTACTCTGCACTCGTCAAGGTTTATTTGACTTCAGGAAAACACAAAAATAAAAATCAAACTTCTTTCCCCTCGTGCCAGAGCTGAACTCTGGATGGAAGCAAGCCTTGAAGGCAGCTCTGCCCAGCTCTCCTCCTCCTCCTCCCATCAGAAGCCTGGAGACAGCGCAGGGAATTCAAAGAGCTCCATGCTGGGAAGTGTCAGCCATGGAGCTGATCCCACTGTTTTCACTGGAGCCTCCCCAGCTTGTCTTTCTCACTAAAAATAACAGAAAAACTTCCTATCTCCCACTTTTGAGGTGGGTTCTGCTTTTAGGTGGGTTCTGGGTTTGTGGAACTTTCACCAGAGCTGACTGTTTCCAGGCAAAGCCAAGCAGGTGGATTTTCCCTGGAGTTTGTGACAGCTGGAAAATCCTGCAGGGACCGAAAGTGCCAAATTCCTGTTCAAGATCCTTTGAGCACAAAGCTCTGAAACCCAGCAGTATTCCATAAATGAGGTGAAAACCAGGCAGGATGGGGTTTGGAGCACCCTGGGATAGTGGAAGATGTCCCTGACCATGGAACAGGATGAGCTCTGAGATCTCTTCCAACCCAAACCGTCCCGTGCCATAAAACACAACCAATGTCCTCTGCAGTTGCTTAAACACCTGCCAAAATCCTCTTGAAAACACTTAGCTGGGTTTGGGGATTAAAAATAGAGCAAAAGGATAAAAATAATCACACAATGCAGTGTTTACAGGAGCACTTTGTGTGGCTGCTGGAGCTCAGTTTGCTCCCATTTTCCAGAGGGAAAACTCATCCTTTTGACCAAAGGAATGGGAAGAGCCAAAAGAGGGAGGAGCAATTCCCAGGAGTGACAACTGCTGTGAGCACAGCTGGAGCAGGGTCAGAGTGATCCCACATCCCTGATTTTCTTTTCCAAACCCACAGGACACAGGTGAGAGCCCTGCAGGTGATACTGGCCAGGCCACACCTCCCAAACCCATCCCAAATCCCAGCTCAGCTCTCCTGAAGGATGCAGTAAATGGGGATGACATCATTGGGGTCATTGAAATTCCCACTGCCTGAAGGAGTTGGGAGAATTAATCACCCTTTCCCAGCCACATCCCAGCTGGGGAATCCCACGGGATGTCCTTAAACCCCCAGACCAATGGGTGCTGTGTCCAGGTCCCGCTGTCCCACTCTGTCCCACGATGCTGAACCTCAGCCCAAAGTGGTGCTGGCAGCACTTCCCCTCTTTATAGTGAACCTGGAACAAGCTTTCCTTGGGGAAAAAATGCCTTTTTAGCACAAACACACAGCAATCAGCCAGAGCTGGGGTGTTTGGATATCAAATCCTCCTCAAACTGCAGCCATGGTTCAGACCAACCTCGCTGGGAAAAGTTTGATGTTTTTTCAAGGACTGAGCTGGCATTTACTGAAGCCCAGGCTTGTTCCTGCTCTCGCACTCAGAACAGGCAGGAAGATGAGGGTTTTAGGAGAAAGATTAACACAAATCCAGTGTGAGCTCGGGATAGATAAAAGAGAGGCTGGTGTGAGATAAGAACAAGTGCTGGTTTGATAAGGAGCCCAGGAGAGCTCAGGGCAGAACCCAGCTGTGCAGGTGGATCTGTGAACAGCATCTTACACACTGAGAGCAATTACAGCTAATTAAACTAATTGCCTTTTTCCTAGCGTGGAATCATGGAATGGTTTGGGGTGGAAGGAACCTTAAAGCTCATCCAGTTCCAATCCCAACACCTTCCACCATCCCAGGCTGCTCCAAACCCTGTCCAGCCTGGCCTTGGACACTTCAGGGATCCAGGGGCAGCCACAGCTTCTCTGGGAATGTGTGACAGGACCTCCCCACCTCACAGGGAGGAATTCCTTCCCAACATCCCATCTATCCCTGCCCTCTTTCAGTTTCAAACCACTGCCCCTCGTCCTGTCACGATCTGCCCCTATGAAAATCCTCTCCCTCTTTTTTGTCCAAAGCCACCCCCAGCTCTGCTCCACCAACAGCCAAACCCCAAGACTGGGAGAGGAGAGGAGAG
>VZRM01008896.1:327451-350241 GCA_013397955.1 Grantiella picta | reverse complement strand
GAGGAGAGGAGAGGAGAGGAGAGGAGAGGATTCCCTCAGCCACACAACACCAGATCCTTGTTTGTGACTCCAGACCATGTTTTCCCAAATTATGGGAGACAAGGATCCAACCCTCTGCTCTGAAGATAACACTGGGGACAATTTCAGTCAGCTTGGCAACACTTCCATCTGGGAGCCTCAAGGAAGGAGAACTCCACTCTCGCCACTCACTCAGCCCAATTCCTCTCTTCTGAAGGAAACCACGGAATCACAGAACCATCTAACTTGCAAAAGACCTTCAATGTCATCAAGTCCAAGCTGTGCCCGATGCCCACCTTGTCCCCAGAGCACTCAGTGCCACCTCCAGGCGTTCCCTGGCCACCTGCAGGGATGAGGACTCCAAACCCCCCTGGACAGCCCCTTCCAAAGCCTGCCCACCCTCTCCACGGAGAAATTCCTCTGCCTGCAAAAGGCATTTCTGTTTGTTTCCCTTCTCTCGAGGCCAGGCCAAAAGTCGGTCACAAGAGCCGCGCAGCAACAATCCGCTCAGGGAAAGGGTTTCCCACTTTCTGCAAGCCCAGCGTTCCCATTCCACCCACTTACATTCCTGGATGAAGGGAAAACAAAAATCACATCCGCAGGCCGGTCAGCACTTACACAGCTCGAGATCCAGGAACGTGGCAAAGGGCTGGAAGAAAATTCCACGCGTGGAAAGCTGCTGGAAGAAGTTCTGCGCTCATCCCAGCCCCACCATTCCCATCAGGCCTCGTTAAGGAGGATTTTATCCCTTCCAGTCATTTGCATAATTGCCGCAATCAAAGGCACTACTTTACAGTAATAACTTTAATGGCAGATTTTTCCTTAAACACGCTTTTTTTTTTTTTTTTTAAATGCACCAAGGTTGGGTGCGTCCATGTGCCAGGAGAAATACAGGCAGGAGGTGACACTTGGGGAACGTGGGGTGTGGAGAGGGACCAGTTGCTATTTCTTTTGGGATTATTGCTGCTTTCTCACGCTCAAGATGCATCCCAGAACCAAAATATTCGCCAATTAAACAGCAGCCTGGTTGGTACATTGGCAATTCCTTGCTTTTTTCCCCCCATTAATTTTGCTACTATTGTCTTATTAGGAGGGACTCTGCCTCGTTTCCAGGCTAAAACCAGGATTTGGGAAGGGAGAATCCAAATCTCCACCTTTGGTTTGCCTTCCCAGACCCCTGGGATGGTTGGGGTTGGAAGGACCTTAAAGGCAATCCTATTCCAACCCCACAGCCACCTTCCACTGCAGGTTTTCCCTAACAAGCAGCACCTCTGGCCTGTTTTCCTCACTCCACGGACACAAGAACATCTCCAGGGCTTCAGCAGCCTTGTGAGGTTTATTCTGAAGATAGGGCAAGACCCACTAGCCTAACTTTTCATATAAAACACAGCCTTGGAGCAAACAAGTGGAAGCTCACAGCAGGAGCCAGCTGGGATTTCCACAGAGCACAATTCCAATTCCCGCATCCTCCAGGAAACCTGGCAGCACATCACCAACTCCGTGCTGGGATGCTCCTCATGGAAAACTCCCCCAGGAGAATGGGAGCATCGTGGATTTACCCAAGCAGGCTGCACACCTCATCCCTGGAGCAGAAATCTTAATTTCTTCATTTGGAAGCCCCATGATTTTGGTTGCTGTCCATCAGGAATGAGCAGAAAAGCTATCTGGTTTGGGTTTAATGGCCTTGATTTTTTTTTTTATGGTCTTTTTTGAATGAGTCATAGGATTAGAAAAGCTCTTTGGAGCACCTTCAGCACCCTGCAGCATCTCCATGCAGGATCCCAGCTGGAATCAGCCACACCATTGCTGATTGGAAAGGGAAAAATGGAAAGGGAAAAACATTCCAGTTTTCCTGCCCTTTCCTATCTTGTCCTCTCTTTCATTTGGCCACGGATTAAAAGTCCATTGGCTCGCGGAACAAAACGAAGATTTGGGGGAGCACTTGCCTTAATTGATGCATTCAACCCAAACGCCGCGGTGACCACGGGGCGAGGCTGGGGAGGGAATCAGACAAGCCATAAATCCAAGCAGAGGATATGAATTCCATGCAGGCTGCAGTGTTTTGGGGTTACCCTGGGTCTGGAAGCAGTTTAGGGAGAAGCTGGAGTGGCTAAGGGCCAGCTCTGAGTGCAGCCGCTCTGGGCTAATCGTTTCCTTCAGGCAGGCTACTCCAGCTCACTAATAGGTTTTAATAAAAACTTCCAATTGGGCCAGTAAACCCCTCATTAAGCTGTTTTTAAAGCATGAATTTAAGAGGGCCGGGGGTAAAAGGTCAGGGGGAGTTTTTAATTCAGACCGGCTGGCAAAAGGTGCTGTTGTGATTGAAAACACCAGAGTTCAAGTGTCCAGGGCCACATAAACATCCGACTCTGTCACTAGACCTGCCTAAGTGACAGCTTGAAAAATAGATTTAATAAGACAGAGAGAAAAGTTTCCCACTCTTACACGAGCAACAGCAGATCCCAATATTAGGCAGGAATGGGAACAGTTGGGAAGCAGCCCTGACCAGCGTGGGGGAACGGATAAAGAGCAGCCCGTGGCCAGCTGGGTGTCCAGCCATTCCCAGGGGCTCTGGGACACTCAGATCCAGGCTGGGAAGGGAGCAGAGCTCTCTGGGAATAACACGGAATGGTCCAACCCCAGATCTCCCCACACAGCCAGCTCCAGCAGGAACCAGAGCCATGGGATGGCAGAGTGGGAATTCCCTGCTGCCGTGGGGAACAACCCAGAACCCCACAGTGGGTTGGAAGAGAGAGACCTTCAGCTTGGCCCAGTTCCACCCCCTGCCTTCCATGGGCAGCTTTCCACCATCCCAGGGATGGTTTTCCACCATCCTGCCCGGCTTTGGAAGCTTCCAGGGATGGGGCAGCCACACTCCTCTGCCAGGGAATTCTCTTGGGAATCGCAGAGGGATCTGCAGGAATCTCCAGCTGAGCTCTGAGCTCCCAGCCCCACCTCAGCACACTCAAACCAAGACCTGCACCAGCCAAGTTTGACCTCGGCTGTTCCATTTTCCTCTCCTTTTCCTCCACGACAGTGCAGCGAAAGGAAAACTTCCCCCCTTCCTTGGGAACACACACTCACTGAGCAGAAACAGCTCCATCTCACCCAGAACCCCAGCTGTGCACTCCAACATTTAATTTTATGTCAGTGCACATCGAAAATCCGAGATCCCTGAAGACCTTTTAAAAGAAAAATCCTCCTTGGAACAATTTGCATCGAAGCAAAGAGTGAGGATTTAACAAGTGATGGAGAATTGCAAATACTCGGCTCTCAACTTTTTATTCTACTTCTAATCAAAACACTCTTCAGCTCGAATTCTGAGCTAATAGATGCAATCTAAAATTTGGGTAGGAACTCGAGTTATTTGTTCGTTCCATGTTTACAGATAATGGAAAAAAAACCTCCAGAGTTCGTTCAGGGATTGTCTTCTCCCCACACCAAAATTAGCAAGGAAGTTTACTGGGAGAGGAAGGGAAAAAAAAAAAAAATAAAAGCTTTTCCTTTTAAAATGTGCTTCTAATTCTGGCCTGCAAGAAGGGCAGCAGCCAGGCTGCCTGGAATGATCCCTAAGGAAACATTTGCTTTGGCTCTGAGCAGGACACTCTGGAGCATCAGGAGTCAGAGGAGATCAGCTGCTCCTCCATCCTCCCTGCTTAATGATCCCATTGATAGCCACGAGGTCAGCAGATGCATTCCTGCCTTTTCTGCCTTGCTGGGAATAGGGATTGCTGCTCCCTGGAAGAGTCAGGATCTCTCTGGACTGTGACCTCATTTTCCCTGGATTTTCACTCTACACAGATTCACTACAACTCATTCCATGCTTGCAGTTTTCTTGCTTTTAACTCCCTCTTTTTTGACTAGGACAGACTCAGGACCATCAAACGCTCCCCTGGATATCTGGGGCTCCTTAAAACAAGAAGGCAGAGCAGGAAAAAAGAGGACAAGAAGTTCTGGGAAAGAGCAGCACCTTTTCCAAACCTCTGCTAGAGCAGGGATAATAATCCCTACATGGAATCAGATTGCCACTGGGGACAAAAAGGAAATCCTTTGGGGATTTTTAGGCAGAAACTTCACCAGAACTGCTGCTCCAGGAGAGACCCCAGGGGCAGAAACAGCAGCACAACCCCTGGCTGATGCCAACTCCAGGATCTTCACCCCAGAGCAACTCCTCCCCTTCCAGGGATGACCAGCCCATCGTGGTGCTGTGCATTCCCATCGCCCAGCTCACTCCCTCCAGTGAGGAGTGATTTTAATCACTTTTTCCTGCCAGGAGTGAGAGCAAAGAGCAAAACCTGTGGCAGCACCACTTGATCCCATTTGGCCTAACAGCTTGTTGCTATTTCCAGGCTCTGGAGTTCTTTAAAATTCTTAAGGACAGCGTGGAGTTTGAATAGAGGCTACCAAAATCCATCCTGAGACCTATCCAAAAAACCTCACACTTCCTGGAGGGGAATAGGAAACAGTCAGCACTTACAAAGAACTCTCCAGGAATTTTTAATTTTTTTTCTTTTTGTTTTTTTGGAAGGATCTTTCTTTGAAGTGGATGCTCCCAAAGATCCAGGCTCCCAGAGCTCAGCAATATTTAATGTACTGCCCCAGCAAATGGGTGACAACGCTGTCGTTTCAGCTATATTATAACAAAAATATTGTGGTTTTCCTGTATTCTAACAAAAGGAACCCGAGATTTACATCTCCTTCATCTCATTCCGAAGGAGCCCTGCAGCCAAAAACAAGGGAAGGAGAGACCCCACTGCGTACAAAGGGCTGCAGTGCTCCTTGCAGGGTGGCTCTCCGCTTGGGACACGAGGAAAGGCCAAAAAAAGATGAAACACCACTTGGAAAAGAAGAAAAAAAAAAAGCAATTTTTCTCTACACCCATCAGCGATGAGTAACTCGAGTGCAAATCCTCTAGGTTTGTGTTGTCCTGGATAAAATATCCACATCCAGCAGGGAAGGGTTATCTGGAATACTTCATGGATTATGATGGAAAAGTCTCCATATTCCTCTGCTGCTCCACTTGAAGAAACTCCACCTCAACATCTCCACAAACCCCCAAGCAGTTTGGTCACTTCATGATCACAACAATCCTCCAGAAACGAGGAGCCAGCTGCAATTCCCACGAGGAAAAGGGATCCAACCTCCCCAAAACTCACACACAGGTGGACTTGAACCATCCCTGTGCCTCAGAACAACCAGATTCCGTTTGGGATTGGCTGATGGGAACACAAATCCCATTTGTGGGATCATCCAAACCACCCTTCTCCACCCACCCACATTCCTGATGGGAGACAGCACAGCCAGACTTGGTTTAAGTCATTTTTCCATGGCAAGAATTCCCAGAAAATCAGCAGCATGCTACCAGTTATCCTAATAACTCCACAGGGAGGAGTGCTTTCCACCAGGATTTCTGATTTTCCTTTTAGGAATGGGTTGGGAAAATGGAAAAAAAGAAAAAAAAACAAACAAAAAAAACCCAAACAAACAAACAAAAAAAAAACCCCACAACCAAAAACACCAAAAAAACACAACCAAAAAAACCAAAAAACCCAAAACCCAAACACGAAAACTAAACAAAACAACAACAAAAAAAACTACCAAACAAAAAAAAAAACAAAAAAGCCCCACCCAAAAAAAAAAAACCCAAAACCAAAAAAACCCCAAAACAGACAAACAACAAAATAAAAAACCAAAAAAAACCCAACAACAACAAAAAAAAAACCAACCTGGGCAAAGCATATCCTGACCTCCAAGTGGGAAACATCTCCACCTCACCCCAGGAAAAAGCCCATGATGGGGATAAAAGGTTCCTGATACCCAAATCACCCGTGGAAAGGGAATTTGGGAGGAACAGGTTTCCTCCCAGGAATGCCCTTCATTCCCTTCATCTTAAACCTCCAAACAATTCTGCTGGAACTTCCCCAAACCTTCCACCAACCCTCCTCAGCCTCAGTTTACAGAATTCCCTTCCTTTAAGGGCAGAAAGAAATGCAGGGAAAGATAACCCAAAGCTTAACAAAAATAGAAACTTCACAAAAATACCCTTAATGGAAACAAATAAAAATCCAAATTTAAACATGGCCGAGAAAGAGCAAACAAGCTGGAGCAATGGAAAAGCAACATACTCACAAATGAATCAAGAAATGATTACTGCAGCTTTTGGCTCATTTTTAGTCACTTACCAAAGGAATACCTGCAAAACAAAATGAAAAAAAGGCAAAATCATTAAAATTGGGGTTGATAAACTCGAGGGAATTTTTTTTTCCCCCCTGGAATTCCCTTTCACCTCAGCTACACCACAGTGATCTTCTGTGGGATGACCAATTCTGATCAAAACTGACTTTGAATCCTGAAGTTCAGCAAGTTCTTAAGCTGCTGTTCTTCACCTGGAGTTTGCTCCCAGTCTGGCTTCAATCCCACATCAGGCCTTTATTATTTGTATCTGCAGCATATTAAACTAACCCAAACCAACAAAAAAAAAAAAAGAAAACCAACCCAAAAAAAAACCCCCCAAAAAAAACCCAAAAAACCCACCAAAACTGAAAACCACCACAGGTTTTAAAGAGTTTCAGAAGGATTTGCTACTACTGCAAACATCCTGATTAAGCGTGTTAATTTGATCCTCGTACACAGTTTGATGGGCTTTAGAACTAACGTTCTGCACCACATTTCACAACAGTTTCCTGCAGGTTTACCGACATAGAAAGCAAACGCTTGGAAAGGCGGGCAGATCGGTAATTTTACGAATCACAAAAGCAGCTTTTTCACCACGAGATCCCTCACGAAGAGAAACCCACCTCGCTGCTCCCCACCACACTCGTGGTGCTGCTCAACACCAACGTGGAGGAATTATTCCCAAATATTTCTTGGCAGAAGCCAAGAACCCCCCGAGGCTCGTTTCAAACACACACAGACACACACACACACACCCCCAACGAGGAATTAATCAAATATTGTATTTTGCCGAACCACATGAAGTTTTTCTGACGTGTGTCTGGTGCTGATTACATCAATCCAGCCTCCTGGACTTGTCATGTGATGACAGGAGAACACTTGTGGATTTATTTCTCCGAAGAAGCCTGCCAGACAAATGCCAAGGAAACCAAACCAAGCGGGCCACCCCAAAGGCATAAAAGCAGCAGGAATTCTTGCAGGGGTTTCTTTGGGGTTTTTTAATAGGGACAAGCAGGGCAGGTACCCAATTCCTACAGATTTCAGGCCTTAATTACCAGATTTCCTTTTCAAGGTGCTCGTAAGGAGCTAGCAGAAGTATCTATTCCAAAAAATAGGCTTTTTCTGCCACTACTGCCCTTGGCGTTTGAAGCATTCCCAACAGACAGTGGCAAGGAAAAAACACGGATTTGATTTTGCAGGCTCGGGGCAAATTTCACCAGCAGAACTTCTGATGTGCAACGAACATCGTCAAACCCAGAAATCCTGCTGATTCCAAGAATATTCCACCTGGGTTGCCTAAATCCAATGAGAAGGTGATGCCATGGCTGTTTCCTGCTGGGAGAGACAGCATTTTTAGGCATGACATGGCAGGGGAGCCAAACTGTGTCCCACTTAGCCCGGATCAGCTGGGAATCACAAAAACCGTCCCTGCTTTGGGTGAAATTGTTTTCACCACCTCGGCATGCTGATTAATTCTAGCTCCAGCATATTCCTGGGAAGCAAAAACTGAGAGCAAAACGTGGTTTGAACCTCATTATCACTGAGGAAAACATTCCCTGCTGTCAGGGATTTGAGGACACTCAGGAGCTTCCAGCGACCAGGAGTTCCCAAACGCACCTGGCACAAAACACCACCTTTTCCAGAGAATTCCCTTTCTTCCTGCATGCAAAGCACGTGGGATGGCGGTTCCTATTTGCTTCAGGAGGAGGAAAAACTTTTCTGCCCAGAATCACACCATGGCGTTATTGCCTCACCCCCACATCATGTCCTATCCCTCAGTTTGGCATTTTTTTCCTTCCAGGACCAAGAGAGTTTCCCCTCTTGAGCCTCTCCAGAGCCAGAACTTCCCAGGATTGCAGGAGTGTGATTCTGGCTCTTCCCAAACCAGTAAGGAACGTTACTAATCCCAGAGCTCTACAAAAGAAGTGACATTTAGTATGGTTTTGGTTTCACTGGGTGTAAGGTGTCTTTTATTGAACTTGAAAAGCTGGATTTCTAGTTGTGTTCAGAGATTTCAGAGTCTCACCTCATTGATGAAGGAAAAGCTGGATGGCAACTTATTTATTTTCACTAATCACTCCCCACGATCCCTTTAACAAGTCCTAATCAAAAGTCTGAATTTGTTAATTATTTCTCTGTTTGGTCAGCAATAGAAACCACCAGCAAAAATCCATGTTGTTACTTTTTCCTCCTAAAGCCTGGGCTTTCTCTTCTCCCACAGGGAAGCCAGCATTGTACAGCCACTAACACCTTCCTGGAGAGGGAAAACACCCCCTGAGCATCTCCTGAGCCCCCAGCAGCTCCTGCAGCTCATCCTGATTAAATCCTGCCTGATTAAATCCTCATATTTAAGAGGAAATTTAGACAAGCCAAGGGCTGTGGGTTGTGGACACGAACTTCAGAACCTGGAACAAGTGGCCATGACCTCCCGAGCACTGCTGCACCAGCAGAAAGGCTCTGCAGGTGAAATCCCAGGAAAACAGGATGGCAGTGATTCCCCGACTGAAAAAAAAGAGTCCTTGAATTGCATGCATTGATTAACCTCCCTGGGGTTGGGCGCTGCACTCTGTGACTCCCCAGTGCCACCTGCACTCACCTCACACCTTGCCAGGTTTCCAGGATTCATCCCAGCCACGGATCTCCCTCCTCCTGCCCATCCACCCGAAATTCCAGGCGAGCAGCTGGCACTGCCCAAGGACTGCTCCGAGCCCAGCCCGGCGGGTCAAACACCCCCTGCTTCACCCCTGCCATCAGCCACCATCCCACTGCAACCCCTCAACCCCAAATATGGCTCTCATTAGCTTCATTAGCTCCCAGTGGCACCGCCAGGCAACAGTGTCACACGGAGTTAATCTCTGTTCTCATTAATGGCTCATCCCCAGCGCAGCATCCTTTGAAAACGATCCGTTCCCTCTCTTCTGGGTGGGAAGGAAGAGCCAAAAAGCAGCTTCCTGGACAGGAAGGATGACCCCCTGAGATCCTGCAACTCCAGAGATAATCTTTCCTTGCTGGGGAGAGCAGAAGGGATGAGAGGCTGTGAGCCACGATAACAAAGAGATTCCTGAGCTTCCCTGCCAAGGGCAGATAAAGGAGGAAGATATTCTAACTCTTCTTCTTGTATTTGTTGTCATTGGGGTATTTTGGAAAATCCAAAGGGTTCTGTGCCAAGGCTTATTTGCCAGGCCCCGAAAACCCCCAATTTAGCACAGCGTCAAGGTGATGCTGGCTAATGAGATTGAGCTAAAACCTTAAGATATTTCTTTTCTAATACACAAAATCGCACGCCAGACTCGGGCACAGCATGAATTTCTGCTCCCACTTGCAACTTGAACAGAAAGCTGCTCTCAGTTAGGAATTACAGCCCCTCAGCACAGGCCCGAATTATTTCCTGTATTATATTCCAGCCAGGCTGAAAAAGCAGGATAGAGACTGATGGGAAAGCCCTGCCAAGGTCACTGTGTTGAGCACAGCTGACACATCCATTCCTGCCCGTGCAGGGATCCCAGAGAACTCCTGATCAAACCCAGGACACCCAGGTTCCTACTCCCTCCTCACACAGCTCCTGATTTTTCAGTGTCTGGAAAAAAGTCTCCCTGAATTATCCACTTAATTATCCTGCTTAAAAAGCCTGCACAGCTCCAGCGGGGATCCTCTGACCCCTCCTGCAGATATCTGGGCTGCTGGGAGCTCAGAGGGGGATTTTCTCATCTGCTGGGCTGGACGGGGCTATTCCAACCTTTACTGGGCTGCATCACTCCAGACAAAAACCCTTTCGTCTCAAAACCCAAAGGTGTAGAAAATAAGAGGAAAAAAACAACACGGGAAGAGTTCCATTGAATGGTCACTAACACCTTCCTGGAGAGGGAAAACACCCCCTGAGCATCTCCTGAGCCCCCAGCAGCTCCTGCAGCTCATCCTGATTAAATCCTGCCTAGCCCGAGTGCTTTTTAATGAGCCACAAACCCCTCATGACACACCAGCCTTCCCCTCTCTGTCATAGATGAACTTCTCAGGACACGCAGTTAATTCCAACTAAAGCACCTCAGAGCCAAGCCTCCCCAGCCTGCTGGAGACTTGTCCTCCCAAGAAATCCTTTCACACAAAAGCCTCAAGCTGCTCTGTTCCAGCAGCTGAAGATGGAAAACCACCAGGAATTTGGGGGCAGAAACGCTGAGGCATCTCCTCACCTCTGGGATGGAGCAACAGCAATTTTTGGGGCTTCAAAGGGCACACAAGCTCTATTTCACAGTCCTTGCAGGACATAAAAGGTGCTGCTTGGTGGTTTTTGACCCTAAATCCCTGCTGGCAGTAGCTGCAACAGCATTTCCACCAGGGAAGAACACACCCAAAAAAACCCCGTAGGCACCTCGTGCTACAACATTTTATTTATTGGCTTGTTTAACCCACTCCCCTGAGCTCTTGTAATTCAACCAGAATCTTACCCGTGAAAGAAAAAAAAGGCAACAGGGTTTAAAGCCACAATTCCAGCTTTTTTTTTAAAAAAAAATTGGTGCTCTCTGACAATGGGCAATGAGATTTGGGAAAGGAAGGGTTTTCAGATGCCAGCTGGGAATGCTGGGGGCAGAGAGGAAACAACAGGAGAAGAACCAGCAGATCAGTGGCAGAGTAGCTGAAAAGTTTGTTTCTACAAGAAAATGTAATAGCTCCCTGGAGACACCTTACTGGGGGATAAAAGTGAATTTATTCCAGAATTACCGAGTCCCTTTGGAAGTGCATTAGTGATTCTGGGACAAAAATGGTTTCAGTTCTGCTGGAAGTCTCTCCTGCCCTGGACAACGCTGATCTCCACGAAGAGAAATCCCAGCAGAAATCACACAGAATGGAACCACAAATGGAGGTTTTCTGGGGTCACCCGCAACGAGGATTTTCTGCAGCTTTTCCCATATCCTTGTTTAAACGGATGACAATTCTTTATAGGAATATTGAGGAGGGAGAGAGGCAAAGCCATTTGTACGGAAGCTGCAGAGCTGCAGACTGGACCTGGATTTGCAGGCTGCAAAATGGATGTTGGGATTTGAGGAATTCCCACAAAAATCTTTTAAAATGCCTTTAAACAGCTCCTACTCTACTCAAACTGGGACCACTTGGCTACTATCATTTTACTCCTATTTTACTACTGCATAATTTGCAGAAATGACAGGAATATTCAAGGTTAAACCAAACGTAATGATTCAGTGCTTCACCCAATGGGTCAGATATTAAATATTCCTTCGCCTTGGCAGATTTGGAGGTTCTTGACAGTCTCCTACTTCAAAAGGAAAAAGTTCAAAGTGGCAGCTGGGAAAAAAAGAAAAAAAAAACCAAAAAAACCAGTCTTTAAAGGCAGCCACAGTGAGCTTCTGATGGGAGTGTGACACCATCACATGGGTGGCCCTTGACCCCAAACTCATCCAGGTTTAGTCTGGGCAGACCCACAGCTCTTTTCGGGAAACACTGCACCCAGAAGGACAAAAACCGCCCAATTCCAAGGTGGAAAGCACCGGGAATCTCGACCCCACATTTCCCAAAATGAATTAATTCCTCCGCGAGGTCACCTCGTTTTGAGAACCACCAAAGTGCATCTCCAGACTGCCCAGAGCTGAGGACACCAAACTGCCAAAGCCAGGGGCGACAAAGCCCTCCTCACCCTCCAATCCCCACTCCAAAGAGCTCCCAGGAGTGATTTTTCCGGAGGGTTTTGATTTCCCAAGCTCTCAGCCAGTCCCTGGCCGCGCTGTCCCCAAACCCAGGGAGCATTCCCAGGCTGCCAGGTGGAGCCAGGCAGTTTATTCTGCCCTTCAAAGGACACACTTTGCTCTTCTGAAGCTTCCCCTGGCTGAGCCCAAGCCAGCTGGGCAGCAGTTGAAAGAATTGCTCCTTCAGCAGCGCCCGGGGGCTGGGGACCGCAGCCCAAAACAAATAGGGACATTTAAAATTCAAATGGCCAAAAAAAAAAAGGCGATAAAAGGAATAAATTGTCCCTCACTGGCCTAAAGAAGGGAGCTCTATTCCTGCTTATCACGCTGGATCTTGCCTGAGCTGCCTGCCCAGGCCAGCTCAGCAGAGATTTTGGGGATGGGGAGAGCCCACGGTGGGAACAGGGACAGCAAGATGGTGCAATAATTCTAAATATTTCCAAAGAATAATTCCAAATATTTCCACATAATTATTAAAATTATTGAAATAATTATTTGGACAAAAATAATGATTAAAATAATTATTTGGACAAATAGTAATTCCAAATGTTGTGGCCACAGGAGGGATTTCTGCCTCATTTCAGACACCTCTCTGCCGAGCTGGCTCATCACTCCGGGCAGGAATGCCTGGCACTGTCCTGCCCTGCTTTAGGGGCTCTGTGCTCTCCTGCAGGTGCTTTGGAGAAGCAACAGAACTCACCAAAACCTCTCAGTCTGCCCCAAACTGAGAGCAAGACAAATAACTGCCCATCTAACCCAACCTCCAAAGCCACGGGGAAAGGGAATTTGAAGAACTTGATTTTAAAAGCCTGAATTTTAAAGCCAGCTTGAATTTTAAAGCCAACGCTGCCACCCGATTTTGGGTGCTCTGAGTCCATCCCTTTCCACCCCAATCTCTGAAGGACAGGGAGAGCACAGAGGATCCTGCTTTGCTCTCTCCCTGTGTTTCCCTGCCCTGGGAGCAGCCAGCAGCCCTCTCTCCAGGGAATTCCACATCACACTGTGTGCACAGCAAGAATAATCTGGGTTTGGCCATTCCAGGGGATCTGATGGAAAATGGGATCACAGCTGAGTGAGCTGAGCTGCTTGGATTCCTTCCCCTGCTAGGAATCACCTCATTTCCTGGTCAATATGGAATATTAAGGGAAGAAGTCAAGGCAGCATCTCCAATCCCCCTTTTTCTCTCCCCCCTTTCCCAGAAGATCCCAAGCCAATCCCTTGGGGTGTTTCTATTGTACACCAGGAGCACCAGGCTAAACTTCACCTCCCAAATTTCATGGAGCAAAGGAAGGGAAAAAACAAAAAAAACCCCAAACCCAATCCAGGCTTATCTTAAATATCAAGAGGCAATTCCTTTCAACCACAACAGCCACAGAAGGCAAACTCCAGGCATTCCTGCCAGGCAGATCATTGTCCTGGAGCTGGAAGGAGACCCAAAACTCCCCCAGGAGCTTCCACCCTGCTCAGGAAGAGGAATTTGGATATTTGCACCACCCTTTGCCTCTTCCTTATTAAAAAAAAAAAGGTGACAAAACAGCCTCTCGGAGCTCACCAGGCACAACTGGAATTATCTGGGGAAAAACCTCCAGAGGAAAAGTGGGAGCAGAGGACCAGCACAGCACACACTGCCCAAAGACATGGAAAAAACGTTCTAGATGCTGGTTTCTTTTAATAAATAAAGCTCTTATAGCTCTCCAGGCACAGCACACAGAACACCCCAGAGAGCTGGGAGCACTAATGAAGAAAGCCTGTCATGCTCCTGTCTTAATTATCCCTGGAATTAACAGCTCAAACCTCCAGCCTCGGAGTCACTGCAGCTCCAGCTCTCAGCTCCAAAACCTTGGCAGCTGCAGGGGGAAGATGCTGGGATTTTTCTCCCCCCTCCAAAGAGAAAAAAGTCAAGGTTCACACCCAGATTTCGCTGCTACAGAGAACAAGCTCCTGTATCCCTGGAAACCAGAGCAGGAGGATGCTCCAATTCTTGCCCTTTCACATAAAATGGAGAAAATAGACAAGAAATTCTGGAATGATCTGCAAACAGGCAATGGAAAACCATCCAAGTCACCTTCCCAGCCCTGTGGCTCGGTTTCACAGTTTTCAGTTCATGCTGAGTTAAGATATCAGAGAATGGAACTTTTCAGAGGCTGTTCTCCTTCACCCACTGACATTCCAGCTGGAGTAGGATGGGAATGAATGGGACAGCACATGCAAATCCTCCAAATTAAAGCCGCTGAGCCCATCCATGGACAAGGTGCTCTGCTGTGGGTTGTAGAGCCAGGAGATTTGGGAAGAATATCCCAGGGCACCTTTTCCCTCCCCAGAGGTCCCACACTGCCTCGGCTGTAGGCAGAGAGGACCTCAGCAGGTGCCCTGACGACATTTGGGGTTTTGAGAGCACGTCCCCTTTCAACCAATAGATTTGGGGCCTTCACAAGAGTGAGGAAAACCCAAATCTTTGATTTTTGCACCACAGCAAGGTGATTTACAGAGTCAGGGTTTCTCCTTTTCCCCCCCACAAACCTGTGCTTATTCTGAAATACAGAATTCCAGCTCTCTTCTGGGCAGAGCTGACAACTGAGCAACCACCCTAAAGGGAATTACGGAGGGAATAATTATTGAGGGAATTCCCTTGCACCAGCCACGAGGGAAAGCAGTGCACAGCTGGGGTAACACAGTATGGAACGCTCTGGAATAACCTCAGTGGGAAAGAAGCCACAAGGATCATCAAATCCAATCTGAATTTCCAGAGGACAGCAGGAATCAGGGCAGATATCCCAGGAAGGACAGGGTGGGACATGCCCAGAACCCATTCCTGCCAAGCGCTGTCCTTATCTCCATTCCTCCCTCGATCACCAGGTGAGGAGCAATCCCAAACAGGAATAGGAAAATCCACCAAGATCACGGGAAAAGCAAAGCAGAGGGATGGAGAACCCACCAGATCTGTCCCACGTTGACCAGGGAGAGGTAGAGCAGCCACAGCAGGGCCATGAGGACCATGTTGGCACAGCCGGTCACCACCACGAAGGCTGCCACTGCCAGCCCAGCCAGTGCCAGCAGGTCCAAGGTTCTGTCCATGTCTGACCAGCCCAGGAACCAGATGATGCTGGGGGCATAGCTCAGAGCTTCCAGGCCAATCTTGCCCTTGAAGTACCTCTGGATGTCCTGCAGGTAGAGCTTGCAGGGGAGCAACCCCTTCTCCCCAATCAGCTGCTTGTTCTGCTGCAACGCCACCAGGAAGGCCACGACTGCAGGGAAACAAGGAGAGGGGAAATGGGGTTAGGAATCGCCCAGCATGAGGGATTTGTTTTGATCCCCGAGTTATACAAGGCGTTCTTGGAAGGAATTTATTCCCAAATTTATCCCAAATCCCAACAGCGCTGCAGAAGGTTCCCTGCCATGATCTTTAAGGTCTCTTCCGACCCAAACCATTCCAGGATTCCATGATTCTGTGGTTTTTACGAACCACAAGGCAGAGAAATTCCATAAATTCTGTCTCTCCTTCACACCAGGGAAAGGCACAGAGCCTTTTCTGGGAGAATTCCCTCCTGCACAGCTGGAAGGGATGTCCACCTGCTCCAGGCAAACTTCACTTTTGGGAAAAACTCCCTGGAATTGAAGAAGCCCTGACCCAGAGGAGGCTCAGCCCTGCTCTGTCAGAGCCATTCCCATTTTCTGTCCATCCCCTAAAGCTCCTCCATGGCACTGCAGAGGAGAGGGAAATTTATAGTGCCTCTGCCCCTGCCCTGGACAATCTTAGAGCAGCCAGATGCTTTTTTTAACAGCACATCAGCAATTTAATTACAGATTAGAGACCTAGCATTCGATGCCCTGCAGAGAAAGTTGGGCAGTTTTTAGGCATTATCTCATATTTTAGGCATCTCCTGCAGTTGCCAATTTGCAGTTTGTAACTCCAGCGATCTCCGTGTCTCATGGAAAAGAAAAAAAAAATGAAGGCCAACATTTCCTGATTAGGCTGCATCCACTAATTTACCCATCTTTCAAACATTATCCAAACAGCAGCCACGTCATGGGCAGCAACAGCAGAGCTCTGGCAAAAAACCAATTTGTTCCCCCTCAACCCTCCTGGGTTAATGATCAAATCTGTTTCCTTCCTTATCTCAATGCTGGCATTCTGCAAACAACAATTCTGGCGTTCATCTGGTGTCTCTCACTGGGGGAAATCAGAGCCCAAATTCCCATTTTTCTCTCAAGCCTGCAGCCCCAGGGAATCCAACATTCCCCAGACAAAAGTCTCCAGTGGGTTCCACTTAATCCACTTAACACTTCCCCAGCTCTCTGCACACATCCAGGGATTTTACTCTCATTTAAAACCCACTGAAAGGCATCATCCAGCACACAGCAGAGGTCACTGGGAGTTCCCTTTGATTCCAGCAGATCCTGAACCCCAGGGAGACACAATGAAGTTGGGAGTTAATTGGTTGTGTCTCTTCCCATCCATCTTTTATATACAAAGTGAACGATTTTTACAAAGAAAAAACATTTTACTTCAATTATTTTGCTCAATTATGGACATAAGAAAAGCTCCAGCGCTACAGGATCAGTTCTGCAGCACAAATTAAGTATTTTCTATTTTATTCATATTTCTCTACCAACACTCACTTCAGCACAACTGTGTAATTAGAAAGCCTGACATGAAACCAGAAGAAATGTAATTCTTCTGAGCTTCAGACAGCTTAATATCTTGACTTTTGGCTTTCAAAAAAAAAAAAAAAAACAAAANAACGGCAGCAATTGGAGCAAAGTACACACTGTGCAGACAAAATCCTGCACAGCCTGGAGCAGCAAACACTGGGTTGGAGTTGCCATGAAATGCACATTTTAGGAGGGCCCAGCTTGGGCTCCATAGGGGTTTTCTCCCAGGACATTAATCTCCCACTGCTGGGATTTCACACATCGCCATTCCCATCAAAGCCCAGCAGCAGCAGCAGCCCTGATTTGGGGAGGATTCACCAACCCAGAGCAAATCCCACTGTTCCACCTGCGCAGCATCCCCAGAGCTCCACTGATGCCTGATGGGCTTTTTGTCCTTTCTCATTATACGTTTATACCCTTTTTATATACCTTATATCCTTTCCCATTCCTGTACTTTTACTCCCTGTATCTTAGCCCCACATGTTTATAATTCTCATAATTCTTTGGAGAAGACGAAACAATCTCCACAATCTCAAGAACATGAAGCACCAACCTTGCACAGAGCCTCATCCCTGGGATATGTTTTTGCAAACTAAGTTGTAACCTTTTTGGGGGGAGGTAATTTGAATAAGGGGGCAATTAGTTAATTTGTTAGGCTTCTTATTGGGGAATTTTAGATAGCCATGCTAATCAATGAAGTCCATAAATTGTATACTTTTCGCCGTGGTGCGCCTGGGATCCTATTAAACCAAGGTAACACCCTTTTTCCTACACTGCAGTGTCTGTGCCTCAATCTTTACCAGCATTTTAGGCATCACCATCCCGGACCAGCTCCCTCTCCTGGACACTCCCCACGCTCAGTGTGTCCCGATGACTCCAAACTCTCTCTCCACCCATCTCCAGCAGCTTCTGGAGCACCTCTGAAGTGCTCATCACCCCCAGGCAGCTCCCACTGCCACCCATCCCTCCCTGCTCTCCCAGCTCCATCTCCAAGAGGTTTCAGCAGGGAAGAGCTGAAAGTAAAGACAGAGCCTGCGAAGGATTTCAGCAGCACAGGAGATGCCCAGATCCAGGGAGGGAAAGAGGGAAGTTATTTCCTTAAACTCAGTGTAACAGACCCTGCTCCTTTCTCCAGGAACCTTCCCTTTGACCTTGGCTCAGCCATGGGGGGTAAAAAGTCCCTTTTCCCCAAAGCCTTTGTTTCTTCCTCTTCCCTAATCCTGTTCTGGAACCTCTCTCCCTGTGGCCTCGTGTTGGGGATTTTCCACTCTGCATCTCCCACTCCCTCCAGCTCAAACAAGTTGCTTCCACCTTGGGCACTGCCTGGCACAATCACCACTCTGCGGGGCTGGGGGACACTGAACCACTTCTCCTCATTCCTGGAGCTTTTTCCTGGCAGTTTATACCCCTCCAAGAGTCCAGCCCGGGCACAAACCCCATCACCCTTCCCGCTGCCTGCACTTTTTATGGGCAACCCCAGGATTCGGGAGCGTCCAGCCCAGGTCGGTATGCTCCGTTCCAGCTGGATTTTCCATTCCTCAGAGCGTTCAGCTGGCAGGAATGGAGCAGCTCCAGGTCTCCCTCCCACTGCGGAGCCTTTGACAGCTCACATGGGAGCACGGCGCTGCTCTCCCTGCTGCCAGCGCAGCTTTACATAATACATGCAAATGAGCAGCGCCTGCTATTAGACCTTCCTTCCCCACTTATCCTCACCTCACAAGGTGCTCACTGTACTTTTCCATTAGCTCCCCCTTCTCCTTCCCCTCCCAGCCTCCTCTCTCCCCCCAAACCCAGCGTGCTCCGTGTTCAGTCCCACATGGTACCAATAACACCACCCAGGCAGCCCCACCCAAAAGGATTCGCTCCATCCGTATTTCCCTGTCACCTCAGCTCCTTTCCCCCAGTCCAGGCTCAGCCTGTCATGGTGGGAGAATGAGAGAATCCCATTCTTCATGCTCAGGAAAGATTTAAAGATGTGAAATCCAAAACTTTCCGGTCATATGGCTTTTTCTCTCTTCCCCCTGCCCTGTTAAAAGAAGTCTTAACTTTTCCTTAATGCCCAAACCACAAGAAAAACCGAACCGAGAGCGCAGAGCTTTGCCTGAAAACCAAACTACATTTTGCACACACAAAAAGCCTGCCTGGAGCAGTTTATCAAGTGCCCCTTTGACCCTACAAGGCACTGGAACAGTGCTGGATGCTGCCAGCTGAGGTTGCACTAGTGGAAAGAAGAAAGAGCAGAATATTCCTGGTATTTTCCTTATTACCAGAGAAATGAATCAAATAAGTTTTCAATTGATGAATTCCCCTGCAAAGTTTTGCAACACAGAAGCAACACCACCAGAGCACTGAGCAAAGGGCGAAGCCGAGCGCCCACAAAAAACACACAACAAAGTCCTCTGTTCTTAACACCTTTCTTTGTTTTCTTGCCTTTCCCCAGCCAAGCTGAAGCCTTTGGGGTGGTTGCTCGGGGGCTTTTGAAGTGTTTATCTCCCCCACTGCCTCCTGGCTTGAAAAGGTGTGGAAATAGAAAGAGCTTCCCTTTGGGTGTGCTCAAAACCACCCCAGTCTGCAGCTGGAGGATGCCCTGGGAAGATCCCTCTGCTCCAGGGCAGCTCTGGGCAAGGAGCAGAGTGGGAGATGGAAAACAGGAGAGCAGAAGGGAATGTTTTTCCCATTCCTGCTCAGAAGACCCAGCACTGACACCCTGCTGGGGCTGCAGAGCCTTGCTAACGAGAACTGAGCTGGAATAAAACCTTCCAGCGGAGAGAAAGTGCCTGAAGATGTTCTCTAATCCTGGCTAGGCAGGCTGAAATCTAACAGGAGCCTCTGAATAAAGCTGAGGGAAGGGAAAGCAGGGGAGATGGCAGAGAAAGAGAGGAGGAAGGACACCGGGGAGAGCCAGGAGCCTACAGGAAGCCAAACCCCCCGAGAGGGCTTTAGATTTCAGATTAAGGAAGAAGGAGCATGAACCTCCCGTAGCTCTGGCTCTGGGGAAAGCAAATACGATTAAACAATACATAAGGAGAAGGAAGATAAACTGGATTTAAATAATAGCTTTTATTTCAAAGCTCTCCACAGAGCCTGGCTGAGACTGGGGAGGGTGGTATCTAATTACTCAAATTTTTACAGCTGGAATCTGATGATAGTAATCACCCAAAAAGGGCACTTAAAAATGATTTAGAAGGAGGGTGAAGGGAGCAAATAATGCACATTTGCTGTCAAGAGCTTTGGGACCAGCTATTTACCTGTAAGAGCACTTCCAACAGGAACTCAGAGCGTTTTTGTATTGCCAAAAAAACCAGTCCCTGTCACAAGGAACACCCAGTGCAAGGCCAGGATGGAAAAGCTGCAAATCTCCAGCTGGCATTTGTCCAAACCTCTGCCCCTCTCAGGTGAGACCTCACCTGCAGAGCTGCTCCAGCTCTGGGGTTCCAGCCCAGGAAGGAGCTGGAGCTGCTGGAGCCAGCAGGACAATCAGAGGGATGGAGCAGCTCGACTGGGAGGAAAGGCTGGGAGAGCTGGGACGTTCAGCCTGGAGAAGAGAAGCTTTGGGGTGACCTAGCCGTGGCCTTCCAGGACCTGAGGGAGCCATCAGGAAACGTGGAAAGACTATTTATGGAATGCCAGGACAGAGCTGCAAAGATCAAACCTCACAGAGCCCTTTCAGCTGGATCCCACCTTCCCTTCCTTCCCACTCCTGCCAGCAGCAGGTGGGTTTGGTCTCTGACCTCCCCAAAGCCTCAGATCCTCTCCCACCTCCCATCTCCAACCTGCCTCTCACACAGCAGCTGCTTTGCCAGGGA
The DNA here is from genome assembly GCA_013397955.1 of Grantiella picta. NCBI lineage: Eukaryota > Metazoa > Chordata > Aves > Passeriformes > Meliphagidae > Grantiella > Grantiella picta. Next base: position 329,894 of record VZRM01008896.1, on the reverse strand, counting down.
CTTCCCAGGCTCTGGCTGCTTCTGGAAAACCCCTCCAAAAAAAGAAAAAAATAATACAAAGAAGGGGAGAGTTGTTACAAACAGAGGGGTGGGGGAGAAGGGAGGCCACACACTAGCCGTGGTCACACCTGCCCTGCTCTGCCTGTCCTCCTTCCACACGGGAAGATCCTCAGGGAAAGCACCAAGCAATGAACACCCCCTTGGGAACGGGGTGGGGAGCAGGGAGGAGGTGACAAACCACCGTGCCTTGGGGTCACTGCACACCCCAAATCGTGTTTCTCTCCATCCCATCCTCAGGGTCCTTTGCTCTCCCACCCCTCTTTTCCCACCCAGGAGGAGGAAGAATCCCTGAGCTCCTAGAGGAGCTCCAATCCCCGGGCACTGGAGAACTCCTGCTTCCCCCACACCTCGACGCCAACTCCTCCCAAAGGCTCTGCTGCTTAACCCAGCAGCGAGGAAAGGGTTACACAGAGCAGGGTGAAATGAAAGAAGGGGGAACAACATCCCACGACTGAGGAATGTCAAACTGTCACAACGGCATCAACCGTCTCCTTGGCGAGTCTGAGGCTCGGCGCGCGCGGAATCGCCGCGTCTGGGATTAAAAAAAAAAAAAATCAGCTGTCACAGTAAACGCTTCCATCTCCAGAAAAAAAACCTGCAAGAGGAGCTTGGCGCAGAGGCACAAAGTTGTATTCTGCTGTTTGTAAACGCAGGCTCTCCACAGAGATCAAAAGGCAACCCACCTTCCCTCCGGAGCATCGCAGGGCTGTGTCGGAGGGAATCTGCCTGCTCACTGCCTCCCCAGCTCACACACACCAAGGAGCTGCCACCCCACAAATGCTTGGCTTGTGGCTCAGGTGGCACTTCATCTGCACTGAGCCTCAGCACGGCTCTCAGGAGGAGCTGAACCTGCCTCCAACCAGGCTTGGGGGTCATTTGGCTCAGACTCACCCCAAAGCAGCAGCAGAACTCCCTGTGAGCTGAGTGCAGCCAAGCACGAGTTGCACAACAAGCAGGTGAACTTCTCCTCTCCTGCACCTCTTCCCTTCACGAGGGACGCAGTTATCCTCCTGCCCTGATCATTGCAGCTCCAGTACCCACAACCCTCCCTCTGAGACCCCACTCTCCAAAAGGTTTCCTCACTCTGCCCTACAGAAGCATTTTTGGGGTCTCTTCCCTGGGCGTTCCCACTCCCCTGTCCTGTGTGAAAAAACACCACATAGAATTTCCCCTCTTTCTTATCCCCCCCCCCACATTTACTCACCAGCCTGCAGCCTCAGCTTCCCCCTCTGGCCCAAGCCCTCCCAGCCTCCTTTTCTCCTGCAGCCCATCAGTTTCAATCACTTCCACCTGTAACTCACCTGCCCCCAATCAGATCCTTGTTCCCCACCTCGTTGTCCCAGGTGTCCCCCTCACCACAAGGTCCCACACCTTTGAATTCTACCAATTCCCACCCCTGCTGCTCCCTTCCCACCCCCCAACAGCCCTCTGCTCCCAGATGTGGCACATTCATCACCCCAAATCCACCGTCAGGAAGCAGCGGCCTCCACCGAAGGCACAGCAGAGAACACTAATCAGTTTTTCATAAGGAAACTGCAAACTGAGCCACGGGAAACTCAGCAGCCTGGATTTACACACGGGGGAATATCGGAATCGCTTTCATTTTGACTGAAAGAGTCATAACCTCGCATTTCACTGAGAGCTGAAACCAAACTAGAACCAGAGCACGTGTCAAAACCATACGAAACTACAACTTCTGCATGGTTTTGATGCAAAATAATCCAAGCAGGCTGGCAGGCTACAAATTCTAACGATTCTGTGGACAAATCTGGGGCAAGTTTAGAATTTGTACCGTAGTGTGTTACTTGTCAGTTTCGGTTTCACTGTAAATATTTTCAAGTGGAGCACCAGTGGGCTCTGCGCACAGCTCTGTGCCAAAGAGAGGCAAACGAGCACGGCAGAGGCTGCAAAATGCTTTTGCTGGGGATTATTTTAAGGTTGTGTTGGTACCCAGGGAGGTCATCTCTCCCTCCAGCGCTGCTGCTGCGGGAGAGAGAGTTCCTCTCTTGCACTGGGAACTCACAACTAGACGGAAAAGGATGAGCAGCTCCAAACAGCTCTGCTGAGAGGTATGAGCAGAGATGGTGCTTCTTCATCCAGCTCCATCAGCTTCCACCATCACCAACCCCATCCAGGCATCAGCCACAGGGTCCCCAATCCGCCAGGAAAGTGGGAGTAGAGAACTAGAGAACCATGTAGTACGCTGATATTAATAGTATCATATATGTATATATATATACTATATCCTATAGTATATATATACACACACACAATGCATATAGTGAATATATATGTATATATATGCATACATATGTATATATATGTGTATATATATACACACATATATATGTGTATATAGTGTATATATATACTATATGCATAT
>VZRM01008896.1:272938-300624 GCA_013397955.1 Grantiella picta | reverse complement strand
ACCGCCTCCTCTCCCCACATTTAACCCGCAGCTCCCCCTCTCTCCCCGCCGGCGGCACCTGAACGCTTTACAAGACAAACACCTAATCCCGCGTGGAAATTGGAGCCGAATAATATCTCTTTTCACTCTCCGCCGAGGTGTTGAGTCTGATTACAGCGCACACTGTTTGCTTTGTGCCAGGGCAAAGCCCCTGTAATTTCTCGGCGAGTCAACATCGCCGCAGCGCCGAGGCTGAAAATCTGCAGGCTACTGTGCAAACGAGCTAGCGACGATTAATCCACGGGAAATGGTCGGGGAGGGGAGGAGGGAGGTTATTTATACACCTCCCCCACCTCCCGAAATTAATAGTGCCAAATTAAAAATGCAAAAAAAAAAAAAAATTAAAGAGGAGGAGGAGGAGGAGTTTGACACATTCCTGCCGCCACCGTCTCTGCTCCCCGATTTCCTGGGGGGGAAATACCCCAGTTCAGAGGGTGCTGGGATGTCCCGCGTTGGAAGGAACCCACAGGGATGATGGAATCCCAGGATGGATCCTCCCTTGCCTCCCAGGAGCCTTGGAGGGTGGCAGAGATGGGTTGAGTTCCTCGTGCTGTCCTGACCTGCCCCGGTGCCGTGACTCAGTTTCCCCGTCTTTAAACACGGAATATTGATGCTTCCTAATTCCCAAGGGCATCCTGCATGGATGAGAGGATTGGATGCTCAGTGCTAAAGGTCCCACTGCATAAATCCACACGAAGGATGTGTGGAAAGCCTTTGCCAGGCGCTGTTTTCCTAAATTCAGGAGGTGGCTGGGGGGATCTGCGCTGCCCTGGGCTGGGGACAGACACTTCACTCTCCATCAGTGGTTCCAGGTGAGACCCCTCGCTGGGAGGGCTGGGAAAGCTCCGGGATCCCCAAAATCCTCATTCCCATCTCCTCCATGGTCAGAACACCAAACCCCAAAGCCCTGCTCAGCATCCAGCCCATCCCGAGGTGTTTCCCACCCCTCGTTTCCCACCTTCACAGACCCCCAGGAATGGCGATTTGGGGCTGGAGCTCCTCCTTACCCCTCAGCTCTGCCCTCCGGGGCTGCAGCACCTTCGTCAGGGCTCTGCAATCCAACCCTTGGGCTCTTCCCAGGAAAAACAGCACCTCGGGCTGCGGATGCAACAAGAGTGACGTTGTCTGGAGGGAAAGAAGGATTTGCTTTGACCTCTGTGGGTTTGCAGGCGAAGCATCCCGGCGGCTCCAGGCGAGACGGTGCCCTGGAGCCCAGCCAGGAGGGTTTGGGATGGATCTGCTATTGCCAGGAGGGTTTGGGATGGATCTGCTACGGCCAGGAGGGTTTGGGATGGATCTGCTATGGCCAGGAGGGTTTGGGATGGATCTGCTCCGGCCAGGAGGGTTTGGGATGGATCTGCTCCAGCCAGGAGGGTTTGGGATGGATCTGCTATGGCCAGGAGGGTTTGGGATGGATCTGCTCCGGCCAGGAGGGTTTGGGATGGATCTGCTCCAGCCAGGAGGGTTTGGGATGGATCTGCTATGGCCAGGAGGGTTTGGGATGGATCTGCTCCGGCCAGGAGGGNCATGGGATGAATTCTCCTCCTCATCCCAGTCCTCCGGCTCCTCATCCCAACCCTCCAGCTCCTCATCCCCGCCCTGCAAACTCCTTCCCGACCCTCCTGCTCCTCATTCCGGCACTCCTGCTCTTCATCGCGACCCTCCTGTTCCTCATCCCAGTACTGCAGACTCCTTCCCGATCCTCCTGCTCCTCATCCCGACCCTGCTGCCCTCCTTCCCGACCCTCCCTGTCCCCCTCCCGGCCCTGCAGACTCGCTCCCGGTGCTCTCAGCCGGGTTGTGTCCCCACGGCGGCTCCCGGCGGTGGCACGGGCAGCGCTGGGGTTGTTTGTCGCACGTCAGGAGGGTGTTGCTGAAGGAAAGCCAGGCCTGTGCCCTGCAGTTCCCTTAAATCTTCGGGAAAACGCGTGCTGGGGGAGGAGGGGATGACTGCTCCCGGCGGGCTGGGGTCACTGCTGGCGGTGCTCTCACTCCCACCCCATCCCAGCAGCTCCCTGAACCCTCCGGAGAGATCCCAATTAAACCAAAAAAATCCTAATTCGTCTGCTCAGCTCGAGCCGGGATGAGCTGCACTGGGTGGATCCACACCCACCCCGCCAGGCTCTGAATCCCAGGGTGGCACAACCCCAATCCCACCGGATCCTACAGGGATTTGGCCTCCGAGGAGCTGGAGAGGCAAAACTGTTCCTGCAGCACTCCAGCTTTTCTTTCAGCCTCCGAGCTGCCTTGCCAAGTGTTATAAAAATACATCAGTGTGAGCCAAAACATTTAGCACTCCACTTATTACTTTAAGGTTATAGGTTAAACAAATTCCTTCTCAGAATTTACTGTGTTCATTTTAGCTTCACAACACAGCCCTGCTAGCGCTGGATATATTTCACACTGTAATTCCTCCCTTATGGATTGCGGGGTGGGGGGAGAAGGAGAAGAGGAAAAGGAGCTTTCTAAATTTTTATGTGAACAAAAGCTACTATATAAACTAGCTGCAAACAAGTCCTCTGCAAGAGATAGTTTGTAAAACTTATTTTCCAGTAACCAATAAAAGCAGGAATGAAAGGTGAAGTTTGTTTTTACCTTACCTAATAACTTTGCTTGGTTTTTTTTTTCGGAGTTTTGCCTTTTTTTGGGGGTGGGGGGGGGCAATAAAGCCTGAAAAAGAAAATAAAGAGCCCAGTTCACACCTTGGGCAAGCAGGTGGAATTGTTGTAGGGAAAGTGAGCTGGGCTTAAAGCCCTCCTGGGTGGTGCATGGCTTCAGTAATGGGAATGGGTGCTTGGAGAAGCTGTGGTGCCCCTGGATCCCTGGAAGTGTTCCTGGCCAGGCTGGACAGGGCTTGGAGCAGCCTGGGACAGTGGAAGGTGACCCTGGGAGTGGATCAAGATGATCTGTAAGGTCTCTTCCCAAACCAAGCTGGGTCTCAGCTCCACCTCACGCTGCCATTCCCTTTGGTGTCACAGGGAAATGCTGGAAGCAGCTCCNCCCTCCCAGGGAACAATTCCTTCCCAATATCCCATCTTTCCCTGCCCTCTGGCACTTTAAACCATTCCCCCTTGCCCTGCCACAATCTGTCCATATATAAACCCCTCTCCCTCCTCCCTACAATCCCCTCACGGAACCGAGAGGATTTTTCCTTGGTGCTCCCAAGCCGCTGCTCTGGTTTCTATGGAACAAACCTCAACAAAAGGGCTAAAAAAAAAAAAAATAAAACAAACCAAAAAAAAAAACCCCATCAGGTCCGGTTCACATTTGGGGCTTGGATTTCACCTCGGAGGGGAGGGAAGAGGGAAATCAGACATGGAGGTGTCGTGTCTGTGAGCTCATGAAGCGGGGCCAGCAGCTTGAAGATGGAGGAGCTGAGGGACTGTTTAGGGGTTTCCATCACCTAAATGAGGAGGTGGAGGAAGTCTGGATGATAGTAACCCCATATTAAAAAATTCTGCCCTGTCAACAGGCGAGGAACTACACGGTGGAAATCCGTCTGTGCCGCTGGAACTGGGAAACCAGATGGCTCCGAGCAATAACTGTCCTGGGAAGGACGACAGGAACACGTTTGCCTGCGATTTAGGGGGGAAAAAAGAAAAAAAATAAAAATCCCAGCCGTGGTTTCAATTAAAATGGCTCAACCCAAATATTGCTGCTATTAATGGGATGTCCAGCTGTGACAGCAGCGTGGAGTATCCGTGCACAACATCTGGAGCAGAATCCCACCCGGCCCTGCCGAGGGGCTGAGGGGCTGCTCGGGGCTTTCCTGGTGCCTCAGCCCAGGGGAAAGGGGAAATCCAGCGGGGAGAGGCTGCAGGCACTGCAGACTGGGCCTGATCGGCATCGCTGGGGAAGGGAGGATTTTGGGATGTCAAATTTGGAACGTGGCGGAGACCCGAGGAACAAGTCTGGGGTACTGAGAGAGGACGAGAGCACTTTGCTGGTTTTCCAGCAGCTGGAAGAAGCAGCATTTTGATGCCCTGAAGCTTTTCACCTTTAAAAAAATCCACAATAATTACATAAAAAAAATCCAAACCCAATCCTAAGCTCCAGTGCTGGGATGGGAGCTCCCAAAGCCAGGATCTGCACAGCAGGAGCTGCTGCCACCCTTCCAGGGAGTGCTGCCTCGCAGTGTGGAAGCTCTGGAAAGATCTTCCTCATCGCCTGGGTGAGATCTGGTGTTCCTGCGCTCTGATTGCTCCTGAAATCCCTCTGCCTCCCCAGCTGCTTCTCCTGCTGCGTTCATCGCTGTCCCTCCCTCCCTCCACACCTCCTCAGCTCCGACCAAACCCATCCATCCGAGCTCCTTTCTCAGAGCAAAGCACAAAACCTTCATCTCCCCCAGCATCCCAAGCTCCTGTGTGCTCTGTCCCACCCCATCGCTGCTCAGCACAACACCCTCCCACCTTTCTCATCCAGACCTCGTGTCCCTCAGCGTCCCTGAGTGTCCCCAAGCTCCTGGAACGTCCCTGCTCTGTCCCACACCATCCCTGCTCAGTGAAAAACTCTACAACCTTTTCCATCCAGATCTGAACCCTCATCTCCCTCAGTGTCCCCAAGATCCTGGAACACCCCTGCTGTGTCTCCCCCCAGTCCCTGCTCAGCACAAAACCTTCCCACCTTTCTCATCCAGACCTGTGCCCTCATGTCCCCCAGTATCCCCCAGTGTCCCCAAGCTCCCATCACACCTCTGCTCTCTGCCCCCATCCCTGCTCAGCACAAAGCCCTACAACTTTTTCCACTCAGACCTGTGCTCTCGTGTCCCCCAGTGTCCCCAAGCTCCTGGAACATCCCTGCTCTCTCATCCCATCCCTGCTCAGCACAAAACTTTCCAACCTTTCCCATCCAGACCTTGTGTCCCTCAGTATCCCCCAGTGTCCCCAAGCTCCTGGAATGCTCCTTCTCTGTCCTACATCATCACTGCTCAGCACAAAACTTTCCGAACTTTTCCATCCAGACCTCTTGTCCCTCAGTGTCCCCCAGTGTCCCCAAACTCCTGGAACACCCCTGCTCTCTCATGCCATCCCTGATCAGCACAAAACTCTCCCACCTTTCCCATCCAGACCTCTTGTCCCTCAGTGTCCCCCAGTGTCCCCAAGCTCCCGGAACAGCCCTGCTCTGTCCCCCCAGCCCAGCTCAGTGCAGAGGGCTGTCGGTGGGAGCGTGGCTGGGATGGTTTGGTGTTTCCTGCCCAGGCCAGCAGCAGTGTAATGTCTGTCTGCTTTTCCTGCTTGTCTCGCTCCGAGCAGCCACACTCCCCTCCCGGCTGCTCGGTGTTTATGGAGCTGCAGAAGGAGCTCTGCAGCAGCAGTGGCGACTTGGCCGAGCTCCAAGGAGACCCTCAGCCTCTCCACTCGCAGGAGAGGAAGAAAACCCCCCCATCGGGGCGGGGGAAACCGTCGGGGAGCAATTCCAGCGCTCAGACGCCTGCGCCGAGCTCTCGTTTCTACCTCATTAACTTTACAGTTTGACAACTTCACAAGGCAGGGGCTTCTGTGGGGATGGCTGCGGTGCAGACGCCTCGGCCCGGGCTGTGGGGTGACCTCATGCTCGGGGACGATGGGTTTTCCTGCAGCCCTGGGCTGGCAGGGTGTCCCCGAGGGTCACGGCAGCTCTGTCACAGCTCTGTCACGGCTCTGTCACAGCTCTGTCACAGCTGCTCCAGCCCAGCGCCTGGCCTTGGTCTCACACACCACTAACAGCTCCATTCCCCCTCTGCCCAGACAAAGGAAAAGCCAGGCTTATGGCAAAGTTAGTTAAAATTAATTAGCTCTCCAAGAGCACGAGAGGAGCTCTTCCCAGTGTTCAGGGGTCTCAGCGCAGCCGCTGAATTAAAAGCTGTTTTTCTTTTGCCGTAAAGAAAATGACTCCGAGGCGCCCGGGGAGGGTTGGAAACACAACTTTTATAACCTTGCTGCTGTTTATAAGGATGGTTTGACCTTTCAGAGTTTCCAAGAGCCTCCTGTCGGGGCTGGCTGGGGCTGGTGATGTGACAGGTGAGCCAGGGATAAGCTGGAGCAAAAGGAGGAGGAGGAGGAAGAGCAGTGGAACACAAACACCCCGAGCTGGAGAGCCTCAGGAAGAGCCCAGAAGCAAGAGCTGGGAAAGGTTAGAAATTCTCACACTCCAGCGCTCTGCAAAGCTCCAATGAACAGGGGAAGGACAACCTTTCCTGATCCACCGTCCTCTCAGCTGGCCCGAGTCGCTCCCGAAGGCGAGGGAGACCCAACTCGATTAAATTCCTTTTCCAAAGCCCGGCGTGGGGATTGCTGCAGCTCCAGCAGGAGGTGGTGCGTGGAGGAGGCAATGCATCCATCACTTCCTGGGATTTCAGCTCCGAGGCTGGGCTGCTGGAGGCAGGGAATGCTCTGGTGACAAGGCTGCAGGTGACAGCTCCGAGGTTGGCGACACTTGGTGACACTCTCATCACCACAGCAGCCATCCAGCGGTTCAGTCGTGGCACAGTGACCTAGATTGAGCCTGCAGACCCTTCCAGCAGCTCAGGCTGATCCCAGAGCTCAGGGAATGCAGAAAATTTGGGAGTTTACCTGGGAAAATGCCTCTCACACGGTGCCACAGCAGTGAAGGCAGGAAGAATCTGTCCAGAAAGCTCCCCACGTTCCTCTGCCACCCGAAGGCCACATCCTGGGGACAAGGACAGGACATTTGTTGGGCTGCAGAGGGGATGACAGCAGGATCAGGAGAGCGAGCACAGGGAGGTCATGGGGAGGACTGGGAGGAAGGAGAGGAGGAGGCAGGAGGTGTCCAACAGTGGAGCTTTGTTTGGAGCAGCACAGGGAGCAGAAGGTTCTTCCTGCTAAATGCCAGGGTCAGCTCCTTGCCTGGCCTGAGAGAGATGAGATTAGATAAGAATCTGTCCATGGAGTGCCAAACCCGCACAGGCACTGCCCGGGGGGTGGGAAAAACCCCTGCCGTTCCCAAATCCCTGCAACTCCCAAATTCCTGCTGTTCCCAAATCCCTGCAACTCCCAAATCCCTGCCATTCCCAAACCCCTGCCATTCCCAAATCCCTGCCGTTCCCAAATCCCTGCCATTCCCAAATCCCTGCTGTTCCCAAATCCCTGCATCTCCTAAATCCCTGCCATTCCCAAATCCCTGCCATTCCCAAATCCCTGCCGTTCCCAAATCCCTGCCATTCCCAAATCTCTGCCGTTCCCAAACCCCTGCCGTTCCCAAATCCTCTCCTCTCGCCGTGGGAAGCCAGCAGGAGCTCTGTCCTGCAGGGTGAGCTGAAGGTGTGATCCCCTGGCCTTCCTGAGCAGAATCCGTGCTCGAGTCACTCGTTGGGAAAAGCACAATTCCACTCGGGAAGATTCCGAGGCAGGAGATAAAACGTGGGGCACAAACCCCCTGCAGTCACAGAGTTATTCTGTTTTCCCTTTCCTCCAAAAGGAGATCAAAGAGGCGTTTGATGGAACGAAAACTCTTTTGATGGCAGGAATTGACTTCCCTCCAACTTAGCGCAGGTGAGAATCTGACTTGATCTATTGAAATACAATTTAAATGAAAAGCCGGCGCAGCACCAGAGGTTGCAAACCTGGGCAGCTCAGGATTATTGTTACAGCAAATAGCTCCGAGCTGCCAAGATGGTTGGAGTTAGATGGGAATCAGGATAGGAAAGGTCACGGCTGTACCAAAAATGGGAGTATCGGGCTGGATTAGTTCACCAGCGGGCGAACAAAGGGATGGGGTGCCTGGAAAAATGTGGTGAATCCCTGCAAGCCTTTGAAAGCAGCCCCTGCTCAGCCACAGTGGGCAAAGGGTTGGGCACGGAATGCCCACGAGGTGAATTGCGTGGAAATTCTTCATCTTCCCCGAGCCAGGGCAGAGCAGGCTGCTGGTGAAAGCTCGCTGCTCCCTCGGCGTTGTTAACCTGGGGATTGGGAGCAGCAATCCCTGACTTGGAGATCAGCCTGGTGTCTCCAGCCCGAGGAGCTGCTCGGGACAGCAGGGATCAGCGGTGCAGCGCAGTTTGGGATCCCAGAAGATGCCGTTTTCCGAGGAATTATCAGTTCTGCGGGACCAGCAGCCCCTCTGCTGCCCGTGGGGATGGGGGATGCTCTTCCCTTGGGATGCAGCAGATCCCTGGCCTTGGGCTGCTGCGGCTCCGTTGGCGAACAGCTTGGGAATTCCCAACCCTCTGGAATGGGAAAGAAGTCGGGATTTGGGATTTGAGGGGTCAGGGAAGGCTGAGCTCCCCCATTTCCCTGTCCTGGAAATTCTCCCTGTTCCTCTGCCGGGAGCACTGGGATGTCACTGGGATGGCACTGGGATGTCACTGGGATGTCACTGGTGCCACGTGGATCCCAGCTGGAAAAGAATCCTCATTCCATCCCACCACGCCCTGCCCTGTCCCACAGTAAATCCCCGCACAGCTGATATTCACTCATGCAGCAAATTAAACCTGGAGAAAGACGTTTCCAGTCGTTCCGAATTAATTGGGTCGCCCAACCCCGCACAGCTCCAGTGCTGCTGGTGGCACGGTGGTGGCATCCCCGCTGTCCTGGGGACACTGCCACTCTCCAGCCCTGCCGGGGAGCCCTGGATCCATCCAGCTCCAGCAGCTCTCTGCTGAGGAAGGGAAAAAGTTTGGGCATCTGTCCCAAAGCGTAAACCCCGGATTTTTTAAAATTGGTTTTGATTATCACGAGGAGGTTTCTCAGCCTGTGTCGGCCTTGGGTGCTCAGGGCAGCTCCGGTTGGCTGAGTGCAGCCAGGACCACTTTCTTATGGAAAAAAGATCCCTGCAGACGCAGCTTTTGCAGACATTGAAGTTGGATTTGATGACCTCGGAGGTTTTTCCAACCTAATTGGATCTGTGATTCTGTGGAAGTCAAAAGGATGAGCACACACTTCTCCTGACAGACCCTGGAGAACATTCCAGAGCCTAAAGGAGCTCCAGGAGAGCCAGAGAGGGACTGGGGACAAGGGATGGAGGGACAGGACACAGGGAATGGCTTCCCATTAACAGAGATCAGGGTTAGATGGGATATTGGGAGGGAATTCCTGGCTGGGAGGGTAGGGAGGGACTGGGATGGAATTCCCAGAGAAGCTGTGGCTGCCCTGGATCCCTGGAAGTGTCCAAGGCCAGGCTGGACAGGGACAGTGGAAGGTGTTGGGGTTGGAACTGGATGATTTTCAGGTCTCTTCCCACCCAAAGCATTCCATCCTATCCCATTCCATCCCATTCCATTCCATTCCATTCCATTCCATTCCATTCCATTCCATTCCATTCCATTCCATTCCATCCCATCCCATTCCATTCCACTCCTCTCCCACCTGCCCGAGCAGAGCCTGCAGGACATCACCCCTCAGGGAATCCCTGGATTTCAGTTCAGGGAGGAATCCCGGATTCTCCTCGGCATTCCAAGCCATTCCCTGTCCCTCCCACCAGCCAGGGCTGCTCCTGCTGGAAGCACTTCAGGCCTCATTTCTCCCAAGAACTCCTCACTCAGCACCTCCCTGCTCCAGGAACTGCCGTGCCCAGTCCAGGCACCAGGGAATTCTCCGGGAATTCTCCAGGAATTCTCCGGGAATTCTCCATTCCTGCCCGGCCAGCTCGCCTGTTCCCTCATTAATTCCTGCCTGCTCCGTCCTTAATCCCCCGCGATCCACCAAGAGTTAAAGGAGATGAAAACCTCTGGCCCTTGGTGGCTTCCAGAGGCTCATTCCAGCTGAAATCAGGGAACCACGGAATCTCGTGTGGTCACAGAGGTCGCTGCCCTCCTGGCCCGGCGGCGCCAATCCCGAGGCTGGAATTCCGTTCCCTCCCAGGAAAAGTCGGCACAGAGTTGAAGGGATGACGCAGAACAGCCTCGTGGGGACCACAAGGGCTTTTCGTGTTCTCCAGAGCCTGCAGATCCCGAGTTTTCCCCTCTGGAGCAGCGACAAGGCTCCAGCTGGGAAACTCTGAGGGATTTGCCACCGGCTTTGGAACTTGCCTGGCTGTCTGCTGGAATCAGGAGGTATTCCTTGAGCTTGCACAGGGATGGAGCCGGGCCAGGGGAAGGCTGAGCCTTGGAATGGCATTTTTTGGAATGCTGGGGCTGTGTTTGGATTCACCAGTCCTGGAGGGATGGGATCTGGGAATCTGGGATCTGGGAATCTGGGAATCTGGGAATCTGGGAGTTATTCTATCCCTGATGCAGCAGAAGATGAAAATTGAGGCTGGGCACCAATGGCCAGAGGATTCCCGGCCCCAGGAGTGGCTGCATCCAGGGATTTGCAGGCTGGAAAAGAGGCTGGAATTTGCAGGAAAATTCCTTCCCAGCTGGAGTGTGTTTCCAGCTCCAGAGTGGATCTCCCATGGCAGTGAGATGAGATTTTCCATTTCCCCATGGGAGAGGACGGAGCAGGGCGTGGAGAGCCTGGCAGTGCCATCCACAGGGATTCAGCACTGGCAGCACTTTGGATACTGGAAATTCCCAACGCAGCCGAAATTTGGGAGCTGCAAAGCTCCTGCAAAACTCCAGAAAACAAGAGATGCTCAGGGAAAAGAGATGGATAAAGGAAATCCCTGGAAAAGGCTGGAGCAGATGTTCATTCACGTTTCCAACGGCCCTAATTCCATTTCCTCCATCCCACGCCGAGGGAATCAACCCGAGCTGATCAGTGCCGTGTGAGTTGTGAATGGAGAGAGCTGCTGAGGGGGGCTGAGCCGAGCCGCTCGAAATTCACACCTCTAATTAGCTGGAATTAATTGTCTCCAGTGTTGCCGCGCGCCGGCAGAGCCAGGGGATGGTGGAAAAGGAGAACTCCAGAGGCGGCTCCATTTAATCCCAGTCCATTCCACNCCCATCCCATCCCATCCCATCCCATCCCATCCCATCCCATCCCATCCCATCCCGCTCAGCAGTTCCAGCAGCACTGCAGATCCCACGGAGCTAATTTATTCCGGGGTGATGCCTGGAGTGAAACACGTGCAGCACAAACATTTAAATGAGCACCTCGTTAAAATTAATTAATTAAACCTCCCTTCTCAACGAAGCCCCGGCAATGGTGCTGTGCCCTTTCACTGCCCTTGGAAAGTCACTTCACACATCTCAGCCTCTGTTCTTGGGTTCTCCAGCTTTTTCTCCTCCATGGAGCTCCCCAGGAGGGTTGGTTTGTTCCCAGGGCGGGCAGGGTGTGGTGCCAGGAGGAGGGGAATGGCTTCATATGGATAAGGCAGGGAAAGATGGGATGTTTGGATGGAATTCCTCCCCTGTGAGGGTGCTGAGGCCCTGGCACAGATTCCCAGAGAAGCTGTGGCTGCCCCTGGATCCCTGGCAGTGTCCAAGGCCAGGCTGGACAGGGCTTGGAGCAACCTTGGATACTGGAAGGTGTCCCTGCCCATGAGGGATCTCTCTGTTCCGTGTTTGGAGCTCTGGGGGAGTTTAAAACCACCTTTGCCCTCGGTTTAGAGCAGAATTTAATCTCCAAAGGACATTTTTTTGCAAACCTTGGACCTGGAGCTCGGGCAGTTCCTGCTCCTTGCAGAGGAAGAACTTCCCAAATGTGCTTCCCAGGAATGGAACCAGAGAGCCCCAGAGTGGTTTGGGCTGGGAGGAACCTTCAGGATCATCCTGGGAAAACAGGGACACTCCCAGCAGAGCAGGGCTAGCAGCATTCCCAGCAAAGCCTCCACTCCTCTCCGCTCCCGATTTTTGCACCGGGCATGGAAGGAGAGGATTGTCTGGAGGAAATGTCACAGGAGGAGCAGAGCTGTTCCTCCGTGTGCTGCTGGAATTCCAGCCCTGGAAGCACAGCGAGTCCCTGTGAGCATCCCGGAGGGACAGAGCCGGGCAGCTCTGGGGACACTGCAAGGTGCCAGAGGCTCTGCCCTCCCCGAACCCTTTTTTTGGGAAAACAAACCCCCAGCTCCGCCTGCCGAGCCTGCTTCTCCATTCTCCCGGAGCCTCCCCGCCCTGTTCCCGCTGCTGTTTGCCCTGGCAAAGCTCCACACCGGGATCAGGGCAGCGACACAACTCCTGCCCTTCCGCGTCTCATTTGTTTGGGCATCATTTCGGGCTAATCCCCAGTTAATTACTTGAAGACGATGCTTTCCCCGAATGAAAGAACACCTTTGTCCCTGCTGCAGTTCGGCACCTCCAGAGCAGCTTTTTGGGACGCAGATCCGTGGGCAGATGGAGTAGAGCAGGAATTCTGCATCCCTCGGGAGATGCTCTGCCACCGAGCAGCTCCTGGAGCACTGCTGGGTCAGGCAGTGCCTTTCTCATCTCTGCGGCTTTTGGGGTGCTTTTTGTTTTCCCAACTCATTCCCAAAAGCCTTGGCGGGGTGAAAAGGGCTCAGGAAAGTTTGGCATTCGTTTTTTTGGGGAATTCTGCACGAAATCCGTCAGCTCTGCCATGTGAATTTCTGCTGTTGGAGCTGAAGGGGGGGAAGAATTCAGGAATAGGAACAGTCTGGATTTATTTTCTGTAGGTATTTAGGAAAAGCGCAACATGAACTACTCATGGAATCCTGGAATGGTTCGGGTTGGAAGGAACCATAAAGCTCATCCAGTTCCAACCCCAACACCTCCCACTATCCCAGGTTGCTCCAAGTCCCATCCAGCCTGGTCTGGGAATGTTTTCCTGGTTCTCTGGGACACTGCGGTTCCTCAGGGTGAGGATCTGCCATAGCTGCAGGACAGTCAGCTATTCACAGGTACTCCCTGGCAGAACAACCTCTCTTCTTTAATATATTCCTCACCATTCTGATTTTTTGGGGAAGTTTTTGTAGTGTGGGAATGATCCTCATAGAGAAAGAGAAGAAAAAGAAAGATGTGAGAAATAGGAAAAGAGGAAAAAATGTCATCAGAGATGCTGAGCGCTCCAAGGTGTCTGCAAATGAGGGATAAAAAAATTATTCTGGAGTATAGCAGGAATTCTGCTTTACCTCTTCAGGATATTTTACAAATCCCAGTTAATTCCAATCCTCAGCATCCCTGTTAAGAACAAATCCAGTTTTCAGGTGGGGTAAGTTATAAAGCAGGAGAAGAAACCTGAGAGGTGTGGGCCTTTCCTTTCCTTTCCTTTCCTTTCCTTTCCTTTCCTTTCCTTTCCTTTCCTTTCCTTTCCTTTCCACAAAACTTGGACAAGGAATAATCAATCCTGGGGGAATGAGAGGCAAATGAACAATTCCCGAGGAAGCGAAGGAAAATGGAAAAGGTGACCTGGAGCTGCTGACTCCTTTCCTTGTCCTGGAATATCACCATTCCCCCGTGGGCATCCCTATCCCACCAGGAAAAATCCACGAGGATGAAACACTGATGACAAAACTGAGACAAACATTGGGATTTTCTCCTCCAGCTCCTTTCCCTCTCCATATTCCCTGGATAAGAGCAGCTAATGCTGAGGTGGGATTTCTCTCATCCCCTCAGACCACAGGGCTGGGAGGGAGCACGGAGTAATTAATTTTGACTTAGAGAAGATGGATTAAATTGGATCGAAAGGGGTGAAAATAGGATTAGGAATGGAGTTTAGCTGAGAGCAAACAGAACTGAAGCTCTGGGAGAGCAGCTCAGCACGGCTGGCGGCAGTGATGGGATGAGAGGAGACAGCCTGGCACGTTTGGGAGGGATGATGGCAGAGATACCCGACCGGATGGGCAGAATTCCGAAATATAAAGTCTTTTTCTAAAAATTGTTCTTGTTGGATTTCTGGCTTGGAGCTTCCAAGGATTAATTCCGAAATAATTGTGTGAACAAGCAGGAGTTTTCCTAAAGCCCAGCCCACAGAAAAGTGTGCAGGGCTTTCAACACATCCCCAAAATGGAATTAGTCTGGGATTATCCCTGTCCCAAATCATGGGGAAGGGAAGGATCTTCGTCAGGGGAACCAATGCCTCTCCCTGAAATCCTCCTCGCAGAGCCTGCCGACAAACCAGGCTGGGAATTCCTTGTTTCCATGTCTTCCGTGGGGAAAATCCCTGTGACTCCACTGCTGCCAGTCCCCATCCACTGCCAGGGTTTGGGAATCCTTGGGTTTGGAATAAAAACCCACAGGGAATGAGGAGCCACTGCCTGCTCAGCCTGGGAATGGATTTGACCTCCCCGACAGCTGCTGGAAGCCCTGAGCTCCTTTCCCATCCCTCCACCTGATTCCAGGGGAAATCCTTTGGAATACAGCGGAGCAGGTCCTGTTCTTCCCTTGCCAGAGGTGCCCAAACCCGGATTTGCTGAGGAACATCCCTAAATCAGCAATATCGAGCCTTTGGATGAGGCTTTCCAGCTTCTCCTACCGAGGACTTCGGCCAACGCCAACTGCTGAGCACAGAGCTGGAAATTCCTCTCTCCCTGTTTCTCTACTTCCCTCCCTGCATTTTTATCCCTCTCTCCCTGCCTTTCCACTCCTCTCTCCCTGCCTTTCCACTCCTCCCTCCCTGCATTTTTATCCCTCTCTCCCTGCATTTCCACTCCTCTCTCCCTGCGTTTTTATCCCTCTCTTCCCACCTTTCCATTCCTCTCCCTGCCTTTGTTAACACCACATCCATGGAAGGCCACAGAGGGTTCTCAGCGTGTCCAGTGAGCTCTGAATTCCCTTTCCACGTGGCAATCCCACTCCTGCGGCTCCCAGGAGCTGCACACAAACACGGGTGATGATTTCAGTTGCTTTCCCTGGGGTTTCCATGGCTGCTGGCACTGGTTTGTCCCCTTGCTCTGAAGGAGAAGCTCCACGAACGTGTTTGCTTCGTTCTGAGGTGGCACAGAACATTCCCAGGAAATCTCAGGGCTTGGCTGGAGGAGCAGGACGATGTCCCAGGTCCCCGTGGGTTGTCCCTCCTCCCTTTCCCCCCGGGAATGGCAATAACCGGCAGGGATACACTGGGAAAAACACAGGAACAAGTGCAGCTGAGGGAAAAGAGATTGGGAAAACAGAGACGCTTTAAAAACCCCTCTGCAAGCAGCTCCTTAGAGCTGAGCCAGGCAGAGCTCTCCAACCTCCCTCAATGCCAGAACCTTCCCTTTCCTTCCCCTGCTCCTGAAGAATTCCGCAGGTGTTCCCTCACATCCCAGCCCGGGCGGATCAAAGCCGAGGGTCTGGCAGGCTCAGCAGGGATGTGTTCCTGCTCTGACCCCCCCGAGCAGCCATGAGAGACCCCAGGGACAATGCCGGGGGGACATTGGGGCTCTGCAATGGATCCCCGAAAACCCCACGAGGCTCTCAGGGGTTGCTGTGACCGGGGAGCACCAACATCCAGCTCAGCTCTCCTTCCCTGCGTGTTCCCTGGATTCTGCCAGGCAGGAATTCTGCCAGGCCTGGAGGCTGCAAGGCAGGGGCAGGATTGTCACAAAATTGCCCCAAAAGCAGAGTGGGGAGGTGACCTCATGTCCCCAAAGCACCTGGAGGTGTCCCTGGAGGTGTCTGTGCTCCACACCCAGATCAGGGATGTCCCACACGGCTGGGATGTCCAGGATTTTGCTGGATGGACCAAATCCTCCCTTTTTCTCCCAGTCTTTTTCAGCCCTGGAGTTAAAACCCAACCTCCATCGAGTGTGGCAGTGCAGGTTTCCCAAACCCACCGATTTTCCTGCATGTCCTGCTGCCCCAAGGCTGTTCCCAGGAGCAAACAGTGCTCATCCTCTTTTCCCAGCACTTGGGAAGCAAATCCAAGTCCTCCCCCCGCATGGCACAGGACTCAGCCCTTCCCTCAGCTCCAAGGCAAGGCGAGGCGGTTAATCTGATTTTTCCCTCTCAGATTTTTTCGGTCTCCTTGCTGCAAGGCAGTTCAGATCGCTGTCACTTCTCCTTCCTCTTCCCAGCGTTTCGCCTCCCCCTTCTCCTCGGAAGGTAACACTATCCCTGCTCAGACATGCATTCCTTTCTAATAAGGTATTGTGCCTCTATTTATGCATCTTAGGTGCAGTCTGGGGCAGCTGCTGCTCGGCAGGGCCTGGGTGAGGAGCAGAAAATCCAATCGGGTCTGGAATGTGAGGGTGCAGTTGGACATCTGCGCCCAGCCCGGGGCTGTGCTTCCAGCCCTTCCCAGGGGAGTTGGTCCCAGCTGGATGATGCTCCTCGGGATGCTTGGCATGGAATGGGGGCTCTGCTTGGGGTCCCCCAGCTCGGGCAGGAGTGCAGAGATGGGATTTTGGGAGTTCTCCTGGGCTGAGAGCATTGCAGGGAGCTGGCTGACCTGGGCAGTCCAGCCCTGCTGCGATGGACGTGGATTCATGGATTCATGGATTCATGGAATCAACGAGTGGTTTGGGTTGGAAAGGACTTCAAAGCTCATCCAGTGCCACCCCTGCCACAGCAGGGACACCTTCCACTGTCCCAAGCTCTGTCCAGCCTGGCCTTGGACACTCCAGGGATCCAGGGACAACCACAGCTTCCCTGGGAATTCCATCCCAGCCCCTCCCCACCCTCCATCCAGGAATTCCTTCCCAATATCCAACCTTATCTTAAACTTTGTTAATGTCAAGCCATTCCCTGTGTCCTGTCCCTCCATCCCTTGTCCCCAGTCCCTCTCCAGCTCTCCTGGAGTTCCTTCAGGCCCTGGCAGGAGCTCTGAGCTCCCCCTGGATCCTTCCCTTCTCCGGTGAACATTCCCAGCTCTCCCAGGGCAGATGTCCCCAGTGCCACCCCTGGCTCTGCCACCCACCGTGCCCAACAAGGACCCAGCTGGGATTGTGTGTTCCAGCAGCTCTTTTGGGATTCAGCTGTTCCAGACCCCCCTGCTCGTCTGGGCCAACTTCTCCTAACGATTTCCACAGCAATAAATCTTTTCCTGCCCAGCAGCACTCACAGGATGCTCCTGCAGCTCTGCAGGGATGATCCAGAGTGACTCTGCTTTGCTTTTTGCCTTCTCCCCAGGTGAATATCCCAACCTCAGGAAAATCCGTGGATTTTTTGCTGCTATCCTTCATATCCCTCAGCTCCACCAAGGCCTCTGTCTCACCCCAAACATGACTTTTCTTTTTTTCTGTGCTGATCCGTGGTCGTGGCCTTATCCCGAGGTGATGGATATTTTTGGGAGCTCCGGGGGAGGAACCTGCAGCCCGGGCAGGGTCAGGGCACGGGAGAAGCTCATCAAGGAGCTAATTAATGACCCTGCTGCTCTGCCACCAGCCCTTCCTCCCTGATTAGCTGCCGCTAATGAGGCTGAACTCTGAACCCCGCAAAGGGCGATCCGGGATGCTCCAGGGCTGGACGGAGTTATCTCCCTGCCTGGAGCCTTTCCCTTCGCGCTGCCTTCATTTCCCGGGATAACACAGCCCAGCTGGAGGAGCGGCCGCGCTGATTAATTGGCCAAAGGCTGATTAATTAGCCACTTCCGAACCCCGCGCTGATTAATTGGCCACTTCCAAAGCTGCTCCAGCCTCCGCCAGGAACCAGCAGATAGCCCCAGCAACCCTTTCAGCAGCTGGCGCTGCCCGGAAGGGTTTGGAGACGTTCCAGAAGACAGGAATGAATCCCAGTTGGGGATGAGCTGCCCTCGGGATGCACAATCCTTCGGGAGGAGGTGGATCTGCTCATTCTCTCTCCGATGCTCCTGGAGACTCTGGGCTAACAAATCCATGGGGGTGGCAACGGGAGGGGAGAGGGAATTGGGACTGGAGTGGAGTTAAGGTGGGGTTCAGGTTTGCCACACAAGGATGCTCTGATTCCCAAAAAGAATTTTCGTTCTTGGCCCTTCCAAATCCCCGTGGAGTTTTCTTAAATCCTCACTTTCGGGAGCGTTTTTGTTTCCAAAGGGATTCACTTACAAATAGCTCAGAATGCTGGGTTTGTGTGATAAAGAAAATGCAGCTCAGCAGTGAGCCTGATATCCTTATTTTTCCAGGAATGGGATTGTCCAGTGCCACCAGCTGACTTAGACATTCCTAAGGACAGGAATTCTCCAGGAACCTGCCTTTTGCCCCTGGGATTGTGAGCTGCAGACACCAGCAGGAAGCAGCAGGGAATTTTTTAGGTGTGCTGTGGATTCTTGAAGACTTCAAGCTGAAGAGTTTTTCCCAAAAATCTGCTCCAGCTCAGGCAGGGCTTGGTGTGGAAAGGTATGTCCTGTATTCCGTGGGAAGTCAGACGTCAGGATCGTGATGGCTCTGGCTGGCTGGATGAGAACAACATCCCAAGTGGGTTTTCCTTCCCTTTCATGTAGGAATATTCTCCGGGAAGGCTGGTGGAGGAGCTGAGAAGGAAGCTCAGCGCTGAGAATGTCTCAGGGGGGAATCAAAGGGTGATGTCTTTGTTCCCAACCCAGCTGCAGCTTCCTGCTGCGGCCAGAAAATACCCCTGGAGCTGGGAGGGAGAGCCTTGGCCTGGCCTGGCTTCCCCATCACCAGTGAATAATGGGATTGTGGGGCGAGGGGAAGGTGGAATTCCCAGAAATTCTCATCCTGAGGTGAGCACAAAGAGTGTCTGTCTCCTGCCCCTCAGGTGGGGATGGGCAGGGAAGGACAGATCTTTCCTCTGCTGTGAACAGCATTTGGGTGGAATGACATCCTGGCAACGCAGGATCAGGCCTTGAACGCCAGGGGAGTGCTCTGGAGCAGCTCCAAGGTCAACAGCCCAGCTCCCATCGGGATTGTGCTCCCACAGTTCCCCTTTCTGCTCCCCCAGAGCTCTTGATCCCCTCGGGGTTTTTGACTGACGTGCCTGACGTGGCTCTCGTGGCTCAGACCGCACTGGGGTGTTTTCCTACCTGAGGAATCCAGTGAAATCTGTGGCCACAATGCACATTTCCCACAAAAATGTCATTTTGTTCGGGGGCAGAAAGGGAAGGAGAGGAGGCAGCCCTTTCAGGTGTTTTGACAAGCGGCTCAGTGGATGTTGCGAATTTGTTATCCAACCATAAAAGTGATCTGGGGAGAACAATGGTGACATTTGTGGACAAGTTTTCCAGCAAAACGCTGACATTCCGGGGGGGGAAATGCCTTATCTCTCAAAAGCTGGATTGTTCAGGTGCCGTGGCAGCAGTGTCAGCACGGAGCTGATTATTTACATCGGATTTACTTCGGCGGTGCGTGGGCAGAACTTTGGGATTTGGCCTGTCTGTGTCAGGGCGGGTGTGGGGACAGGCAGGGAGAAGTGGCTCACCTGGATTCCATGGATTTAGGGAATTTTCCCAAGGTCTGATCCTCTTCAATCTTCTAATTATTGATCAGAGTAACCTAATCAAGTGTGTGTTTAATAAATGAGGAGGTGACCTCGGTGCCGGAGGAACTGGGGAAGGGTTGGAACTCCGAGTGACCCCAAAATGAGATTATCGAGGAACAAACGCCAGGTGTAACCCAGGAATTGCAGGAATAATCCGTGGGCACTTTGGGAAGGATGGAGAGCAAGCAGACAGGCAGGAGGTTTTCAGCAACAGCCTGGAGTGATTGCAGTTGAGCTCACGTTGAGTGCGAATCAAGATCCTGCTGGAGAAACGAAAGGATGAGAGTTTGGCCTCGGGAAAAAAGAATTGGAAAAGCAGACGAGAGCAATCTTCAGACTGAAAAAGAGAGGCAAGGCTCAGCTCTCCACACGCTGGAGAAGGGAGGGCTTGGATTTCAGTGGAAGAGGCTCAGGCTGAGTTTTGCTGAAGGGGAGCAGAAGGAAGAATTGTCCCAAACCTCGTGGAGAAGTTTCCCTGACTGAAGAGCAGAAAGGGACAGAGGGACTCAGCCAGCGCCCATTGCATGGGCAGGGAGAGGTGGGAGAGCCTCCAGCACCCCTGGGTGTCCTCACCCTCAGAGCTTCCCCCAGAGGATCAGCAAACCCTCATCCCCGTCCTTCGGCACAGAAAGAGTTTCCTTTTGGAAGCAGGGATTTGTTAATCACCTCTGCCTCTGCTTGTGTTACTCGGCAAAAAGGGATCCCTGCAAGGAGCCAGAGCAGAGCAGGGATAACATTTCACTCTGCTTGTGTGCTAATCTCAATCCTCTTCTCCCAAATCCTCTTAAAATCCGTGGGTTTTTTTCCAGCCACCTGTGTTTGGATCAAACGTCATGAGACATCTCCACTGCTGAGCTCCTAACGAGCCTGCTAAAATATTTACGGGCACCAGAACACTGCTAACTCGATCTAAAATGGTCTGTTCTCGTCTCTGTTCCTTGCCCCACCTTTTGTCTGGTTGGGAATTGTCATTTTAGGTCCTTTCAGAGGGCTGGGACCGAGTAATCGAGGCTGTCATCGCAGCACAACCAGCTCTGGGGGCAGAAATCTCCCCACTGCTCCCTTCTCATTTCCTGGCTCGGCAGCAGGGGAAGAGATTATGTGATCTGATAGGTAAAATTATCCCATCCGAGGTGAATGTCCTCATAAAAGGCTTTTGCAGGCCTGGTTGTGTGATATCCCTGAGAAGGGGACGTTCGTGGGGAGCCTTTTATTGAAGGGGATTCTCGGTGCCTGCAGAAAGCCGGGGGGACAAAAGGTGATCTGAGCTGGAGGACACACCGACACACACACAGGGCGGGGATGCAGAACTGCTGCTTTTCCCTGGCTGGAAGGAGAGGAAAAAACCCAGGAAAATCGACAAAACGTCCCAGTGTTGGATGTTAGCTCAAAGCAGAGAGGCGTTTTCCCAGCTGGTTAAAATTCGGGGTGATGAGCTCAGCCTGGCTTGTTGAAAAAAAGAGAAAAGGATCTAAAAAATGATCTAAACACCTTCATTGGTGGCTTTGGGGGAAACGGGATCAGGATCAATCCATCTGCAGGAAGGAAAATGGGAATCTTTTAGGGAAACCTTCTCCCAGCCTGGTGCTCTCACTGTTTGATCAGCTGCTTGCTTTTTACAGGAGGTTTTGAAAGGAATTTTTTAAAAATGAAAAAAAAATCCAAAAATCAAAACACCCCAAATTTCTCCGATTTGCTTGGAGTGATACAAAATTATTGGGGTTTGTCCTCTCTCTACCCAGGAGATTTTCCCAGCTCCTGGTTGAGCTTTTCCTGGGAGATCTCGGCACAGGAGGTTTCACCACAAGGAGGGAAGAATGAGGATGCTTCCCTCTTTCTGTCTGGGGGATTTTGGGGCACGAGGAGAGCGAAGGGAAGCAGCAGCTCCGTGTTTGCTCTCCAAACCCCGCAGCGAAGGTTGGGATTCGTTCCTGCTTCTTGGGAAGGCTGGAGGGGAAGCACACCACACTTCCCAAAAGTGTGTTTTCAATTAAAAGAAGAAAAAGCTCCAAAACTCCCGGCGGGTTGAACATTCCAGTAAAAAAGCATTTACGCTGCTCTTCCCTCGCAAAGCATCCCCGGGTTCTGTGGGTGATTGCAGGCAGGTGGTTCCTGTTCCTATTAAAAATGAGGAATTCCAGCTCCCCCAGGATTCCTTCAGAGACAATCTGCACAGACCTGCAGGCCCAATGTGCCTTTTAAACCATTAAGTGTTTCCCCTCCACATCCCACAATTCTCCTTCCTAAACATTTGGCATTAGCCCTTGGCTGGAGGATCGGGATCGTCTCGCTGTGCTCAGGGAGGGGAAAACCTGTTGCCATAAATTAAGAGATTCCCTGTTCCCTGCAGCCTTCAGGGAAATCCAACCCGGAGCTCCTGCTGGGGGGTGAGAGGGAATAGTCAGTTCTGCGATTTTTCCCCCCAATTTCCCAACCTCTCCATCCTGCTGGGATGACATCTCCACCTGGAGAGGAGGGCAGGGACACCCTTGGCCTCACCTGGTGCCACTCCTGACTTCTGTCATTGTCCCAACCATTCCAAGGGGGTCCCTGCTGGGTTTGCTGACCCCTTCCCAACAAATCCCCTTCCCACCCGGGGATTCCCAATGCCAGGATATGGTCAGGCTGTCCCTGGGCTGCAGAATTCCCAGTTCCAAGGTCCTTGTCCAGTATGACGTGGCTGTGTGACTCCCAGTATGACTGAATGAGAGGAAATAGTAATTTCTGGCTCTTTTTCCCCATTTCCCAGTGCCTTCATCCCGCTGGGATGACACCTCCACCCGGAGAGGAGGGCAGGGACACCCTTGGCCTCACCTTGTGCCACCCCAACCTCCAATCCCCGTCCCAACCATTCCAAGGGGGTCCCTGCTGGGTTTGCTGACCCCTTCCCAACAAATCCCCTTCCTCGCTGGGAATTCCCAATGCCAGGACGCGGTCAGGCTGTCCCTGTGTGTGCTGTGGGATCCCAAATTCCAGGATCCTCGCCCAGCCCGAGGACAAGGATCATTCCCCAGTTCTCCTGTCCCTCCAGGAACACCTGAAATCCTTCCAAGGAATCCTGAAGTGAAGCCGTGTGGAGATTCCCATCCCCACTCTCCCTGGTGCACAAAGGACACAAAACCTGGGGAACATTTTACCAGAAGCCCCGAGGGCTGCAGTTCCCCGGATCCCCTGGGGGAATAAAAGAACACCACATGCAGAGATCTTTGACTGCGCATCGGGATGTTTAATCTTGCCCAGTCAGCAGTTTTTGAACAGATTCCAGGAAAGCTTTTAAGCCCGATAAAGCCGAGGCCTTTTGCATTCCCAAGTGATACTTTAGCTCCAAATGACATGCTCCGCTTGTCATTTGGCTTTAAAGGGAGGTAATTAAAATCTTCCTCCGAGAGCGGGGAGAGAAGCCGACGCAAAACTGAAATAAAAAGGGAGAGACGAGCCCACAAAAATGCAATTTAGCAGCTGAAAAATGGCGAGGCAGAGCGGGCAGAGATAAAAGTATCAAATGCACGAGTGCTGTTTGCCCAAGGAGGTGCAGAGAGTTCCCCAGCAAAAACAGGGGCAAGGCCAGGGAATTTCCAGCAGATCTCATTTGCAGATTTTAGGGCCACTGGAAGCCACAAGACAGACTTGGAAATGGGGATTGGAATCCTGGCTGGGAAAGGCAACCCCTGCTCCGTGAGGTGGGAAGTGGAGGTGAAAGAGGAATCCTCACCCCGAGCTGGGCGAGTTCAAAGAAAATTCCCAACAAAACTTTTGGGGAAAAATGTATCGGATTGGGCAATTCCATGGGATTTGGGACGGGGAAGCTGCTTCCCAAATGATTGGGATGAATCGTTTCCAAGCCAAGGGGCTTGCAGGATCTTTGTGGGGCAGGTGAGGGCCGGAGGGAAGTGCAGCATTCCGTGAGGATGGCAGGAGCAGGGAGAGCAGCTCCCCACCTCACTGGGAGCAGGATTCAGCACATCCCACCCCAAAACAGGCACAGCAGGAACATCTTCCCTTCTCCTTCCCAAAGCCGCACTCTGCGGTGTCACTGTCACCTCTGATCCGTGGGGAGGATGGCTGAGGTGCAGCATTCCCAAAAAACCTTCACTCCCAGACATCTGGAGCAGCTCAGGGATATTCCAGCCCAAAAACAGGGAAATGGGATTTTCTCCTGGGATAACACCGAGCCTGCATCATCCGTCCTCAGGAGCGCAGCAAAACCAGGCAGCACCCATCTCGCTGGGATCAAATGGAGAATAAAAATCCCTTTTTTCTCTGCTGGGGTCACGCCGCCGTGCCAGACTGGCCGGAGCAGCTGGGATTGAAACCCGGAGCTTCCCGCGTGACACCGGAATTCCCTCGGGCTCCGTGGGGTCGTTGGGGTCATTTGCTGGTATCAAATCAGCTGCTCGGGCTAGTTTCACTATTTTTTTGGGATTGTCACTCCCTGATTTCCCTGCCTCTGAGGCGAAATCCTCCTGCCTGCTCCCAAATGCCAGCAGGGGAGAGCAGCAGGCTGCGCCCTCGGATGGAGGAGCAGGAAAAACCGGATGGAAACTCTTGTCCTGCCTTTCTGGAGATCAAAATGTGACCAGAAAGGGACAAAAGATCTTCCAGGAGCTCTGGAAAATGCCAGTTCCATCCCAGGGCAACATGGGATACGTTTCTGCTCGTTTTGCCCACTGATTAGGCTTGGAAAAAGCAAGGAGATCACTCTGATAAAGCACTCGGAGCTCTTGTTTTGACATTTAGTTTTTGGATGTGCCATTTCAGTCCCGGTTTCAAGCTTTCCCTTCATTGTCGAAGTGATTCCAAGACGTTTTCAAGGAATCAGGGAGAGGGATGGTTTCAATTGGATTGAAATGTAAAAATGTAACATTTTATACGACCCATTCGACTTCCAGTTCGGGATTTGCCAGAAGTTTTTAAATAAAATAAAAGCCTGGGTTTGATCCAGCCTAAATGATTTTTTCCCTTAATTTTTTCCAAATTGCCCCTGAGCCCCAATCCCCTTTTTTCTTCCCAAGGAGAAAATTGGTTGGTTTAGATGAGATTTGGGGAAGAAATTTTTCCCTGTGAGGCCACAACAGAGAAGTTGTGGCTTCCCCGTCCCTGGAAGTGTCCAAATTTTCATGGAGGAAACTTGGAGTTCTTGACGGAGATTCCTGAACATCTCCATGATCTTTTTCTCTCATCCAAGCAGGAAAATAAATAGGAAAAGCAGGAGTTTTCCCTCTCCAGATCTCTTGGTTTGGTACCTTTGAGATGGGAAAAGAATTTTTATAAAATTATTATTCAATTATTGTTACAACTTTTCCATTAGATGGGAAAAGCAGCAGCGACCGTTCCTCACCCTTTGGATTGTTTTCCACTTAGTCCCCAAGGAATATTTTTGGAATCCTGGGACCACTGATTGCAGTAATTGAGTGACCTCCAGGGCAAGAGGAGTTCCAGTCCAACTCCAAGCAAACCCCAGCTCGAAAAAGCAGGAAAAGAGCTAAAAAAGTGCTGTGTGCGGAATTTCTCCAAATGCCATGGGAAGGGCAGCAGGGAAACCAACATTCCTGTCTCCAGCGAGCATTCCACAGAAATTCATGGGGGAAAAACCATGAATTCATGGGAGAAAAACCCTCCCTGCCAAGGCACAAACCCCTCCCAATGAATGCTGGGATTTGCTTTGCCACCAAAATTCCATTCCTCAGCTCCGTACTGCTTAGTCATTCCTAACCCGGATTCCTTTGGAAAGAGCTCCACGTGCTGCAGGAATGGGGTGAAGCGGGGATGGGATCTCTGCTGGGAGGACAGGGATGGAGCCAGGGCTAGATACGGAGTCAGGAATTACAATTCCAGACTGGTTCAGGATGATGGGAACGCTGGAGATCATCCAGTCCCACCTCACCCAGAACATGTTTTTCGGGATTTTATCCAGGTGGATTTTGAGTATCTCCAAGCAGGGAGACTCCAAACTTCTGGATAACCTGGAATGCCAGGCAGGCTGGAGTGTGAGGGAGCAGAGCTATGTCCCACACCCTGTGGGGTGACAGCTGCTGGGAATCAGCCTGGATCCTTGGGATGGGACAGCATCGGGAAATCCCAGTTTGGGATTGAGGAGAATCCCAATTTGGGATTGAGGAGAATCCCACAGCACTCAGCCCGTGCCAAGGAAAATCCCTTGTCTCCTTCCTTTCCCAGGGAATTCCTGAGCTCAGCAACATCTCCCTACAGCTGCCTTGAGCTCCTGCTGTCCCAACACAGGGAAATCTCCCAAATCCTTGATGGAATAAAGCTCCAGGTCAGCAGGTGACTCACCACTTCAAAGGAAAGCCAATCCCTGAGAAGGTTTTTATTTTCCTTGATAAAGGTACTTTCCTTTTCTCTTGATTAATTAATTACAGAGCAGAGCCATTGTTGTCCCCTAATGACTTCCCTTTCTTCTCATTCCTGCTTGCTCTGCTGTGAAAAACTCATTTCGAGAGAAGACTTCAACCAGATCGCGTTCCAGCGGCACAAAGGAAGGGAAAAGGTCGGAAACTGAGTGTCCAGGGTGAAAATACAGCCCTGGCACTGAATTCCCTGGTGATCCACAGGGACCTGCCTTAGCCACAAGGACATTTTTTAACTTCAAGTTGACTTAACTTGGACAGTGAAACTGGTCTGGCCGGTTTGAGCCATTCTCACTTCCTCCTCCTGGTTTTCAGCGGGTGTGGGGAATGAAGGGAAGATTCTGTGAGGGAAAACTGAAATCCAGGAGTGTCTGGAAAGAAATGGAGAAATTTGCTGAAAGATCCATCAATTTGGAGGATTATTTTCACTACTGCAAAATCCCCTCCTGTTTCACACTCTCCAGAGATGTTTCCTCATCAAGGGGAACCTGACAAGCTCTTGGTCTCCAGACTGGAAGAATATCCAGTTAATAAACAGGAGGGGAATTGGCCATCTGCTTTTGGTTATTATGTCAAACTGTGTGTATTAGAAATATCTTCTTCTTCTTCTTGGTCTTCTTGTTCTTTATTTTTCTTTTAATCCTTCCTCTTCTTCTTCTTCACTTTTTTAAAATTCTTCTTCTTCTTCTTCCTAATTTACTTTTAATTCTTCTCCTCCTTTTCCTCCTTCTCTTCCTCTTTATCCTCCTTCTCCTTCTCTTTCTTTTCTCCTTCCCCTTCCCCTTCCCCTTCTCCNCTTCTTCTTCTTCTTCTTCTTCTTCTTCTTCTTCTTCTTCTTCTTCTTCTTCTTCTTCTTCTTCTTCTTCTTCTTCTTCTTCTATTTTTTAACCATTCTTCTTCTCCTTCTCTTCCTCCTTCTTTACCTCCTTCTCTTCCTTTTCTCATCCTTTTCTCCTCCTCCTTCTCCTCCTCCTCCTACTCCTTCCCCTTCTCCTTCTTTTTCCTTCTCTCCTTCCTCCCCATTTTTAAGGAATTTTGGGAAGCTCTTTCCCCATGCCAGGTGCTGAGTCCTCCTGCCAGCCTCCCTCCCCACCAGACAATCCCTCGGACACAATTCCATGCTCCAGTGGATTTATATCATTCAATCCCTCACGGGGGGGTGTTAAAAGTGGCTCATTCCGAGCCAAGCACATTTTTAAGGCTGGATCCTAGGTAGGTATCCTGGAAACCAGGGATAAGGCTCCAGCTGGAGAATTTAAGGAGGATTTAAGGCTGGCCCAGTCCTTGCTCCTTCCCTGATCCTGGCTCGAGGATGATCTTTGGGCTGCCACACATTTCTGGAGAGGGACGCATTGGATAAATCCCTGTGGGCATTCCAGGGGCACGGAGGGGGTTGCCCAGTCCAGGATTATTTTCAGGAATAAATCTGGGCAAAGGTTGGTGCTGCGCTTCTTTGGAAAGGAAATAAAAATAACAATATCCGTGTCTGTAAGAAGGGACAGAAACGAAAGTTTTGGGGATGCACCTGGAGCCCAGTTTGGAGCAATCCTGGGGCAGAACCGGGAGAGAAAACCCACCGTGTTTCTGCATCCCGGATTTTTGCAGGATAATAGGATTCCCAATGGGGAGTGCAGCAGAACACGACACAACAGTCAGGGATAAGCCCAGCCTGAGGAAAACCCCCTTCCCGAGCCTGCCCAGCCTTTCCCGCTTCCCTGCCACCAGCAGGGCCGCTGGGGAATCAGCGGGAAATCGAAACCCCACAGCTGGCGGGACCACCTGTGCCTGCAGCCCCCCAGCCGCCACCGCCCCGTCCCGGGGGACACCTCCAGCCGCGGCCGGGGCTGTGACACGGGGTCAGCCGGGGGGGACGGGCTGCCTGGCCCCCAACACTGCCCCCGTTGTGGAGCGGATTAGGGCAGCGATTAGTGCCGCCGCATCGAGACGGAGCGCTGGCAGCAACTGGGGTGTCCTGTGCGGGGAATCCGGCGGGTCTCGCATCGGCGCTGTGTCGGATCGGCGCAGCTGGAGCAGCGCCGCTCCTAATCCGGCGGCACGACGGCAGCTGCCCGCCCTGGGGCCGGGGGTGGATCTGGGATAGAAGGGATGGAGCGGATTTGGGATGGGATGGGGTGGATTTGGGATGGAAGGGATGGGATGGATTTGGGATGG
>VZRM01008896.1:241750-263781 GCA_013397955.1 Grantiella picta | reverse complement strand
CTGATCCCATCCTGATCCCATCCTGCTGATCCCATCCTGATCCATCCTGATCCCATCCTGATCCCATCCTTGGCTCTCCCCTTGCGGTGATTCCCACCAAAGTTCAAAAAATCAGAAAATCCCAGACTGGTTTGGGGTAGAAGGGACCTTAAAATCATCCAGTTCCAACCCCAACACCTTCCACTATCTCAGGTTGCTCCAAGCTCTGTCCAACCTGGCCTTGGACACTTCCAGAGATCCAGGGGCAGCCACAGCTTCTCTGGGAATGTGTGCCAGGACCTCATCACCCTCACGGGGAGGAATTCCTTCCCAATATCCCATCTAAACCTCCCCATTTCCCACTGCTTGACTCCTCTGGCCACGCTCAGGGCAGATCCATCTCCAACCCCTCTGACATCAGGATGAAGTTCCCTCCAGCATCCCAAGTGTTAACCCAGCCAAGAAAAACGAAATTATTTTGATTTTTTTTTTTTTTTGAGACTCTTTTGGCCCTTTTTATTTCCATGTTTGGGGTTTTTCGGAGCTGCTAACTGACAGCTGAATGGGAGATATGAATACAGAAATGATTCTCCGCTGAAAGCTGCAGAAAAGCCACAACCCTCAGATCAAACAACTTTTTTGTGCCGCAGCGAAATGAAATCCTTGTGATTTCCATATTCCTCAGTCAACAGGCTGGCGCCCGGAGCGTTGCCATGGCTCCCCGAGGATGGGCTGTCAGGAGCAGGAGGGAGTGGGAGCTGCTGGCCGAGGTTAAGGAGCTGTTTAATTATCCACCCCGATCCCCGGCAAAGTGGGGTTTGCTGTGTTCTCTGCCCGGATGGATCCCTTTAACCCCTTCTGCTCCCTGCCCTGCTGCGTTCCTGGAGGAGAGGAAGGGGAAAGTGGTTTCTCTGGGCTCTGCTTTGCTTTTCTCCATCCCCTGGTACTCATTTTCCTCTGCCAAACTTGCTGGGAGTGCTCAGCTCTGGGGGAAATGGGAGAAGAGCAGCCTGGATGAGTGGAAAGTGTCTCTGCCCACGGCAGGGGGTGGAATTGGATCATCTTTGAGGTCCTTCCCAACCCAAACTGTTCTGGGATTCCATGAACATCCCCCTTGTGTCACCTGTGCCTCAGTTTCCCCCCATTCCCACAGCCACAGGGATGGAGATGCTCCTGGAGGAGCTTTTTCCCTGACTCTGGGAAGTGTCGGCTCTTCCCATCTGGAATGTGCTGCTCCATGGGCATGGCTCGGGGCATCCATTCTCCAGGGGAATTGGGAATGTTGTCCCTGAGGGCTGCTGAAGGGCACAGCCCAGTTGCTGACCAGGACAGGACAGGATTCACTCACTGCCCCAAGAGCCTCCCCGGGATGGTTTTCCTCAATTTTACATGTTTGGCATATTGGGAACACGAGCTTTTTTCTAACAGAGCAAAACAATGAAAATACTTGGAAAACCCCCAACGCTGCTGGTCAAGACTCTTTCTTTAAAGAGAGCTGTGCTTTCAGATGCTTCCCTCTCTTTCCAGCTCTCCCTTGCTATTTAGCTCCAGAGAAACCCAGCCTGTGTCCCATCCAGACACCAGACCTTTTCTTGCTGGAAATCCCATTCCAAGCAGTGCCTGGGCCAGCTCCCGATGGTTGGGCTGTCCTGTGATCCCAAAACTTCGAGGGTAAGGCGAGGTAACAGCTCCACATCCACCTCTGAGTCACTGCTGGCCCCAAAAACTGCTTGGGTTCTCAAAGATAAATGCTGCAAGCAGACCCTGAGAGCCCCTGGGGGACTGAGGACCTGCCTGGTGCCAACAAAAAAATGGATTAATGAGCTCCAGGACCACTTGCTCCTGGACTTTTCCCTTCACCTTTCTTTTCCAGAGGACTTCCAGACGGCTAAAGGACAGCGCCTGGTGAATCATTTATCCATCTGCATAGCCAGCCTCTCTGCTCACCGTCTTCCCTCAGCCTCAGAGGGAAAATTATCATATTTATGTGCTGGGCTCTCCCCCACAGGCTGACGGAAGCAATTTGGTCGCAATAGGAAGTCGTGTCCTGTCCAATTCAGTGGGAAAAATGCAAGGGAAAAGGGAGCAGAGCGAAAGGCAGGAGCTGTAGTGCCTGGGGAGGTCTGACGGGGAGAGACAAGGTGTCCCAGCCAGCCCTGGCCTGCCTTGGCATGTTTTCCAGCATATTTGGAGCTGCTGGCACAGGGTGGTTTCCTCACTGTCTGCCCAGGGTTTGTGGTGCTTTGCTGAAAACTCCAGGCAGACTTTGGAGCTGGAGAATTCCTGACAGCAGATCTCAGCTGGATAGGTGCCTGTTCCCAGGGCAGGGCAGGGGAGACTTTCCTGGGCCTTTCCTGGGCCTTTCCTCAGCCTTTCCTCAGCTTTTCCTGGGCCTTTCTTCCTCCTTTCCTCAGTTTTTCCTCAGCCTTTCCTCAGTTTTAACTCAGCCTTTCCTCAGTTTTTCCTCAGTTTTTCCTAGGCCTTTCCTGGGCCTTTCTTCTTCCTTTCCTCAGTTTTTCCTCAGCCTTTCCTCAGTTTTTCCTCAGCCTTTCCTGGACCTTTCCTCAGTTTTTCCTCAGCCTTTCCTGGACCTTTCCTCAGTTTTTCCTCAGCCTTTCCTGGGTCTTTCCTCAGTTTTTCCTCAGCCTTTCCTCAGTTTTTCCTCAGCCTTTCCTGGGCCTTTCCTGGGCCTTTCTTGGGCCATTCTTCCTCCTTTCCTCAGTTTTTCCTCATCCTTTCCTCATCCTTTCCTCAGTTTTTCCTCAGTCTTTCCTCATCCTTTCCTCAGTTTTTCCTTAGTCTTTCCTCATCCTTTCCTCATCCTTTCCTCATCCTTTCCTCATCCTTTCCTCATCCTTTCCTCAGTTTTTCCTCAGTCTTTCCTCATCCTTTCCTCATCCTTTCCTCAGTTTTTCCTTAGTCTTTCCTCATCCTTTCCTCATCCTTTCCTCAGTCTCTCCTCATCCTTTTCCCCTCCTTTTCTCAGCCTTCCCTCTGCCTTCCCTCAGCATTTCCTCAGCCTGTCCTCCTCTTTTCCTTGGCTTTTCTTCCTCCTTTCCTCATCCTTCCCTCATCCTTCCCTCATCCTTCCCTCATCCTTCCCTTATTTTTTCCTCATCTTTTCCTCATCCTTTCCTCAGCCTTTCCTCCTTGGAGTTCTATTTTGTGGATAAAGCAGCACCCAAAGCTGTGTGGCGTTGCAGCATTCCTTGGATAACACATCCTTCCTCTTAGCGTTTTCCTGAAAACCCAGAATGATCATGAAGTGTTCCAAGAACTGCCAGAATGTCCCAATGAATGTCTTGGCTCTTCACATCCCTGGTTTTTTGTTTTTCCCTAAGAAATGAAGATGAAGCATCACTCCCGGCTGGCTCTGGGTTCTCCCTCCATCCCACGTTTTCCATTGCCAAAGATGCCTCTGGATTTCAGGTGCTTTGATTTCCTGCAACCTCTACTCAGTCAGGAAAATCCTCACTTGCAGAGCTCAGGAAAAACATAGAAGATATCCAGAATTAGGGCCATTTTGGGGTTTCTTGAGGCTCAGGTGTGCTGGTGGCATCAATCCCTGCTCCCATCCCAGTCCCGTTCCCAGTGCTCACACAATTCCCCACTCCAGGAGCCTGAGCAGCACTTGGGCAGCATGGAAAGCATTGCCGAGGTGAATTCCCAAGCATTCCCAAGGATTTCTGGCAGGAAAACAACAGCCTGGAAAGCTAACAAACCCCACAGCGGGGTCTTCTGCTGTCCCATCAGATGATGGGAGCCCTGAGCAGGACAATCTGGCACCCTCTGGATGGGCAGGATTTTTCCTGGGGCACATCAGGCTGGGAAGGTGGCTCAACCAAGTGGGTGCAAAATTTGGGGGCTGGAAAAAACAGCTTAAAGGAGTAAAGGGGAAAAAAATCCCTTCTCGTTTCCCAGGAAAAGCAGGTCGCCAGCGTGTGGCTGTGTTGAGATTAATTTGTTAATTGTTGCCCGCTGTTAGCAACAGTTGCCATGTTTAGGGTTGAGTCAGAAATGCTGCTTGAAACCCGGAATTCAAAGGCACCTCCAGTAATAAAATCCAGCCTTGGAATGGGATTTCAGTCAGCTACTGTTGCTTTGCTACAACAAACACAACACTGCCTTCCCCACCCAGCCCTCTCCCGATCCAGGGAATATCGATCCTTTATGGACAAAGCCTGCGGAATTGCAAATTTTAATTTTTTTTTTTTTTTTTGGCCCCTAAATGTTTATTTCTGGATTAGGAATTGTAGGGCAGGGCAGTTCTGGGGGTTGTGTGTCCCACCCTGCGTGGTGGAAAATCTGGGTTATCCCTGTGTGATTCCTTGGAAAACCAGTGGGAGGATTGCTCTGGATTGGGAGGAATGAACATTTATGGAATCCCAGACTTGGTTTGGAAGAGACCAAAGCTCATCCCAAGGCAGGGACACCTTCCACTATTCCAGGCTGCTGGAATTCATTAAGCAGGGATCCAGTTTGAGTCTGATCACCCCACAGCCAACAACTGCAAAATTCCAGAAGGGAATGGATGGATCTGTGGATAGTGAGGCCTCACTGAGCTCCCACGGGTAGAATTTCTGATCCCAGTTTTCTTGCACAAATGCCTTTTCCTGACTTGTGGGCACTTGTTCCCTGAATTTCCTGTTATCACTGCATCTGAATTACTGGAATGCCCTCCTGCTTTTCCCTTGGCATCTCCTGGCTCTGTCTCCCTGAGTTAAGCCAGGAAATTGGGAAGACAATACTACAACTATCCCTGTGAATCCAGGGCAGGCAGGGACACCTATGCCAAAAAATAAAGGAATTAAAACCTCTGTGTGTCCAGGACGGTGTGGTCCCAACTCCTGAAATATCCATGGGAGACATTCAGGGAGAACAATCCCCCTCCTGCCTTCTCCCTGTGCTCCTGGAGTTGTCAAAACTCTGTCTTTAATCACGGAGGAAGTTGGATCTTCCAGCCTGAGACGCCACAGCAGGTGCTTCAATCTGTTATTCACAGCAGGAATAACCAGGATAACTGGAATTTTATGGGATAGAGGCAGGGATCCATCCCCCAGGAATGAGAATTATGAGGATGATAAAGCAGGAGGGAAGGAGAGCTTGAAACAAGGTGATGTTCCTAGAAATCCTCTGTTGCTGGCTCGGAGCAAAGGCAGCTCCCTGGGAACTGCTCAGCACAGGTGAGCACAGGGTTTTTTGGGAATGCCACTCGTTTCTCTGGAGCCAGCTGGGATCTGAGGGCTGGGCAAACCTCTTCTTTTATGGGATTGTCAGGGAGTCAGGAATCACGCTAATAACCCCTCCCAGAGCCCATAAAACCAGAGGGATGCTGCCAGAGGCAAAGGCCTGAGCCACACCAGGAATCAAAGCTTCTGACACAATTTTGTGGGAATAAGGTCGGAACATTTTGTTTTGGCTGCGTGAGTGGGACTTTCCCAATGGGACGCAGTGTGGAAATATTTTGCCTCTTTTTTGGGGTAAAGGAGGTAAATCCCAGGATCCAACTGCTGCGTGATTCCCAGCGGAGCGAGATGGTGTAATCCCATGAGGTGTGGGTGCAGTCAAGCCATCATTCCCAGCACTGATCCCAAATCCACTCTGCTCTCCCACAGGATGGGTTGCTCTGCCCTTGACGGCCACTCCACCGTCCTTTCTTTTAGGAATGACCACAGTGCAGCCTCCTGGTGCACCTGCAATCCCTGCTCTGCCTCCAGCAAGGAATAAACTCCCTCTGGAAAAGGCAAAGAGGACAGAAAATTCCCAAATGTGCTGAAGGAACGAGCTCCACTCCCCCTCGGAGCGCGGCAGGGGACTCATGGAAGGAGTGAATCCACCTCTTTACTCAGCAGCATGACTTCATTCCAGCAGGGAAAAATGAGCTCATGAGGGCTGCCAGTTTCCCTTTCACCTTCCCTCTCCCTCCTGCTGGAATGGGAACGGGCAGGGGAGGGTTGGACTCGTGCTGACAGCGTTGGCTGAGCTGCGGAGGAGAGAAATCTGCACGGAGCTCTCCCAGCTTTTCCCGGGAGGGAGGATGAGCAGGGAATGAGCTCCTCATCCATCCCCTCGGCTCCTTCTGCCTGTGCCCAGCTCGGCCGGGCTCCATCCCTCCATCCATCCCCCCTTTTCCGTGGGAAGAGGATCGGTGTCAGTCTGACACCTCGTTATTACTCATCCCGGTGGCTCTGTGTCACGGAGGGATTTAACATCACACCTTCCCCTAAGTGCTCTAATTCCTGCAGAGCCCCTTCCAGCTCCGCTTGGAAGTGGTGGGATGACAGAGGGGGCTGGGATTTCGCAGGGAGAAGCTCAGGCTGGAGCCTCAGCCGGTGCAAATCCTCTGGGATGTGCTGGATTCCAGCGTCCCGGAGCTGGCAAAGGGCTTTGGAAGTGCAGATGTCCGGGCAGAGCAGCGATCCCCAGAATTCTGTTTAAATCATAGGAGTAAAAGGAAAACAGCTTGAGGAAGTGGATGTAAACCATCCCTAATCACAACCAGGAAATCAGCTTTGCTGCTGAGGGGCTCGGGGTGGGGACAGGAGGGATGGAGAGGAGTTCATTTTGGTCACGTTCTGCTGAGGTCACAGTGACAGACACAGCACAGCTGCCACTGTCCCTGCTGAGGGCACAGCCTGACCCAAGAGCTCCAGCCTGGGGGCAAAATCCACTGGCAGGACATTCCCAGCTCCAGGAGATGAGAAGGGAATACGAGGGACATGGATAACGCTGGCAAAGATGTCCTGGAGGTGATGGTGCTCGTGGATGTGGAAAATCTGCTGGAAAAACAAGATGGAAAAAACATGCTGATAAAACCCAGCTGAGAATCTGCTGGTGCCTCTCCCCTTGGGGATTTTTTAGTCAGTGACAAAGTCAATGATGGTCTCTTCTTCTGGATCTTCCAGCTCCCAGCCTGACAGCACCGCTGAGGTGCCTCTTCATCCTCTCATGGAATTCCAGTGGATATTAAGTCTCTTCACTATTAATTCTTCCTCCCTATGGGCCTTTCTGACCTCCAGCAAGAGCAGAAGGTGAATTCATCAAAGGTGGTCATAATTCGGGGGGAATTTCTCCATGGAAAGGGTGGTCAGGGAGGTTTGGAATGTCCATCCCTGGAGGTGTCCAAGGAACACCTGGATGTGGCACTCAGCGCTCTGGACACGGTGGGGATTGTGCACAGGTGGGCTTTTCCAGCCTCACTTCTGGGATTCTGGGATTCTGGGATTCTGGGATTCTGCTCAAACCCCCAGACAGTGCCCAGAGGGTGGTGTGTGGGATAATTTCAAGTGACACCAGTGACACACCAAGTACCCAAAGCAGGACACCTGAAGCATTCCAGCAGATCCCGTGGTCCGAGGAACAACCTGGTCAAAAATCCCTAAGGATACCGTGGAACACCAGCACCGAAGTTGTTCCAAAAGCAGGGATGCAGCTCCAATCTCTCCTCGATGCCTCCGAGCACTCCTGCATTTATGAACGTTGAGATCAGCACCGGATGGTGTTTTTTTATTTCGTTTCATGCTTTGTTAACTTCTCTCAATTACGTGGAACACTCTTTTTTTTTTTTTTCTTTTTTTGTTGTGTGTTTTTTGTTTGGCTTTTTTTTTTAATATCCAAACTTCTGCCTGTTCCCAATTACCAAAACGAAAAAAAACCCCAAATTAAATGAAAAAAAAAAGAAAGAAAAACAGAGTGGAAGAAGCTGGCACTGAAATGAAGTCGAGCACACAATGGAACAGAAGAGTTGGAGGCTGGAGAGATGGAGGAGTTAAGGCACGTGGTTGTAGGAAGCAGAGGAAGGCACTGACAAAGATAGAAAGAGGCCTTGAGGATTTCACAAACCCTGAAGGAAATGTCAGAGATATTTCAGTGATAATTATCCCTGCCTTCTGCTCCGGGTATTTAGAGGATTTATGTTGCCTTGGAACAACAAAAAAGCCAAATCAGTGCTGCTTTTTGGGGGGGCCAATTTGTTAAATCTTAATAAACGCAACCAAAGCTTCGACCTGTGCCAGAGCTTCACCTTCAGCAGGAAAAGTGGAATTATCCAGACCTTTAAATAGCTCGGGATGTGTGGTTTGCTGGGCTTTTGAGCCTTTCTGCAGCGTTCAAAGTTGTTTTTAACACAAGTGAAGATGGTTTTGATTCAATTATTGCATTAGTGGGAGGCTGAGCTCGGGAGCAGCGGGGTTATGGCTCCATGAGTTAATGTTCACACCCCTTTCGGGTGTCCCGGAGGAGCTCCGCGGGCTGCCGGCCAAATCAGAGCTTGACTCGGCTCCCAGTGTGCGAGCCAACTGTTCCTGCATTTCATTTCTGTCATATCCTGGACATTAAAACACCATTAATCCAAACCTTTTGTTTCGAAGAACAACTGTGCTGTAAAACGGCGAGAGGAGCTGCCAAGGTTCCCTCAGAGCGGCGTAATATCGTGGTCATCCGCGCAAACTGGGATGTAAAGTTCGAAAAAAATGGGGTTTTTTCGGTGTTATTGGGGTCTAAAACACGCTGCAAATAAGATATTTTTTCTCCTGCTCGGCTTTGCTGTGGGATGAGGGGGGATGAGTCCGAGAGCAGGTTTGTCCCTGTGGGATTCCACAGCATTTCCCCCCCATTGAACCATGAAATAAAGGACAATCTGGGAAAAGATTTTGCTGTTGTGAAATGCGTTAACCCCGGGCTTTATATGGAAGTGGCTCCGTCCTATTTCCATTGGCTTTTCCTTGGTAACATGAGAACAACTCCAGCTTTTTTCTCCCCAAATTGCTGGGTGATTCAGCACGGTCTGGGAGATGTCTCCATAGGCACGTTCCCTGGATCGGCCCCGGGAGTCAGGGATACAGTCAGGGATATAGTCAGGATTCCAGCAGCTTCCCCATCTCCACATGGATCCTGTTATTTGATCCATGCTCATTTAATTAGCTCATTAATTATTGTAATGGGGGAGCAGAAAAGGCAGCAAAGGGTGAGGATGAAAAACCCACGAGCAAAGGGGTTTGTCCCAGACTTGCTCCAAGTATTCCTTTTGTCCTAAGAACCCCTCGGCACCCACCATTCCCGCAGGGACATGACCTGGTATTCCCAGGGGATGGATGGGCACAGCCACATCTCCATCCCAAACACAGCCCCTCAGGAAAACATGGAATCAGAGAATCCTTGAAGTTGGAAAAGCCCTTTAGGATCAGCAATTCCAACAGTGTCCTTGTCACATTCAGCCCTCTCCAAACCCACATTCCCAGCCACGCTTCCCGGTTTTTCCCAGCCTCCCCGTGGAATCCTGACTTCCTCCTGCAGAGATCTCAGCTTTTCAATCCACGGTCAAACCAGCAGGGAGCTCCAAACATCACCACGCTCCTTCCTGCTCCGCCCAAGTGGGACCTGCTTCCTTGGCGTCCTGAGGCTCTGGATGAGCTGAATCCATAACCACTTCCCTCTCCTCATGGCGCCTTTGGGATCAGGATGATGATGATGACTACGGCCAAGTGTCAGGATGTGATTTTTCACCGGGGTGTGATTTTCGGGGGGTTCCTGTGCGGGGCTGCGCGTTGGCCTCGTTGATCCCTGTGGGTCCTTCCCGAGTCAGGATATTCCATGATTCCAGGACACCCTTCAGCAGCTGCTCCCTCGCTCCCATGTGCAGGGATGGAGTGCTGGATTGGGCTCCTTTCCCAGAGCAGCTGAGCCTCCAGGAATCCCCCATCCCTCGAGGAATATTCCAGGTAAAACCCTCCTGCAGCTTTTCAGGTGCAGCGGCGGCTGCAGCACTGTAAGGACCAAGTGTTTCCCGCACGTCCCTCATTCCTGCAGAGCTGGGAGCTGGACCTGGATGTGTATGGAGCAAGGGGAAGTGAGGAACTGGAAGGAGGATTTAGGTAGCAAATAGGAGGATATCTCTGGCACCAGACATCCAGGAGCCACAGAAGCAGCGCTGAACCTCTCCATGCTGCTTTTGGAGGGGTTTAAAGGAAATTCAGACCCTTTCCCTCAAAAGGAGACACCCAAACATCAACATCCATGACTCAGCTCATGCCTCCGGATCAACGTGACATTCCCAGAGAAAACTGGGAATGCCCTTGCCAACAGGTTGGGCTCCTTCATCACACACTCTCCGTCTTTCATTCCAGGGAATATTTTCAGAGGAATTTAAACCACTGTAAATCCAAGCCCAAGTAAGCTACGAAAGAAAGAAAAGGGGAAAAAAAAATAAATCCAATACCACCGGGAGAGAGGGAAAGATCTTTCCCCAGGCCACAAATTCTAAAGCTCCCAGACGAATTTATGACCTGGTGGTGAAACCAACGCTCCTGGAGTCCAGGATCCGTCCTGGAACAAGCTGAGATGGATCCATGAGCTGTGTTTTGGGCAGGATGTTTTGCCCCCATTCACCCTAGCGTTGTCTCCAAAATTTCCCAAACCCCATCCTGATCATTCCCCCTCCCCTCCCTGCCTTAAAAGCCTTGTTTTGGCTCCGGCTGCAAGGAATAACAGAACAGAGGAGGGGAGGGAAAAGGGATCTCCGTCAGCTGCTAAACATATAAACCTGCAGATTTATTTGGTAGGAATAATCCCTGAAGGAGAAACAGATCCAATACTTCATCATCCCACAAACTGCCCACATCTGTTCGGAGACAGCAACAGGCGGCCGGGAACATGTGCCAGGAGGCTCGGAGGCAACCTGTCACTGCTTCCCTGGATCCCCCATCCCGCTTCCCACCCCACTCCGCTCCCAGAAATTGCTCTGGATGCTCCTCTTCCTTGTGGAAGTCGCCTCGGCTTCTCCTGGGCTGCGGAGGTTGTGGTGGGGAATTATCCTGGGATAGACTGAAGAGATTTTGGGGAACTCTTGGAGTGCTGGGAGAGGGTTTGAGGGGGTTTGAGGGGGATTTGGGAGCTTTTGGGGTGTTTTGGGGGTGAAGGGACCCTTCTGGACTTGTTTCTTGTGCTGTATCCATAGTTTCAGCCCCATGGGCAGGGACTGCTCCAGCCTGGCCTTGGACACTTCCACGGAGCAGCCACAGCTTCCCTGTGCCAGTGTTTTCCATCCTCTCATCCTGCCGCTTTTCATCACCCCCACACTGCTTTGTTTCCCACTCAGCCATGTCCAGTCCTCCCAAGTTTCACTTTTCCATGGATTGGTGATGTTTTCTCCCTGGTTTGCTCTTTCTCCTCTCTGGTGCATTTACAACTTGAACCAAACCATTAGATCCACGTGGAAGGATAACTCCCACATTTCCCATATTGCTGTGTGTGGAGATGATTGTGTCTGATCTTAACAACAAATTGTACGTTTGCAAGAAAAAAAAACTATATTTGACTGCATTTTGATATTTCTCATAGAGCTGCCTGACTAACAGGCACCCGGTAGAGCAAGGATGTCCTTTCCTGAAGATTTAGGGAGTTCAAGGCATCAAATCTCACAAGATTTGGGGTTTTTATATGAAGACAAAATTTCAGGGGCTGAACCCTTCAGCAGGGGTTCATTCATGGAAAAATGGATGGAGCCAGGCACTGTTGGCTCTCCAGGGTCTCCATTTCCAGGATCTCCCTGTTTTTCCGTCAGGGAAGGGAAGCAGAGCTGTCAAAGGGCGATTGTGGGGTTTGGAGCAGGGCAGGGTGGAAGGGGCAGACCCTCCCCACGGCTCCCCTGCCAGAGCCACGCTGCTCCGTTGACTTTTCACACCTCATTAAGGAGGAAAACTCGCCAGGCTGCCGGTTGACATTCCTGGGATCGCGTCCCCACTGGCAAACAGCGTCTCTGTGTTCGGGCTGTCGTTATTTTGGGGCCCAGGGTCAGCTGGAAAAAGCTGCTTGGCCAAACTGTCTCGAGAAACCTCCTCCCTGAAGAGTTGAATTGTCCAACTTAAAGCTCCGATAAAATCCAAAAGTCTGGGTCTTTGGTTTTCCCCTTTGCTGGGCGCGGGGTGCGGGGCAGATTTGGGATTTCTGCCTCTGTGGCTGCAAAAAGGTGGATTCTGTGGGATAATCTGCAGCCTGGTGCCACCTGGAATGTGGCCGGAGCAGAGCAGGCATGGAAAAGTGGTGGACAAGGGTGTGGAAAAATGGTGGACAAGGATGTGGAAAAGTGGTGAACAAGGACATGGAAAGGTGGTGGACATGGAAAAATGGTGGACAAGGACATGGAAAAGTGGTGAACAAGGACATGGAAAGGTGGTGGACATGGAAAAGTGGTGGACAAGGACAAGGAGAAATGGTGGACAAGGACAAGGAAAAATGGTGGACAAGGACATGGAAAAGTGGTGAACAAGGACATGGAAAGGTGGTGGACATGGAAAAGTGGTGGACAAGGACAAGGAAAAATGGTGGACAAGGACAAGGAAAAATGGTGGAAAGGTGGTGGACATGGAAAAATGGTGGACAAGGACATGGAAAAGTGGTGGACAAAGAAAAATGGTGGACATGGAAAATGGTGGACAAGGACAAGGAAAAGTGGTGGAGAAGGATGTGGAAAAGTGGTGGAGAAGTCCAAGGGCTGGGCATGTCTGGAAGAAGCAACTCTAAGGATGATGTGAGTGTGAAAATCCCTCCCTGATGACTTTTTAAAACGCCCAACTTCGCCCTGATTTTGTTTCTAGACCAATCCAGGATCTCTGCGCTCCAGATTATTCACAGCACAATTTTGAAACACAAAATTAAATTATAAATGCATCACCACAGACTCTAATTAATTCATTCTATTTCCCTTTTAATGGGAGCGGTGCACAGCAAATAAATACTAAAAATGACACCTAAAAATAAAAATGATCATTTGTTTGAATGCGTTGTGGCTGCATAAAATGGGCAGGTTTTCATTTGGCTACTTTTTTAGTTACTGGAGTGGGAGAACTGAGAATAAAAACAGCCCAGGAAGCTCCAGTTCTGGGTCAAAAGTCGCGGTTTATGTCACAACCCCTCAGGGGACGATTTTTGACGCGAGGAGCAGAACGGGTAATTCGGAAAACACAATATAAGGGACTTAATGCAGATTTAGGATTGAGGAAATCGATTTTTTAAAATGGGAAGCGCTTTTTGGAAAGAGCTGGATCCGAGAGGAGACACACAGATTCCTGGGGGAGAGGGTGGAAATGGCTTTTTTAAAAATTTTTATTTATGTGGGATCACGTTAGTGATGGAAAAATTGACCTGAAGGGACTGATTTCCTCCTTTGTGTCACTGACCATCTGCCAGGACCAAATTTCTGGTATTAAGGGCTCAAAATCCAAATGCTACAAGGCCATGTTTAAACCTGAGCCTTGTGCACTGCCCGGCTTCCTCCACATCCCAAATCAAAAATCCTAAAATACTGAACTCATCTGGGACAGAAATGAAACCCTTTGTGAGGACATTATAAAAAAAAACATCCCAAAGATCTTTCCAACCCTCTCCAACAACCTGTGAAGAACCCAAACTCCAACAACTCCATTCTCCTGGCTGCTCCAACTGCTCTGGCATGGTTTCTTCTCGTCACAGTTGGATTCTGATGAACTTGGAGGAGAATTCCTCTCAGCAACCACCTGGAATGTGTGGAGGAGGCTGGAGTTCGGCTTGGTTTTTTTCACAAAGTCTTCCCTGGGTTTTGGTTTGGAAACCCCAAATTCAAATGAAAGATTGGGGACTGAGATAAGATAGATCTGAGATCCAGCTCGAGCTGATTTTGCTTTCGCAAACCCCAAACCATCCTGGTTTGTTCTTCACAGAAATGAGGGAGGAAACCCCCCCAGACTTTCATCTGACCCCTCCTCGAAATTCTTTTGATGCTGGAGATAAAATGGGAGCGAGATTCCCACAAAGTCTTGGGGGAACAGGAGGCCTCAAACCAAGAGGTTCTGGCCCTGGATGGACGTGACCCAGCACAGCTTGGCAGCCCAAATTGTGAAGTCATTGACCCTGGGAAGAGCAATAAATCCCATCCGACAGCTCAAGAAAACCCAGTCTGACCTTGGGCTTGGTTTTGATCCCGCTGATGCAGCTGGAGACCTCCAGGAGCAGAAAAATGGCAGCTCTGAGCCAGCTGCCAACTGGAAAAGGGGTGGAAAAAATCCGTCCTGCTGAGATGGGGAATAGGAAAATCTCTCTCCAGGACAGTGGCATCCGTCAGATCATTGGCTGAATTTATTCAAAACTGTAGAAGCTCTGAGGGTGAAAAAAAGTCTACAGAATCATTGAGTCCAAGCTGTGCCAAATCCCCACCTGGTCCCCAGCTCAGAGCACTGAGTGCCACATCCAGGAATCCCTTGGACACCTCCAGGGATGAGGACTCCGAGCCTCCCTGGACAGTTCCAATGCCTGACCACCCTTTCCATGGAGAAATTCCCCCTGATAGCCAATCTGAACTTCCCCTGGTGCAGCTTGGGGCTTTTCCCCCTTGTCCTGTTGTTCTCTGGCAGCTCAGCCTGACCCCCCCAGCTGTCCCCTCCTGTCAGGAGCTGTGCAGAGCCACAAGGTTCCCCCTGAGCCTCTTTTCTCCAGGATAATTCCCCCCTCAGCTGCCCTTCCATAGGCAGGGGGAGCTGGGAAAACATCCCTGTCCCCTGTCAGAAACCCACGGAGTGTCCAACTGGCTCCAGAGGGATGGAAAACTCAGAATCTCCCAGCAGGAACTGTTTACTTCTTCCTCCCACCACCTTGGGCTGTAACATCAGCAGCCAGCTCGGGTTTTGGAAGTTCTCAGAAGCTCTGGAATCTGCACAGGGCTGAACCTCGCCAGGCTAAAGGCTCACAGCCCTCCAGGTCAAGGCCTTTTAAGGACTCTTTTATTGCAACTTTCGCAAATCCATTAAAAAAAAAAAAGGAAAACAATCCTCCTGAAGATCGCA
Source organism: Grantiella picta (assembly GCA_013397955.1). Classification (NCBI taxonomy): domain Eukaryota; kingdom Metazoa; phylum Chordata; class Aves; order Passeriformes; family Meliphagidae; genus Grantiella; species Grantiella picta. The sequence continues at coordinate 248,989 of VZRM01008896.1, read as the reverse complement.
CCTTCGCAATGACAGCTACCTGCAAAGTTTTACCACAGTAGTTCAAAGTGTTGGAAAAGACACTTTCACATTTAGCAGGGAACAGCAGGTTTTAATCTGTTGTGCGGTTTTTTTTCTCCTCAGCATGTTCCGAGTCTGTTCCGTGAGTGTTATCTGTCCGGTTTCCAGGTTTTTATAATCCACTGGGGCCTGTGTAAATCTCAGGATTTCCTCTGCAGACTCGGCTCATGTTCCACAGCTGTGCTGGAGCACATGTGCGAGGAAATTAGAAATGAAATCAGCTGATCCAGCGTGGATTAGGACAAGGAGAGAGACCTGAGCCTTGCGGGCTCCGTGGTCCATCCAGGGGGTCAGTGCCACCCTCCGGAGCGTGGCCATGGTGGGATCAGTGTCACCTCACAGCAGGAGTGACATCTGCATCCCCCGATCCTGCACAGGGGACACCCAAGGGCTTCACTCAGAGGGTGATGAGGCCCTGGCACACATTCCCAGAGAAGCTGTGGCTGCCCCTGGATCCCTGGAAGTGTCCAAGGCCAGGCTGGACAGGGATTGGAGCAACATGGGACAGTGGAAGATGTCCCTGCCCCTTAAAATTTCCTTCCAACCCAAACCATTCCAGCATTTTACAGTTCTCTGATGGTTTTTCCCGTCTCTTGCCCATCCAGTTGGAGGAAATTTGCGTCATCAGGAGGTGTCAGCTCAGAGGAGGCCACGTGTGATGAACTGAGGTCATGGTCCCATAAATTCTTTGGACTGGATTCACTGTGTCCATCTGCTCCTGCAAATCTCCTCCAGCTGGGCACCAGCAGCAGGGAATGGACCTTCCAGGATGCACAGCAAGGGCAGGGTGATGCTTGATCCCAAAACCTGCTAATGTCCCACAAAACCGGTGCCAGCAGCACCAAGTGGACCTTGCAGGATGCACAGCAAGGGCAGAGCGATGCTCAGTCCCAGCATCTGTCCATGGCAAGATCCTCCTGGGATATTGGGAGATTCTTCCCAACACCTCACTCTTGGCAAAACTTGTGCAGCCAGACGGAGGATCCTGCTCCATATGCTCCAGGTTCTCCATGTGCTCCACGTGCTCCATGGGCTCCATGTGCTCCACGTGCTCCATGTTCTCCATGGGCTCCATGGACTCCATGTTCTCCATGTGCCATATGGGCTCCATGGGATCCATGGGCTCCATGTGCTCCATAGGCTTCATGTTCTTCATGGGTTCCATGTGCTCCACGTGCTCTGTGGATCCATGTTCTTGATGGGCTCCATGGGCTGCATGTTCTCCATGGGATCCATGTTCTCCGTATGCTCCATGGATTTCATGTTCTCCATGTGCCCCATGGGTTCCATATTCCCCATGTTCCCCATGTTCTCCATGTTCTCCATACTCTCCATGTGCCCCATGTTCTCCATGTTCTCCATGTTCCCCACGTCCTCCATGTGCCCTGTGGGTTCCATGTTCTCCATGTTCACTATGTTCTCCATGTTCTCCATGTTCCCCATGTTCCCCATGTGCCCCATGGGTGGGTTCCATGTTCTCCATGTTCCCCATGATCCCCATGTCCTCCCCGTGCTCCCCGTTCTCCCTGGGCTCTGGCAGAGCAGGGCAGTTCTGACCCCAGGGTTTGGGGTTCATCTGCTTCCCCCGGAGCTGCACCAGAGCTGGGCTCAGCGTGGGCTCAGCCTGGGGGGCACGCAGGGGTTGAGTGCAGCCTGAGGGCTCCAGCAGTTCAGGGCTGAGCTGTGCCCTGCCAGCAAATCCCACTTCAGAAACATTCCCCACACGGCAAACCTGTCTCTGGGGAGATGGGTTTGCCGTGAAATCCCCACGCCAGGTGAGTTCTACCTGCTTGAAGTTCTCCAAGTGCTCTGGGGCCAGGAGGTCACCAGGAAGGTCTCCTCAGAAGGAGCCAGGAGCATCCCCGGCATCTGCTGTGGGATTTCTTCAGCTAAACCGTTTTAAAATGAATTTTTTAGGCTATTTCCTCCCCCCAGAAGTCCAGATCCCCAGCTGCAGGACCATTTTTCACTCCTATCAGCGATGGGTTACTCCTGGCAAAACTCTCCAGGCTTCCCAAAGCTGGGAACACCAGGAAAGGGAAGGGAATTGAGGGAATTGCAGTGTTGAGCAGGGCAGAAGTGGAACTGCAAAGTGTGGGCAGCTGTGGGTGAACCCTGCAGTTCAATCACCCCGAGCAGGAAAATTTAATCAACTCCTCACCTGAACGGTTCCTCCCTTTTCCAGCACCTGGAGGATCACAAACATCCCTTTATCTCGGGATTGTCTCATGTGGAATTGGCAGCTGGGCTGCCTCCAAACGCCTGCACAAAGTTGGAATTCCTGAAAGACTTTTCAAGGGGTGAGCAGCGCATTCCACGGTCTGGCAGCACCCCTGGCTCCGCTCCTGGACCGGGAGACAAAAGGGAATGAGGCTTGGAGAGCGAGTTCCCAACGAGATCCATGGATGTGACTGGAAAACCCCTCTCCTTTTCCTTTTAAAGGAGCCGGAGGAGCAAAAGCACGGGAATCTAGCCCAGCTTTCCTGCATATTCAAGCAGCATTTCTCCCTCTAGGCCTCATGCACAGGGCAGCAGAACAAAGGGAAAACACAAGTGCTGTGAACTGGGATGAACTTCCAGACAAAGCTTGGAGAAGGAATTCCAGCTCTCGGGAGCTGCTTGGTGTGGTGGCCGCTGGTGCTGACTCCTGGCCAGCTCAGCTTTACGTGGATTTGCAATCAATAAATTCCTGCCCTGAATTCCTGGTGGGCTCTGCTGCCAGTTTGGAGAGGGTGGTGGAGCTGGCATGACAGACATTCCTATATCCAGCTTTTCCTGGGTTTGGAATCTGGCTGGAATAAGGTTTGGAGGTAACTCCAGCAGGGAATATTTGGGTTCTCCCAGGGCAAACAGCGATTCCATGCAAATATTGCTCCAGAAAGTAACATTTCACAGGGAACAGAGCTGGGCTTCACCCTTAACCAACATTCCTGCTCGTGTGGAGAAGGATATCCCAAGGGAATTTCCCATAGTCTTGGTAAGAAACAACCCTGAGCTCCAGAACTTGGTTCCCTGCATGGATTTCTTGCCCTTCCGAGGCTTTGATGTCTCAGGAGGTGCAAGCTCTGCCCTCATTTTCCTCCCTGATGGAGCACCCACACTAATTGGATTTTCTGGCTCTTACTGGGATTTTTGAGGAGCGCTGCCTTTGGGATCTTGCTCTGGGAAGACGGGAAGCAGCTCTGGAGCAGGGAAAGCTCGGCAGAAATCCCTGTGAGCTTCCCAAAAGCTGGGATGGAGAGGCTGGTCAGGTGCTCAGACCCTTGTGTGGAGATTCACCTGCTGCTGGAAGCCGGGGAGAGGCTGGAAAACTCCAGGAAAACTCCTGGAATTGGCTCCTCGGGTGGCTCTGGACACAGCCATGGGATGTGGGATCAGCACATCCACATCCACGTGGGGAAAAAAATCCCTTTGGAGCTTCAGAAGCTTCCAGAAGGTCAGCCAAGCCAGGACTGGCAGCTTCGGGAAAACTTGGAGAGATTTCCTACCTTCCCTCCACCTGTTTGGCTCTTTGGCCCTGGTGGGATGAGGAGCCTCCATGCTCCCGGATTTTCAAACCACGGAATCAAAATTCCTCCGTCGGATTTATGGAATTCCGGCGGTTCACATGCAATCCCTGGACACTGAGGAGGGTTCAGAGCCCCTGACCCTGCTCTTCCTCCCACCTCTGCTCCGTGGGAGGCCCAATCCATCCCCATCCCTGCTCCTCATCCCGAGCATCCCGGCGTTGTTGTTCCTCCCAAACCACCCAGGCTGCGTCCAGATGTGCTCCCTCCCATCCAGCTGTTCCGGGGCAGGGAATTGCAGCTCCCAGCTGTTTGTCCCTGCTGCCCTGCCAGGGGTCAGCGCTCCCTCATCCATCTCTGTCCGGAGAGCTCCGTTCGCACCGACCTGCCGCTCGTTCCCGCTTGGAATTCCGCTCGGTTTGGTCTGAGGGAGCTCGGGAGGAAAGGGAAAACTCCTTCCCTCCATCCCGATATCAGCACAACTGATGGTGACACAGCCGAGCTTCCTTTTGGCGCGAAGAATTCCTCGGAGTGACTCACTGAAGTGTGGAATTCCTGCTCATTCCCTCTGTCCCGATTTTCCCGGCATTCCCATCCCGAGGGAAGCTCGGGGCAGTGGATGATCCCAGGCCAGGAGCCAGAGAATTTTTAGGATTAATCCCATCCTGCCCTCTCCGTGTTGTGTTTGGGCAAGGCAGGGATCACCCTATCCCAGCTTCTCCCTGCTTTGGAAAACAAAAAATCCCAATTTTTCCCACCTCCCTCGAGGGTTATTAGATAACGTTCAGAAAACACTCGGGGATTGAAAACCCAATTTTTGGAAAATCCAACCATTCCCAGCCCTCCTGGGGAGTAGCAACACAGCAAATGTGATTCCCAACAAAGCAGGAGCCACTAAAATGTTGGGAATTTTGTGTCCAAGAGGGCAGGAAGAGCAGTTTGAGCTCAGCTCAACTCGATTCACGTGGGTTTGGACTCAGATAAAGCCGAGCTCAAAGGGAATAATGTTTCAGCTCCTAGTTCCTAAACTTGGGTGGTTTTTTCCCTACTTTTTTTCTCTCCTGCTTTTCCTTCCTCAAACTTCTCCTGGATCCTCATTATTTTTTGGGTGTGCTGGTTTTTATCTCCAGCCCCACAGAGGTGGCTCGTCTGCCTTCATTTCAAACCGAAAGCCAAACTCAGGGAAAAATTCCTTTTTTCCCTATTTTTTTCCAGATTTGCACAACGCATTCCCCCCGTGGAAAAGCAGCCACACATCTGGAGAGTGTTTTCCAAGGAATTATCAGAACAGCGTCCACAGCTTCGTATTTTTATGTGCCACACATTAAAAATCACTGAGGGAGGGAAGGGGAGAACCCAAGACAAATATTAATATCAAGAAAAATTAGAGAAATATTTTTAAAAAGAGAAGCAGCAAATTTAAAAAAAAAAAAAAAAGATAAAATCCAACCCCTCTCCTATAAAGCTGAGTTTCCAACAGATCCTCTGGGAATCTTGGGAAGATCTTGGTGATTTCAGAGGCCATTAATCCCCAAAAATTTCTGGGAATTGTGTGGAAGGACTTTGACACACTCTAAATGGGATTTATGGAGCTCTGCTCTCCATGGAAGTGATGCAGGAATATTCTGGATGAAGGTGGGCAGGAATATTCTGGATTAAAAGGAGATATTAAAATGTCATTTTGGGACACTCCGAGCATCAGGGTGCTGTTCCATAAGGAAAAACAATTCCTGAAGAGCCCAAACAAGCAATAAACTCCAAAAAACGCTCTCGGTAAATAAATTGTGACCCAAATCTGTCGCTTCCTGCCCTTCCTCCCCATGCCTCCCTCGATGAGCTGCACTTGGCAGCTCCAAAAGCACCTGAATTCCTTTATTGGCTCCTTCCAAGGGGATATAAAGCGTTCCTGGGAACCAATGGGAAGCAGGATCCTAAAAGCCATGGTGACAGCTGCATTCCAAAAGCACCGAGACAAAGGAATGGTAGAATAATCTGGAGCGAAATAAAGATTTTTAATAGGAAAACCAAGTCTTCCGAGAGTGAACATGATCCAAAGCAAAGCAGACCTTTGTATTTGGGAATCTGGGAGGGGGAAAAAAAAAATCCTCTCGTTTTTTTCCTCCCCTAAACCAAATTATTCCTCACGGAGCAGTTTCAGATCTGCTGCTAAATGATCAAACTCCTTCTCCCGGGGAAAAGAGATCAAATAAACATCCAGCATTCCATGGTTTTTGTGTTTCGTGGCTGAAGGAGGTTTGAGTGAGTGGAAAAGCAGCCTGGCCATGGATAACCAGGCTCTTGGAATAAAACCATCGGGTGTTTGGGAATGCTGAGGAGATGTGGAGCCTTCGATAAATCAAGAGCTTAAAAAAAGACGGAAAAAAGTAATTTTATTGGGATCTGGGTGCCAAGATTTTCAGGCATTCAGGGATGGGAGATATACCATGCCCTAATCCCAGCCTCCTCACACCTTTTCCCAGTCTGAATTGGCTCTTCCCAATCTTATTCCATGCCTGGAGTTTGTCGGGGAGAAGATCCAGCAGTGCTGAGGTGAGTTATCAACGCGGGTGGAATTCCTGCTGCAGGGATTTGGGAGAGCTGAGGGAATGATGGATCTCAGTCTGGTCAGGTTGTCCTCATCAAAAACCATCCCAAAGCAGAGATTCCCAAGGAAAAGCACCTGATTCCTCCATCCCACCGTTTCCTTCCCGACGGTTCCATCAGATCTGTGCAAATCCATGGGAATTCTGGGCTTTCCCAAAGGAAAATACGATCCTGCATTGGAAATTCGCTTTTTCAGAGAGGATTTGGATGTTCAGCTTCATTTCCAGCTGCAGGGCTTCCATGGGGAATTTTCCATGGATCTGGATGGAATCTACCCCCCAAAAAAACGGAGTTTGGATGTGGGAATTTCAGGTTTTCCTCTTCAGGCAGGGGAAATTTCATCTCTTCTGCTGGTCCAGAGGATCCATCAATCCGCATCTTTTTTAGGGAAAAGCCCTTTCCAAGCTCTCCAAACTCCAGGATTTTATGGTTTTCCTCTTTTGCCCTCAGGAGAATCAGGGTCAGCACCAGCATTTGGCCAATTTGGAATAAATTTTCCACAAAATTCACTTTCTCCTTTGTTTTCCACAATCAGGAAATTCCCTTTTCATGGATATGCAACCGGAAAAAGAAAATACAAAGGGAAAAATGCATCGATCTGGAAGGAATATTGGAGTTAGGGCTCCCCAAATATTGAGTTAAAAATCAGGGAAACGCGATAAAAAAAGGAAATTTTCCACAGCTCCGAGGCTGAGTTGAACAGATTGTGTGAAAAGTCCTGGGATGAAGCAGCACTTTTCGATCTGGAATCAATCCTGGCAGGAAGTGGAAACATTTGCCATGGAGTGGGAAACAACACATGGTTGTTGCATTATATTTACCCAATAAAGTCCCTTTTTTCATGTAGGATCGGAGAGAAAAAAAAAAAAAGGCATTTAATAAAAGAAGGATGCTGGGAATGCTTTTCCAGTTAAACAGGGATAGATGAGGAATTTTTTTTTCCATTTTCTCAGGATTTTAGCAGGTGGGGAATGATCCTTCCACGATGGCTGTGTTGGAAAAATAAACAAATCTCCTGGATTTTTTGCCTGAGCGAAAAATAAAAAATAATAATAATAAAAAAAAAATT
>VZRM01008896.1:225828-238650 GCA_013397955.1 Grantiella picta | reverse complement strand
CCTCCCGGCTCATCCCGGTTCCTCCTCCTCCACATCCACCCCGGAGCTGCAGCCAGAGCCTCTCACAGCTCCAGAGTGAGAGCAGAATTGGCTGAAAAATTGGGGACAAAGCGGGGACAGGAGCACGGGTGGGACAGGGATGAGGTGAGGATGGAGTGGAGATGGAGCCAAAGCATTCCCAGGCGGAATGAAATGGGAAGAGAGAGGGGAAAAGAGGGAAGAGAGGGGAAAGTCCTGGCGCGGGGGCACAGGAGAGGTGTGGATGCTCCGTGCTCGGAGCTGTTTGATGGTCATCCTGCATCTCCTCCCCAGCTAAGCCTCATTCGGGGCTGCGTTAGGACCTGCGGGGTCTCTTCACTTAATGTGACACTGGGCTTCCCCGTTTCCCATAATATTCCAAAAGCCTGGAAGCTCCAGGATGTGTATCCAACCCTAGAACAGGTGACATTTCCCTTGTCCTCCCCTTCCATCCCCATCCATCAATCCCCCCGCAGTCTGGGGCTTTCCGGATTTCAGTTTTGCCATTCCCAGCTCCCAGCACTGCCCATCCATCCCACCTCCCCTTTATCCGGGGGTGGGAAACCACCCAGCCCCACATCCCCTCCCTCCAAAACTCCCAGGAGCCCCGAGCTGCTCGGCAGGGCTGGGAAAAGGCGGCGAGGAGGAGGAGGAGGAGGAGGAGGAAACTTCTCCTTGGAACTTCAGCCTCCCCATTAGGGAGCGAGCGGGAAACATTTGCTGGTGGGAGAATGTTCCCGGTGACAAATCCTAAAATAATCGTGGAGGTGACATGAGTGAGCGACACGGATAATGAACGCGAGTTGGTGGAGCTGCCAGCGCTCGCTGCTGAGCTCTGTGGTCCCCAAGGAGGCTCTGCCGCCCCCGCTGGGGCTAATTTGGGAGAAAGTTTGGGAGTTCGGCTTCACCCCGAGCCGAGCCGCTGTGCTCCAACTTTTCCCGTTCCTCTGATGGGAGAGAAACATTAACTCTTGGCTGGTTGAGGTTAGGAGTTAATTACCAGCTATTTTCCAGCTATTTTTCGTTCGCATAAATTTTTCAGGGTCCCCAAAAAATGTGCCCAGCGTTGTGTCCTCACCCGTCGGGATGATCCCGAAGGAGCTCACCCCTTTTTAGCAGGAAATCAGGGATTATTTCCGGCATTGGAAGGAGAAAATATCACTTCCAAAGGGTCATTTTGCTTGTGGCTCTCAGGTGATTATGGTGCAAATATTGGGAAGAGGATTTAGGGTCGGGAAAGCTGATCGCAGCCACGGAACTGGATTTTTGTTCGGGGTTTGGAGGTGTGTCTGCAGCGTGTGGAAACATCACTGTATTCCCTTGGATTTGTTTCCAGCTCTGGAAGTTTAGATGAAATGCTTTGGGAGGAACAAATCCCTCTGGGTTTGGAGCAGAGCTGGATCCTCCCAGGGAGAAAATGGAGAAGATCTTTGGGGTGGAATGGTTTAATTTGGCGATGGAATGGTTTAATTTGGAGATGGAATGGTTTAATTTGGAGATGGAATGGTTTAATTGGGCGATGGAATGGTTTAATTTGGAGATAGAATGGTTTCATTCGGTGATGGAATGGTTTAAGTTGGAAATGGCACCTGACATTGGGCTGAGATGGTCCCAACCTCATCCAGCCTGGGAATCTCCCAGATTTTGGGCTTGGAGCCGTGCAGGATTTGGGCTGTGGGTCCAAACTCCAGGCTGGACATGAGGCTCCCAGCCTGGAGCCCTTTGGGAAGCTTTTGGAAGCTTTGGGAAGCTCAGGATCCAAAGGGATGATTTGCTGCTTTATCCCACACCGAGGAGAGAGGAATTTATCTCCGAGTTCCTCTCCCACAGTCAGGATGAACCAAATCCAGTGCAGCATTCCTGTTCTTCCCTTCAAATCTCCCGGTGAACTTCCACTCGTGCCTCCAGGAACAAAGATTTCCACGATCCCGAAAAAAGCTTACATTTTCCGGAGAAATCAGCTGGATCTTCAGTGAGAATCCTTTTGGGTTTTCCCGAGCCCAGGAAGTTCCTGTTGGTGCTATTCCAGCGAGGACACAGCATTCCCTCCCTCCTGACATTCCATGAGCAGGATAAAGGGAGCAGGAAATGTTGGGATGGAGGGTTGGGAAGCACCTGGAGGAGGAACACCAGGATTGGAGAACATTTCCTCGGAGTTTTCCTCCTCAGATCCCTCGAGCTCCAAGGCCATTCCACGGGATGTGTGCTTCCCTCTCCGTATCCAAAATCCTGCCAAATCCCAATTTCTGCCGGCGTTACCCACAATCCCAACCCCTCCCGAAGCATTAAATCATCCCAACCTTATCTTCCCAGATAATTTCCAGCTTTCCTCTAAACTAATTAAGCCCCTCACTCATTTTCTGACCCTTCCCTTTTCATCCGGGAACTCATTTTCTGGAGACAATTCCAAGCTCCCTCCTGCTTTTCTTTCCTGCACGTTTCCTCCGAAGCATCCTAATTAACGCTCGTCAGCTCCAACGCCTCCGGACCGCTGCGAATGAGCGATGCCTCCCTAATTAATCACCTCTTAATCACCTTATCAACCTCTGCCGCCGCCAGACAAACCGCAGGGAGAGGATTGCTCCCTTTCGGAAGCTCTCGGCGGGAATGATGGATGGTTTGGGATGAATTCTCCCCTCTGTTCCACACGTGTTCTCCCCGTGTTTATCCCCGTTGGGAGATAAATGTTATCAGCAGAGGTGCTATCAGCAGATTTCCTTCATTTCTCACCTGCTGGAGGAATTCCCAAGCTCAGATCCTCGGGAATAACCGGCTTCGCTCTCCTTCGCCTGGGATAATTGCAATGAATTAATTGCGATTGGTGACATTGATTGTTTTCCTGCTGCAGATAAGGAGAAACATCCGCACGGGGTTGGCATCTCCCGGCCGCACATTCCAGAAGGTTTTTCAGCGCAAATCTGGGAAATATCACAGATCTTTATTCCCCTCTAGTGGCACAACCCACAAAAATCCATCGGAGACTCCAAACTGCTTCTTCCTCAGGGATCAGAGTTTTTTAATTTTTTTTTTTTTTAATTTGCTTGGGCAAAGCTTTGTTTCCAAGTCCAAATGTCCAGGTGATATTTGATTATTAAATTGATATTTGGTGATTAAATTGATATTTGATATGGAGGAGGTTTTCCAACTGCCAGTTTGTCCGGTTTGGGAATGGGAATCACAACGCTCTGTCCTGGAAGGGATTTGCCTGTCGCTCACCACGGAATAAAATCAGGAATCATCTGGAGTCAGAGAATAACATCAGTGGGAAAGCATCCTGATGTCTGGGAAATGTCAAATATTTCTCTTTTTGAAGATTTTGAGGCAATTCTGAGCTGACTACTAAATTCCCCAATTTCCAGCTTTGGTTTTGATTCCTCCAGGCAAAGTAGAAGAGGAAAACTCATGGAAAACTCTATTTCCCTCGGGAAGAAAAACAAAATCCACTCTTCTTTTTTTTTTTTTTCCTCTCTGCAGGTTCAGCACCTACTGAGCATTTCCTTTAAACATTAATAAATGATGGAACGAACAGCAGAATTTCCCTCGGAATTGTTTTCCTAAAATACAAGAGTGGCCTCTAGTGGTTTCAGCTCCTGAGCTGTCCTTCCCAGGATATGAAAAACAAAATGTCCAGACTTGTTAATTAGTAATATCTCATAATTAGAAAATCTATTAACTCTTTTGGGAACTCAACCCTCTTTTCCCAATATTTTTTTCTGCTCCTTACCAGTCCTGAGCTTACCAAGCCAATCTTGCACCCGAAATTACACTAAAAATCGGGGGAATTTGAAGTTGGATTCCCACCTGGTGAGACAAACCCTGCCTGAATAAATGGTTTTAAAGCATTGAGAAGCCGCTTTGGGGAACGGTGATCAATGCCAGCTCTCTCCAAAGCTCTGCCAATCACTCCAGAGGATTATTTGGATTATTCCTGGATTATTTCCCTCTTTTTGCTGCCAGCCTCAGGCTCTGCTTTGTGCAAATGCCTGGCAATTCTCTGTGTTGCTCTCCCAGGCTGGGCAGGATGGGAAATGATGATGAAGAACTGTGCCAAAAAAAGGATTGGAGCTGCTCTGGAAATTTGGGTAAAGCAGCAAATCCCACAAATTCCCTTTCCAAGCAGAGGGAAAAGGGCTGAGTGAGGATGGTGTTTCCTGGCAGGAGTTCATGGGGAATAAACATCACACAAAAAAATCAATTATTTCCAGTGAAATCCTTCAGTCCAAGTGGGAAGGAGAGGTGGGAAGAGGAGCTGCACAGAAATCCTTTCTGGGTTTACAGGAATCCTTTCTGGATTTACAGGAATGGTTGGATTTGGCTCTGGGGGCTGCAAATTGGCACTTTTTGCCCTCAGGATGGATCTGCACAGAGGAAGATTCTGTTGTCCCCTCGGCACAGGGAGTGACTCTGCTCAAAACAGGGAAAAATCCAGCCCAGCCATCTGCAGGAGAATCCCGGGAATTACGGCAAAATCCTCCCTTAACTGGTGGGAATAGTGGAGGAATAATGGGAGTTCATGGCCGAGCTCTGCTCTGGACCAGGCGAGAGGAGGAATTTCCCCATGGAAAGCACAGGAGGTCAAATTTATAACCATGGAATGGGAATGGTTTGGGTGGGAAGGAACCTTAAAGCTCATCCAGTTCCAATTTAGACACTTCCCACTATCCCAGGTTGCTCCAAGCTCTGTCCAGCCTGACCTTGGACATTCCAGGGATAGCCACAGCTTCTCTGGGAATCTCTGCCAGAGCCTCCCCTTCCTCGCTGTAAAAAACTTCCCATTATTTCCTCTAAATCCAACCCTTATTAAACCCAAACCATTCCCCGTTTTCCCAAGGAGAATCCCTATTTTTGGAGGTGTGGAGCTGCAGGACAAGGTGCCCTTGGCTCCTCACCAGTGACTCGTGGCAGGACAAGCTGTGCCCTCCCTGTGCTCCCCCAGCCGTGTCCCTCCTGCTGCTCCTCGGGAGCACAAGGACCTTCCCTGCCCTTCCAGCTCACCTGTTCCCACAAAAAAATATAGAATTTGTTCTCCACAAAGTCCTTCCTGCGCCAAACCTTGGGAAAATTACCCGGGAAAAGCTCCTTCATGGAGCAGCTCGGAGTCTTCCACGATTCTGGGTCTTCTCAGGAAATTAAAATGGCAACAAAGGGGAGATAAAATCCAAGGATATTTGGGGCTGTTGGTGGAAGGGAGCAGGGTTTGTGCTCTGTCCTGTTTCACAGCTTTATTTCTCCCTGAGATGGTAAAATCCCAGAAAATTAATCCCAATAAATGGCTGAGGATCCAAGAGGCTGGAAGGGAATGCAGTTCCCTGGGAACTGATGTTCCCAGTTATCCACGGGGAGCTGTGGGATTATCCTAGAAAATTAATCCCGATAAATGGCTGAGGATCCGAGAGGCTGAACGGGAATGCAGTTCCCTGGGAATAAACCCCGTCCTGGTGCAGTTGTGGCTGAGGGAGCCTCGGAGTGTCCTGGGATGTCCATCTGGAGGGACAGGGAATGAGGGGACACCATTCCCACCGGGAATATCCACGGGATTATCCCGGGGCACATCCCGTGCTTCTGCCCTGAGCATCCCACCGTGCTCCAAATCCACTTTGCAGGAATTCACTGGGATTCCAGGCTCCGGAAAACACAAATAACTTCATTATTTTGTTGGGAATGGTGGGAGGGAAGAGCTGGGCTTGGCACTTTTTACATCAATGTGAAGCACAGCCCACGGTGCCCAAAATTCCCGATAAAAACTGCCATGGATTCAATAAAATCCATTATTTATCCTACTAAATAAAACATTCCAAGCGGCAACAGCAAACCCAATATTCCCAGGGTGCTGTGAGGTGTCCAAACCTTCCCTTCTCCAGGGAAAATCCCAAATTTTCTCAGCCTCTTCTCTCCTTTCTGGATATTGCTGAATTCCCTCTTTTCCCCCTCGCACTCACTGCCCCTCTCTGGCTCATTCCTCATTTTCCTGCACTGATTTTTGCCTTTTTTTCCTCCCACGTGGACAAAATCCAAGCTCTAGAAATCAACTTTGTAAACAGGAATATCCTTCCCTGAATGGGATTATTATTCCCAAACAGAAAGCTGTCATTCCAAGAGGCAGAAATCCTGTTTATTCTGGAGATGCCATCGCTGGTTACATAAAATCCAGAATAAATTAAAAGCTCCCATTCAGACCATTCCTGGACAGTTTTGGAACATTTTTTTCCCAGGTTTTCAGACCCTAAAATCCTCTTTTTTTCTTCAGTTAAATCCCTGTTTTCCACTCCATGGGTGGAAGCTCATCCTCCTGTGGAACCAGAGCTCTGACCACTCCGATTCCACATTTTTTTTGAGTTTTTTGGAATTTTTTTTTGAGTTCTGGTTTAAAAATAGGGGATGAAAAATCGGGAGAAGAGCTGTGTCATTCCCAGGAAGAGCTTTCCCAAAATCCCACCGTGGCAATCCAACTCCCATCCAACTCCATCCCTCTGCCTGAAAGGCTTTGGGATTGATTTTGTGCCCTTTTTGTGGTGTTGGTTTTTATTTCCAGGACATTCGTGAGGCAAAACAACTCCTGAGGCTCGGCAGGGCTAAGAAATATGAATTATTGATTAATTTTTTTAAAATCCCAATTATTTGCTTTGGATCCCAATTATTTGCTGGATGACAAAGGAAGGGGAAAGGGCTCTCCATGGGCCGATAGATCCAAATAATTCCAAGGAATCTTTGCCATCCTTGCGCAGCCTCTGCTGACCTCAGCCTTAATCCAGAATATTCCGTTCTGGAATTCCCGGGAACTGCGGGAATAAAGAAATGAATTTATTTTAATTTATTTCATTTAATAAATTAAATTTATTGAATTAATTTATTTTAATTCCCTGGCCCTTCCATGGAAGGTGCCAGGAGGAGAGCAGGATTCTGGGAATCCTGATGGGAAAGACAAAATTCCGCCAATTTGGGATTTAATCTGGAGCAGAAACGATGACAGGAGAGGCTTTTCCTCGGCAGTTGTGGGAAAAAGTAGTTTATTTCCTTGGAGGTCCTTCCAGAAAACGGGATGAGCCAGGATTTTCCAAGCTTTGGAAAGGCTTGGACACATTTCCAAGTGCTCATTTTGGGGGAATTCTGCACGGCACAGTCTGCTCGGAATGTGAGATGGGATGGGAATGATCCAGGGATGGGAATGATCCAGGGATGGGATGGGAATGATCCAGGGATGGGGTGGGAATGATCTGGGAGTGGGAATGATCCAGGGATGGGATGGGAATGATCAGGGATGGGTTGGGAATGCTCCAGAAANTGGGAATGATCCAGGGATAAGATGGGAATGATCAGGGATGGGTTGGGAATGCTCCAGAAATAGGATGGGAATTATCTGGGACGGGAATGATCAGGGATGGGAAAGATCCACGGATGGGAATGATCAGGGAATAGGAATGATCCAGGGCTGGGATGGGAATGATCCATGGATGGGAATGATCCAGGAATGGGATGGGAATGATCAGGAATGCGAATGATCCAGGGACAAGATGGGAATGATCCAGGAATAGGATGGGAATGATCAGGGATGGGATGGGATGGGAATGATCCAGGGATGGGATGGGAATTATCCAGGAGTGGAAATGATCCAGGAATGGGATGGGAATGATCTGGAAGTGGGAATGATCCAGGGATGGGATGGGAATGATGCAGGGATGGGACGGGAATGATGTGAGGCCGGAGGGGCAGGGAGCGGCGGAGGCTCCAGAGGGAAGGCAGGATGCAGGGTGACTCATGGAGAGCTGGATCCTGCTCGGGATCACGCCAGGACAGCGGGAAAGCTCCGTGTGCAGATTTTTGAGTTAAAAACTCGATTTTGTTCATTTTACGTAAAAATATTTCCATTCATAAAAGCGTTTTATTTCTAAATAACTTTATTTCTGAAAACACTTCGCTTATAAAACATTTGACTTATAGAAAGATTTCTTTTCAATTTTTTAATTGATTCCCATTTTTAAAAAAACCTTTTCAAATTAAATAATAAATCCTATTTCATGACCTTCTCATTTAATTTAACTCCACCAATACCGAGCCAATCCCGACAAAAATCATCCGCCAAGGACGATTATTCCTCCCAGCTCCACCCATGGATTTAAAGGTCGTTTTCCTTCTTTCATTTGGCAAAGCTGTGCCAAAGCTGTGTCACCTTTTCCATGGGAACAGCCCCGCCCTGCTCCAGGGCTCGGCGAGCGCTGGGAGAACTGGGAATTGGGGCGGAATGGGAATTTCTGTGAGCACCAAGTGTGTCCCAGCTCGGATGGGTCAGGAAAATTCCAGGAGAAGGAATATTTAAAGCAGCTGGAACGGGAAAAGACGCAGAGAGGACAAAATTCCCCTTTTCGTCCTGGTGTTCCCAGGCTGATCCAAGATTTCCTTTTCATCCCCAGGGAGGGAATGATGCTGGGGCTGCCATGGGATATCCGATCTTCCATCCTCTCCTGCAATTGATGTGAAGCAGCTGGAAACAGGAAAAGGAATGGGAAAAATAAATTCAGAGCCTAAAGTGACTTTAAATAAACCCCCAAAGTGGTTTGGTTTTTTTTTTCCAAGGAAATGACCAAGGGTAGGAAAGTGTGGGCATGAAAATCATGGAATCCTGGAGTGGTTTGGGTTGGAAAGTAAAGCTCAGCCATGGGAACAAATTCCACATTCCCAGGTTGCTCCAAGCCCTGGCCTTGGACACTTCCAGGGATCCAGGGGCACCACAGCTCCTCTGGGAATTCCATTCCAGCCTCTCCCAACACCCCAGGGAAGAATTCCTTCCCAATCTCCCATCTAAATCTGCCCGCTTTCAGTTTAACGCCATTCTCGCTTTTCCAGCTCATTCACACATCCCAGAGATTTTATTGTGGTTTTGCTGGTTTTTTTTTCTTTTCCTTTCTCCTCCTTCACAAGAAGCTGAAATCTCCCGAAGAAAAATTCTTTCCATGTGATCCCAGCGCTTTCCCTCTTGGCTGGAGCTCTGGATGTGGTTTTGGGTTCTGCGGTGAAGTATTTTTTCATCCTTTTTTTTTCCTTTTTTTTCTTTCTTTTTTTTTTTTTCTTTTTGTCATCCCAAAACTTTTTTTTCGGCTTTTTATTTCCATCCCTGGGAGGGAGAGGCGCCGCGGAATTCCAGACTGGCAGCGAATCCCGAGGAAACCGGAGCGGGACAAAGGCGAGGGAGATCGGCGCAAGTCGGTGCAAGCAAAGCAACGAGGGGGAAAAAAAATTCCTTTTGCCAAGGTTTCCTAAGGATCCGGCCTGACTTCCCGTGTTTCTCTTGGATCCTGGAGCTGCAGCCTGCAGGGAGAGCCGGAGCTGCAGCTTCCATGCCGTGCTGAGGAGCAGCGAGGGAAGGAAAAGCCAGGGATTGTGAGGGATGAGGTGAGCGGCAGGGATCGGGACAAAGGGATCAAAAGGGATGGAATCCCCTCTGGCTGCAGGAACGGAGCATTCCCACCCTGCCGAGATTCCTTGGGAAAGGCAGGAATGAGGGCTCTGGAAGCGCCAGGGCAGAGCTGCGCTGGGTTTGATTTATCCCTGCTGACATTCCCCATCCCGTTATCCCCCCTTGGCGCTTTTTCCCGGTGGGATGGGGATGGATCCGATGTGGCAGGGAGGAGACTTTTCCTGGAGTCTCCACAGGAGTGGAAATCAGGGAATTCTGCCTCTCCAGCCCTTTGGAATGTGCTGCTCGCTCCGCAGCAGGGTTTGGGATGGGATGGGATGGGATGGGATGGGATGGGATGGGATGGGATGGGATGGGATGGGATGGTGTCCGGATGGAGTCCAAACCCCACATCCTGGTGGGAAGATCCCAATCCCGACTGCTTCTCCCCGGAAGCTGAATCCCTAGCGTTTGCAAATCCCGGGAAAGCTGCTTTTCCTGCGGGAAGTGGGCAGGAGGGATTGGTGCTTCCGTCAGGGGGATTTGTCCTGCGGGAGAAGCTGCCCCGGGAATGACTTTTACTGTAATTCCGGCTGAATCACCGCCTGGGCTGCCTCGGGAGCCGGGAATTCTGCCAAGGAGCCGCCCAGCCTGGAGCAGGGAGAATTCCAGGACACTGCAGGAGTCAGGGATACGGAGAAGGAGAGAGGGAAGAGCTGTTCCCTTGGGAATATCCTCCTGCTCCCTGTCCGTGCAGGAACCATGGGAATATTCAGGGATCCAGGTGTGTTTCCACCCAGGCGCAGCCTCTCCTCCCGCAGCAAAATCCGTGGAATTGTGTAAAATCCATAACATTTCCCAAGTCTAAGCAGGAATATTTCCTCGGGAACATCGTCTCTTCCCATTCCTGGTGAATTCCCAGCTGGAGAGAGCGGTGAGCATCCAGGGACAGCTCCTCCCAGCACGGAGGAATTCAGGGAATCAACCCCACTGGAAACAGGCCCGGGCTCAAAAAGCACCAGGAAATTAAAAATAATTGGGATAATTGGAAAAGAAGCTGCAAATTCTAGTAAAAATATTCACCCAGGCATTGCAAATCCTGGTGCAGCTCCACTCCTGGATCTCTCCACGGCTGGATCCCAGTTTTCCCTCCATTCCTGCCTCTCCCAAAGCTCCAGCAGCACGTCCAGCCCTCATCTCCATCACCCCAGCGCTGTGTAAACACTGCTGACGAGGACATCGCTCACCCTCAAACCGTGACAGGCAGTGGGAATTCCAAAACCATTGCCTTTTCGGGATGCAAATAGTCCCTTCTGGGAGTTCTCAAATCCCTTTGTGGCGCAGACAGCTCCCGAAATCTGCTCCTGAAGGATCTCCGGGATATTTTGCCCGACAGGAGCTGCCAGAATCCCGGAGCAGCGTTTTCCTTGGAAAACACACCAAACTCCTCCAGCGCTTTGGGTTTTTCCGCAAGGAGCCGCTCGGCAAGAAATTTTAGATCCTCCAAGGGAAGCAAATAAAACCAATCTCGGAGAAATCCTTTCCAAGAGGAAGCTCAGTGTCCAGACAAACCCAACGCTGAGGATGCCTCGTTTCCTGCTGCTGCTGATCCAAGGAGCTCCGGAGCCCTGAGGAGCTTGAGGCTGGAGAGGAGATAAAAGGTAAAAAAGCAGAGCTGGAGTGTTTTCCATGTCTGGAATGCTGCCACATCCATGAGTTTTCTCTCTCTGCAGCACGAGGAAGGGTTTGGTTTTAATTGTGGGGTTTTCATCCAGGTTTATCCCTAATTAAAAGGGGCAATCAATGCCTGGTGTCGTCCATGGATTTAAAGCATGGATTTCTTTTCCAAGTGAAGCCCTTGGAATGACGGGAAGGAAAATATTTGCAGGAATTCAGTGTGGCTCAGGGGATTCCAGAATTCTTGAGGTTGGAAAAGCCCTCCGAGACCATCAGGTCCATCCTGGGCTGGTTTTTAGGACTTTCTCCCCATTTAAACTTCCCCTGCCTTCCCATTCCCGGCTGCAAGCACAGAGATGGCCCTAAAAATTAATGGAAATTAAAAAGGATTTAATTAGGTGGAATTCAGGCCCTGAAAGCTGATGGAAAAGGGAGATTGATTCCTCCTCCAGCTGATACTGCGATGAGGTACAATTAAATATCCAAAGATTTTTCCAGTTCTGATGGATTTCAGCAAAGAACACTCTCTGCTCTCGGAGGGAAATCATTATTTTCCTGCTAAGAAGGATTTTTTAGATTTCCAGGAAGCTGAATCACACCAGGTGATAAAAGATGAGACTAACACTCCTTTTGAGGTAAGAACAGGAGGAAAACATTTCCCGGGAATGCTGATCCAACCCCACTTCTGACAGGTTTTTCCTCCTCATTTCCCGCCTGGATCATATTTTTCCCATGGAATGGCTCTGAATTCCAGGTCATCCAGCTCCCCCTTCCCAACCCATCCCAGGAGTCCAAGCTGGTGGGAGAAGAGCCATTCCCAGCCTGAGGTCAGTCCCAGTCCATCTCGCTAATTGGGCTTTGGAGAAGATCCACGGGGGCATCGATCCAAGGAATCTGCCCTGGACGGAGCAGAGGCGCCGCTGAAATCAGTGGAATGACACTAATTACGCATGGAACGGGAGGCAGTGTCCAGTCTCCAATCCTTCCCTAGGAAGAGGTCAGTGAGGAGAGAGAGAAAATTCCTCTTTTCCCCATCGGAGGCATTTTTTTCCCCTGGATTTCTCCCCGAATCAGCTCAAATCCTTCCCTAGGAAGAGGTCAATGAGGAGCCAGAGAAAATTCCTTTTTTTTCCCCACCTGAGGAAATTTTTTCCTGGATTTTTCCCAGTTTCAGCTCCCTAGGAAAAAGACAGTGAGAAGCCAGAGAAAATTCCTAATTTTTCCCCATCTGGGGCATTTTTTTCCCTGGATATCTCCCAGAATCAGCTCAAAAAGGTAAAAAGAAGAGGAATTTTCTCCCTGCATTTCTCTCAGAATTAGCTCAAATCCTTCCCTAGGAGCAGGCCAGAGAAAATTCCTCTTTTTTCCCCATCTGAGGCATTTTCTCCCCGGATTTCTCCCAGTTTCTAGAACATTTGGAGCTCACCAGGAGCAGACGGAAAGATAACAATTCCTGGACTTCGGGGTTTGTGCCAAGAAAATCCCACTTTGGTCCAGTTTGGTGCAGATCTTTGGATTTCCACGCCACACTTCAGAAAACCCAACTGGAAAATACAGGAATTCTGATGGGAAAAGAATATGGGCATGGAGAAACTGTGGGAAGAAATCACCAGCAGGAGGGTGTGAGGGAACATCTAAAGAGAGAAACGTTTTCCATTTCTTTTTGTTTTATTTTCCTTCCAGTTTTTTCCTCCAAAAAAAAAAAAAAAAAACAAACGGGGCAACCCTAGAATTTA
>VZRM01008896.1:204963-224679 GCA_013397955.1 Grantiella picta | reverse complement strand
CATTTCCAAATGTCATTTTAATTGCATTAAATTTATTTATTTTATTCAATCTAATTAATTTTCAGTTTAATTTTGGACACATCTCAAGATTCAATTTTCAATTTTTCGGGACGCTGAGGCACCAAACCAACCAACCAACCAACAGAGCAACGCTTTTATATCTTTTCCCCAGAAATTTTCCTTACGGGGTGTTCCGACAGCCGAGTTTTCCGGCTGATTTTCTGATCCCAGCCGGTTTTGTTTGGCTTCGGGTTTTTTTTTCCCCCTCCTTTTGTTGACCTGGCGCCTCTCGTAGTCTGACACAGGCTGGGATTGCCTTTTCCAGCTCGCCGTTCCCACCTGGCTCCTCCAGAGCCCGTTAACCATTAACCCCAAGGAAAGCACCGGCCAGGTGGCTCTGATCGGAATTTCCCCGCTAATGGTTTCTATTCCTCTCCCTCCAGCTGCCCCACCAGGATGACGAGGGTGACGATCCTGCTGCTCCTGGTTTTCTCCGGGAATTTCGGATCCCAGCCGGACAAGCCGCTGCCCCGGCGGCGCCTGTCGTGCGTGAGGTGCTGTGAGCCCTGGGAGCAACCCGTGCCCGTCGTGTCCCAAAGGGTCACCCGGGTGAGCGCCGATCCCCGGTATTCCGTGCCCAAAATCCAGCCCACCATAGACATCACCATCCTCAAAGGTGGGTGGGGATCGGTGACGCCCTTTGCCTCGCTGCTCTGCCCTGTTCTTTCCCTAACCCAAAATTCAGCCCAAAACGAGGTCAAAGGGTGCCCAAAAGCGCCCAAATGTGCCTAAAATAATGTCAAGTTGTGTCCAAAATGGGGTTGTGCCCAAATGTGCCCAAAAGTGCCCAAAATAATGTCGTTGTGTCCAAAATGGGGTTGTGCTCGAATGTGCCCAAAAATGCCCAAATGTGCCCAAAATAATGTCGTTGTGTCCAAAATGGGGTTGTTCCCGAATGTGCCCAGAAGTGCCCAAATGTGCCCAAAACGAGGTCAAAGGTTGCCCAAAATGAGCTCAAAGGGTGCCCAAATGTGCCCAAATGTGCCCAAAATAACATCGAGTGGTGTCCAAAATGGGGTTGTGCCCAAATGTGCTCAAATGTGCCCAAAATTAGTTGAAAGGGTCCCCAAAAATGCCCAAATGTGCCCAAAATAACATCGAGTGGTGTTCAAAATGGGGTTGTGCCCAAAAGTGACCAAAATTAGTTGAAAGGGTCCCCAAAATTGCCCAAATGTGCCCAAAATAATGTCAAGGGCAAATATGCCCTAAATGGGGTTGTGCCCAAAAGTGCCCAAAATGTGCCCAAAATAACATCAAGTGGTGTCCAAAATGCGATTGTGCTCAAATGTGCCCAAAATAAGGTCAGAAGGTGCCCCAAACACGGTTGTGCCCAAATTTGCCCAAAACAAGGTCAAGGGATACCCAAAATGTGCCCAAAATAACATCAAGCGGTGTCCAAAATGCGATTGTGCTCAAATGTGCCCAAAATAGGGTCAGAAGGGGCCCCAAACACGGTTGTGCCCAAATTTGCCCAAAACAAGGGCAAGGGATACCCAAAATGTGCCCAAAATGAGTTCAAAGAGTACCCAAAAGTGCCCAAATGTGCCCAAAATGAGCTCAAAGAGTACCCAAACCCCAAATGTGCCCAAAATGAGGTCAAAGGGCAAATATGCCCAAAATGGGGTTGTGCCCAAATGCGCTCAAAAGTGCCCAAAATGAGCTCAAAGGGTGCCCAAAAGTGCCCAAATGTGCCCAAAATAGCATCAAGGGGTGTCCAAAAGGGGGTTGTGCCCAAAAAAAGGTCAAAGGGCGCCCAAAAGTGCCCAAAACAACGCCAAGCACCCAAACCAACCGATCCAAAGCGGGGCTGGTGTCTGACCCAGTTCTCCCTCCCCCCGGCAGGCGAGAAGGGCGAGATGGGCGAGCAGGGACTGCCCGGCGCGGCCGGCAAGGCGGGAGAGCGCGGGATGCGCGGCCCGAGCGGCCGGAAGGGCCAGAAGGGTCAGCCGGGTCCCCAAGGCCACTCCTGCAAGCAGCTCTTCGCCGCCTTCTCGGTGGGCCGGCGCAAAGCCCTGCACAGCTCCGACTACTTCCAGCTCGTCACCTTCGACACGGAGCTCGTCAACCTCTACCAGCACTTCAACATGTTCTCCGGCAAGTTCTTCTGCTACGTCCCCGGGGTTTACTACTTCAGCCTCAACGTGCACACGTGGAATTTCAAGGAGACCTACGTGCACCTGATGAGGAACGAGGAGGCCGTGGCCATCCTGTACGCCCAGCCCAGCGACAGGAGCATCATGCAGAGCCAGAGCCTGATGCTGGATCTGCGGGAAGGGGATGAGGTTTGGGTCAGGATGTTCAAGAGGGAGAGGGAAAACGCGATTTATAGCGAGGAGTCGGATGTTTACATCATCTTCAACGGGCATTTGGTCAAACCCGCCGTGGAGTAGGAGCTCCTCGGCTTATGGGCGAAGCTTTGCTCTGGCCTGCAGCGCCTTCCCTATAGAAATGCCTCTCTAATTCCGTTTGGAAATGTTGTTTTTCCAGCCCTGTGTGGATCCAAAGTGCACTAGAATTCCAGAAGGTTCCCAGCTCTGTGTGCAGCCCCTCAGGAACATCCCTGAGCAGTTGGTAGCAAAACTTTCCCTTTTTTCTGCGTCTTCTGTTCCATTTGGAATGTTTGCATCCCCTGGAAATGTTGTTTTTCCAGCCCTGTGTGGATCCAAAGTGCACTAGGATTCCAGAAGGTTCCCAGTGTGGCCCCTGAGGAGCATCCCTGCCCAGCTGGCAGTGAAATTTTCCCTTCTTTCTCTGCATCTCCTGTTCCCTTTGGAATGGTTGAATCCCTTGGAAAGGTTGTTTTTCCAGCCCTGTGTGGATCCAGGCTGCACTAGAATTCCAGAAGGTTCCCAGTGTGACCCCTCAGGGGCACCCCTGAGGAGCTGGCAACAAAAATTCCCCTTCTTTCGCTGCATCTCCTGTTCCATTTGGAATATTTGTAGCCCTTGGAAAAGGTGGTTTTCCACCCCTGTATGGATGGAGGGACTTCTCCAACTGCACAAGAATTCCAGTAGTTTCCCAGCTCCTTATTCCCCAGGAACATTCCCAAACAATTTACCCAGCTGGCAGCAAAAATTTTCCTTTTTTTCTGCACCTCCTGTTCCATTTGGAATGGTTGCATCCCCTGGAAATGTTGTTTTTCCAACCCTGCGTGGATCCAAAGCGCACTAGAATTCCAGAAGGTTCCCATCTCCCTGCACAAACCCCCAGGAATATCTCTGAAGAGCTGGCAGCAAAAATTTCCCCTTTTTTCTGCACCTCCCGTTCCCTTTGGAATGGGTTCATCCCTGGAAAGGCTGTTTTTCCAACCCTGTATGGATGGAGCTGATTGTCCCAAACTGCACAAGAATTCCAGAAGATTCCCTCAGGAACATCCCTGAAGGGTTGCCAAGCTGGCAGCAAAAATTCCACTTCTCTGCTCTGCTTTAGAGAGCAAATTATAATAATTAGATTATAATAATTATAACTGTAATCATAATTATAATATAACTATAATTAATTATCCCTAAGGACCAGAGCAGTTAACTGGGTGCTAATTAAGGAGTGTCATCATTCCTGCAAAACTCTTGGCTAATTGGAATCCCACCCTCCCAGGCAGGAAATATTGGTGTTAAAATCCGTATTTTGCACAGGAATTAACCCCAAATTAGGGTTTTGTTCCATTCCGTGTCATACCCCATTATTCCAGCAGAATGGTGGAATTAGAGGGATGACAGCACATGGATTTGGGAAAATTTTTCCAGGGAAACAGAGCTCAGTACAACCACAAGCTCTGACTTTACTGGGAGAAAAACTTCCCATATTAACATCCAACACGGGTGGGAATTGCTTCCCAATTTAACAAAACGGTGGGAATTTGGGGTTTGCCAAACTGGGATTTCAGGCTGTGCTCCCATCTGGAAATCGCCATCCTGCAGCACCATCATTTCTGGAAAATTGAGGAAAAACTGGAAAAAAAACAAGGCTTTTCTTCAAGCAGTGATTTTTAGGGATTTTGGTCTTTTTCCCTAAAAAACTGTGGATAGAATGGTTCTACCTGCAGTAAAACCCCATCATTTTGTCCCATTCCTCCTTTTCCTGTCTCCCAGTCTCTCGTTTGCATCCCAAGCCGTTTGTATGAAGGATCCAGGGAAATTCTTCCCAGGAAAACACTTCCTTGGACCTCACCTCCCCAGCTTTGGGAAAAGCAGCTGAAATAAAGATTTTGCTTTGAGTACCTGGGGTTGTTTATCTCTTTTCCATAATCTTTTCCCATAAGCTTTTCCCCATTCCCTGGCTAAACGCACCACGCTGAACCTGGAATCATCTCTCTTTAATTCCTTTAATCCAAAGCATTCCCAAAATGAAGCACCTTTTCCTCTAAATTAATCCCAAATCTTCAAGATCTCCCAGTTTTCCCTGAAAATACGGACTTTTAATGGTAAATTCCCGACAAAAATGGATCCCAAGCCCTGAAACCTCCCGTGTGTTCTCCTGCTTCCCTCAATCCGCAGCCTGGAAGGAATTGTGGGAAACTTCCAGAATTTTCAAGCCACATTGGAGAGATCCAAATCTCTTTTTTTCCCCCCTCATTTTCCTGCTTCTAAATCCCTAATTCCTAGATTAGGGAAGAAGAATTCCCAGGCTGGATTTGCTGCTGCCAGGAGCTCTGTGATGGAGCAGCAGAATTCCCAGGCTGAGGTGGTGTGGAATTCCCAATTCCTCTCAGATCCAGCAGTTTTCCCACAATTTTGGCTCATTCCCATCTCCCTTTTGCTGCACTGACTAGAATTATAATCAAAAATTCCCTGATCCAGCTGGAATTATTGCCAGGGCTGGAAAAAAGCAAAAAAATAACCACCCAGAATGTGTTCAACCCACAGAATTCTGGAGAAGTCCCTTTCTCCTGGGGAGCAGCAAAAATCCATCATTTTTATCCCTGAATAAACACATCTCCGGGGAGATATTTGGATTTCTGAGCCCTGATGACTCATCTCAGCGCCAGGAGCAGGGAAATCATTAAATCCACATCGATTCCAGGGACACAGTGACCTTTCCAAGCATCCAAAGGTTTCCCGGCAGGATCCGAATTATCCCTTAGGGTATAAAAACCGCCAGGAATCTCAACCTGCCCAGGTTTTTGGGGGAGAAAAATAAGATAAAAACCACCAGGGATCTCAGCCTGGTTTGGGTGGAGAAAATTTGGGATAAAGTCCACCAGGAATCTCAACTTGCTGAAGTTTTGGGGAGAGAAAAATTGGGATAAAATCCACCAGGAATGTCAATCTACTGAGGTTTTGGGAGGGAAAAATTGGGATAAAATCCACCAGGAATGTCAATCTACTGAGGTTTTGGGGGGGAAAAATTGGGACAAAATCCACCAGGAATCTCAACTTGCCCAGCTTTTGGGGGAAGAAAAATTTGGGATAAAAACCACAAGGATTCTCAACATGCTGAGGTTTCGGGGCAGAAAAATTGGGATAAAAACCTCCAGGAATCTCAACCTCCTGAATTTTGCAGGGAGCAAAATTGGCATTAAATCCACCAGGAATCTCAACTTGCTGAGGTTTTGGGGGAAGAAAAATTTGGGATAAAAANGGATGGATGGATGGATGGATGGATGGATGGATGGACGGACGGATGGAGACTTTGGCCTGCGTGGGTTGTGATTCCACAGCTTCCCTTCGGGCTGGGAATGGCAATTCCCAAAGCCATTCCCTGTGGCAGCACAGACTCTTTCCCATGGGAATTTTCTGTGTTTTTATACATAAAGTTTGGATGTTATTGAAACGGTCTCTGGAAAGACAGGCNCTCAACTTGCTGAGGTTTTGGGGGAGAAAATTTGGGATAAAAACCGCCAGGAATGTCAATCTACTGAGGTTTTGGGAGGGAAAAATTGGGATAAAATCCACCAGGAATGTCAATCTACTGAGGTTTTGGGGGGGAAAAATTGGGACAAAATCCACCAGGAATCTCAACTTGCCCAGCTTTTGGGGGAAGAAAAATTTGGGATAAAAACCACAAGGATTCTCAACATGCTGAGGTTTCGGGGCAGAAAAATTGGGATAAAAACCTCCAGGAATCTCAACCTCCTGAATTTTGCAGGGAGCAAAATTGGCATTAAATCCACCAGGAATCTCAACTTGCTGAGGTTTTGGGGGAAGAAAAATTTGGGATAAAAACCAGCAGGAATCTCAACCTGCCGAGGTTTTGGGGAGAGAAAAATTGGGATAAAATCCACCAGGAATCTCAACTTGCTGAGGTTTTGGGAGATAAAATTTGGGATAAAAACCAGCAGGAATCTCAACCTGCCGAGGTTTTGGGGGAGTGAAAAATGGGAATATCTAAAAGCTGAATGTCCGAAGATGTTCCCTTCGCCTCCTTTTGGGGAGGGAATTTCCCTAAAATCCAACTTCAACCTCCCCTGCTCTGCTTGCTGAGTTCAGCTCCCTCCATCCCGGCAAGGCCACGATTTATCGCCCTGCGCACATCCCCGAATTCCCTCAATCCCATCTCCTCGCGGCCCATTTTTGGGAATAAATAGCCTGTTTGGGTGCGGCTCCATCCCCGGGGATGGAGTTTTACCTTGGGCAAACTCTTCCCTTCCTCTCCATCAGGAAATTTAGGATTTACGACAGGAACGGCGAGATAACATCGGGGCTGATAAGGAAACCAGGCAACAAATCCCGCTAATGGATTGCCTCGGGATGAGCGGAATGGAACGTAATGACTCCGGCGAGGATCCCTTCGCTCCCGAGGGTTGGGGAAACGCGGGAGACGGGAGGGGAAAGTNGGTTCAACAGTAACATTTCCCAGCCCCTCTTTCCCCCAGGATGTGCTCAGGGAGCGGTGGGACAAGTTTGGGAGATTCCCTGTTTTTACTCCATGCTCTGTTCCTGGAAATCCTGGGGATTCCTCCTTCTCCTCCCGGTTTTCCAGAGTGGTTTTATCTTTCCTGGCAAGATCCAGGCGGCAGCACCCGGAAAGGGCAAATCCATGGGTGCTCTCTGCCCTCAGCACCTTTTCCTTGCCTCATTTTTGGAAATTCCCAGTTTTCCGCCAGGTTTTCCGGTAGAAATCCCTGGGACTCTGCTAGGGCAGGAACTTCCTGTGCGGAAAACTCTGGATTTGTGTCCTTGCCGGGCTGGATTTGGCCACAGCAGGGATTTGGGCAGAAATTCATCCCCTCAGCAGGCCTGGAATGGAGGATGAGCTGGTGGATCCCTGGGATGAGGAGGGATTTGCGTCCCTATTCCCAAACCAGGGGGTGTTTTCCCCACAGCTTCATTTGTATTCCAGGCAAAAAGCTGCTGCTGAGGATTTGGGCACCCAACGATTGCTGCCAGACATCGGGAACGGCAGCCTAATGCTATTTCCAGGGAAAATTGCATTAAAATCAACTCTCCACGGAATTGCTTCCTGCCCGGATCGTGGTGGGAATAAATCCCTGCTGGCTCCGGGGCTGGAATGCTGCAGATCTCGTGCCTCAGCCACCCGCAGGCCATTCCAGGAGGGAAATTCCATGTGCAGGGAAGTGAGGAATTGCCGCCAGGATGGGATTTTTTCCTGATCTAAAAAGCTGTGCATCCCCAGGGAATCCCACTGGAATCATTTCCCTTTTTCCAGGCAAGGAAGAATCCAAAACAATTCCTCCACCAGGTGGTTTTCCCTCTGTTTTTCCATGTTTTCATCCCTTTTAAAGCAGAATCCTGACTTTCTCCTGGATTAAAAAGACACCCGGACAGGGATGGACTCAGTGCTGTCGGAGATCTTTTCCCACCTCAGTGATTCCAGGAGTTCAGAATTCCCTATTCCACGCTCTGTCCGTGTTTCCCAGCTCAGCTCCACATTTTTATCAGGCCAGAAATCCACGGAACAGCTTTCCCCACCCCAGAAACTATCCCAGGTGCTGGAGAAATCCAAACACCGCAGAGCGCCAGGAATTAATTCCATGGAAATGCCGCTGATTCCTGTCAGGAGCCAGGCACAGGCACGTCGGGAAATGAAATAATTCCAAGTGTGGGATGCAGGGCCGTCAGCCCTGTCTGGCACCTGGCATATGGGGCTGGAATCTGTGGAAAACCGGGAGGCGGAACTGGGATGCCAGCAGGATGCTCTCATTAATTCTGGGAATGCATAATTAATTAATTACCCTGCCCAGGGGAGCTGCTGTCACCACGGCTCCCGAGGCAGCGTTTGTCCTCCTGTGCTGCCTGGCTCCTGGAAGCAGGAATTGTGCCTGGGATGTGTGCTGCCTGCTTCTGTCGTTCCCCTTGGAAGCAGGAATTGTGTCCAGGATTGCTGTCCCTGAATCCCTGGAAGTGTTCCAGGCCAGGTTGGATGGGACTTGGAGCAACCTGGGATGGTGGAAGGTGTCCCTGTCCGTGGCAGGGGGGGGAATGGGATGGTTTTTAAGGTCCTTCCCAACCCAAACCATTCCACAATTCCACGATTCTTTGTTTCGCCAGGAAAAGCCAGGAGAGCATAAACTCATTGAGGCCTTGGGAAGCGTTTTTTTTCTTTTTCCCCACCAGATTCTCCAGGGAAAACCACAGCGGGATTCAGCCCTGGAGCAGGGGAGGCTGCAATCCTGGATTTCCCATATATTTTTATAATTCCCACTGGAATTACAAAACCCAAATCCACCCGGCAGAGGGAGAGGTGATCTATGGGAGGCGTAGGGAAAACCTCTTCCCTGATGAGAATTCCCTGATCATGCCCAGACCACAGCGCTTCCAGGGCTGAGCTGTGTTTGCATCCAGGAAATTCAGACAGAATTCAGACTGAAATTCCTCCATTATCCCCAACCCCAGCAGGCCAGGATTGCTCCTTTCCCACTTTTCCTAAGGACTGCTGCTTTCTTTTCCTGCTGGAAAAATCCCCACAGGTTCATCCCGGGGAAAGCAGAGCAGGCTGAGGGAATGAATGGGACAAATCCCCTGTTTGGGATGACTCCCAGCTCGAGGTCAGGAACAGAATCCAGGGATTAATCCGGGAGAAGGGAGCTTTTGGGGACAGTTTCACCTGCAGTGACTTTCCAGGGAATGATGGAGAGATAGGGAGGATTAAGTGTGACGGGATGGCAGCGGGAAAGGGAGAGAAAACACAGAAACTGCTCAGCTCATAGCAACGGCGCTGGATTTCCATGGAGTTATCCAAACAACACCCAAACGGGCGGGAATGAATGGCAGAGGGAGCTGAGCGCAGGGTGAGGTGAGCAGCCGAGGCATTCCAGGGGCTGGGGATGGATAAACCATCCTGGGAATCAATCAGGGATAAAATCAGCAATTCCTGCCCTGGCTGCTGTTCAAAGGAGCAGGGAAAAACGCTGGAAATGTGGATTTGGGGTTTTTAAGGATGCTGGTGATGGATCAAGGGTCTGTGTCACAGGGAATGTTTGGATCCCAGGAAAAACCCCAGATCGGGAACCAGGAGCCTCAGGGAGGAGAGAGCTGGGTTGAGTTGGGAGCTAAAGAAGGAAAGTGTAAAAATTCCATCCGTGCTCTGCTCTTATTGAAACGCAAATCCATTGATCCCTTGGAAAATTCCACAGTTCAGGCACATGCCTGGGGTTCTCCTCCCTTGGAGAGCAGCCAGGAGAGATCCCAAATGCCAAAAGATTTCCCAAAAATCAAAAAAAAACAGAAATCCCAACGATTCCATGGTGACCCTACAGAAACCCGGGAAGTGCCCAGTGAAGCACATTAATCCCAATCCCTCTGAGATGCCCACCTGGAATCTGCCCTCTGGAATTGCTGTCTCCTGATGCCACTTGTCCACGAATCCGTGACTTTCCCCCCTCAATTAAACCCCATTTTCCACGGAATTGAAAAAAAGAATCCCTGAAGGAAGGTGCTCCTGTATCCCAAAGGTTGCTCGGTGGATTTTTCCACACATTCTTCAGCAAAGCCCTTTGGTATCCAGCACCTTTGGAATTCCCTTTATTCCATGGATCTCATTGAATAGGCACAGCCGGAGACTTAAACAGAAACACCAATCGATTTTTTATTTATTTATTTATTATTTATTATTTTATTCATCTATCATTTCATCCAGTTGATTTTTCCGCTTCCTCAAAAAGTCAGGTGGGTAAATTTTCCGTGACCTTCCCGTGGGTGGTTTTATATTTTTTTTTCTTTCAGCAGAGCAGAGCCAACGTTTGGAATCCTCGGATGAATCAAAGGAAAAGCTGAATAAGCTGGAATTTTGAAGGACTGTCTGTCGAGGTATTAAAAATGTCACTCAGTCCCTGGGGCTGAGGGATTGGGGTTGGAATGTGTGAAAAAAAACAAGGGATTAGGGGAGTGTCACTGCTGTCTGGAGCTTCCTGGGAAGGGCTGGCTGGGAGGACAGATTTTCCGGGGGGATTTGTCACTCTTTGTGGAAGGATGACATGTTTTGATGGAATGTGTGCAGGGATGCTGTCAGCTCGCCTGGCTCCTCAAAATTCCACAGCCGAGCTGCCAGGGAAAGCCTGGGAATGGCGTTTGGGATTCAGGGAAAAACCAGTGGAGCTTTCGAAGGCACAGCTCGGGTCTGAGGGGATTTTTTGGGATGGGGAGGAAATCCCGCGGAGCGAAGGCTGCGTGGAGCTGGGAGAGATGGTCTGCAGGAGTTGCTCCCAGAAAAAAATTCCCTGGGCTGGGAAAAGATCTCCTCCAAAGCAGCATTCCCATGGCACCGAATTCCTCAGGGAGGTGTTTGTTGGGAACGGAATTCTCCTGGGAATTGGAGCACTGAGAGCTTTCCTAAATTTGCTCCTTTAATATGGGATTGTGGCATGATCAATGGGAATGTTGGATGGAATGGGAATGGGATCAATGGGAATGTTGGATGGAATGGGAATGGGATCAATGGGATCAATGGGATCAATGGGATGGGCTGTCTGGAATGGGAATAGGATCAATGGGATTGTTGGATGGAATGGGAATGGGATCAATGGGAATGTTGGATGGAATGGGAATGGGATCAATGGGAATGTTGGATGGAATGGGAATGGGATCAATGGGATCAATGGGATCAATGGGATCAATGGGATCAATGGGATCAATGGGATGGGCTGGCTAGGATGGGAATAGGATCAATGGGATTGTTGGATGGAATGGGAATGGGATCAGTGGGAATGGAATGGGCTGGCTGGGATGGGAATGGGATCAATGGGATCGATGGGATCAATGGGATCAATGGGATCAGTGGGAATGGGATGGGCTGGCTGGAGTATCTCTTTTCTGGGAATTGGGATCCCAGTCCCGAGCTGGGAGGGTGGGAAAAGAGATGAGGTCAGTCTGGATGGTGTTGAAAACAAGGCCCAGGTTTCTCCACCTCTTTTCGGTGTTCCCTCCGGATAAAACTTCCCATGGTTAATTCCCAGAATTTGATCGAAGTCTATGGAAGGAGGAGAGAAATGCTCTTTGCCAAAGTGATGCCAAGGTTGAACTCCTTCCCATAATTGATTTAAAATTGCATTGATTTAAAATCCTTTTCCTTCCCAAGATGTTCCGGCCCTGGCCTTGAGCTCTGCACTCATTTCCCACTCCAGAGCTTCCAGGAGGGATCATTTGGGGTGGAAAACTGAGGGAATCACAGCCCGGCTCACACCAAACCAACCCGAACAGTTAAAACGAGGAACGGAACCAAAATCAACCCCGCAAACCCACCTCCTCATTCCGGAGAATCCAGGCCTGGTTGGAGTCATCCCTTCCTCACTAATCCCCCTGTTTTGATGGGAATAAATTGCATTAATTGAAATGCGTTTGCCAAATCAGAATTCCTTTTAAAACCTGCGTTTCTTCATTCCCTGGAGCGTGACTGCTGCTGTTTGCTCGGTAAATAAAATTAGGTTTGATTCGCTGGAAATTAAGAAACAAATCAGTCATCAGTTTAATGGAAAGCTTTTCCCATTCCCCCGGGGATGTGCTGCACACAATTCCAAAAGGTTTTCTTCGGAGATTTGTGGAAAATTAACAGGAGACAAGTCCTGCTCTAAGCTGAGAGGAGAAGTAGGGAGAAATTCAGGGATTTTGGAGCTTTTGGGCTTTGTGGGGTCATTAGGAGTTAATTCCCAGTTAGTTCAAGAGTGGTTTCCTTGGAAATCCAGGGAAAGGGGATGGATCAGGAAGTGGATTTGGCTTTCCAGCATCCCTGGAGTCCTGGAATGGAAAAAAGTGGGATTGGCTGGAAATGGATTGGAAACCAGATTTCACCCTGGAATCAGCACTGGTTTTCTCTGTTTTGTTCAATCCAGAGGTGGCAGTAAATCCAGGATTCCAGGGATATTCCGAGGGGGAGTCCGTCTCTGTCCCCAGGGGGACATTTGTGCCACTCAGGCTGGGGGAACAGCCTCATCTGGGGAGGTTTTTCACTACCTCAGTGTTCCCAGCAGAACAAATTTGGGGGAAAAAGACTTTTTAAGACACAAAAAATATGAAAAAAAAGGGGGTTGGTTCATTCAATGTTTAATTTATCCAGAATGGTTCAACAGAGGGAATTGAAGACAAAATCTCCATAGCCTAAGGCTGAAAACCAGGATGGATGATCCATGGAAATTCCATATAATGCAAATTATCCCAACCCTGAGTCTGGGAAATGCACGGAAAAATTTCCCTGGGCACAAAGAGCTCCTGGTCTGCACTAAAATCTCCCTCTGTGGGGGAGATGATCCCTCATGAGCACAATTCCATGTTTGTAAAGCACCTTGCCATGAAATCTGCTGGATTTTCTTTCAAGCAGGTGCGAAAATCCTGGAAAAGGGAAGCAGAGCACCCCAAATGGCACCAAATCCATGTGGCAGAGCCCTAAAACTCAGCAGCTTTTCCTCTTTATCTCTCCCTTGAATTGGTTTGAAAGGAATATTTCATTTTCCCCGGAAGGCAAATTAGACATTACTCAGAAATCGTTGATACTGCAATTATTCCAATTTTCTCTGGATTTTGGGAGTGTTCTCCAGTTTTTCTGTGTTTTTTCCTGAGGAAGTTTTTGATTTTCTTTGCATTTGCAGTTTATTCTTCTCCTCACATCATTTCATTTCCAAAGGTGGGACCTCCTCCGGCACAGGGCTTTGATTTTTGGGATGAACACCAAATCCTTGGGGATCCAAAACACCTTGGAATATCCTGAGTGGGAAGGAATTCACAGGGATCATCAAATCCAGCTCCCGGTTTCCTCATTCCATTAATTTTCCTGATGTTGTAGAGCTCAGCTGCTCCACAGGAATTCTGCAGGAATTCCAGGAGCTGGAATTCCGCATCCCTGGCTCTGCAGAGCAACGTGGGGCACCTCCCTCTGTGGGGACACGGATTATTCCAGCCACTTCCAGAAGGAGTTAAATGGGATTTTCTCGGAGAAGAACCTCTGGATGATCAACTGGAGCAGGCAGAGGTGACAGAAAGGCTGCACCGATTACTCAGGAAGTGATCAGAGATTGATTTATGCCTGGAACGGCTGGATAATTCCGGGAATAATGGCTATTGTATTAATTAATTCATAATTAATCAGTCCAGCCTGGCTGTGCTGGGATTTGGGATGTGGTGTGGAGCAGGGTGGGCACTGCCTGCTACTGGGAGAAACCTGGGAGTAAACTCCTCATGGTCCCATTCAGGCTCTGGTACATCCTGTGCTCGAGTCTTGGAGTATCCTGGGAGTTCCTGTGTTTGGGAACGGGAATGTCACACAAAATAAATGGAATAACAGAATCGTTAGAGTTGGAAAAACCTCAAGATTGTGTCCAAACTTACCCCAAACACCCCCCGCTGGCAATGGCAGCAGTCAGGAGGGGATTGAGCTGGGTTTAATTCCTGAAAATATAGTTTGGAGTCCAGATTTACGCTGAGAACCAAAATACAACCACAGCAGCTCCCAGGACTCCACGATCAGCAGCGCTGACCCCACAACAGTGGGGTCACATCGCGTTTTATAGCAGTGAGAAGGCGGAAATGTTATGGATATATTGATTCCTTTCAGAAACTTTTTCCTAATCTTGTTTTTTTTATTCTTTCTTCCTGTGTTTGAAGGACTCCTGGCTGCTCTGGCTCACTGGGGTGGGTTAAGGACAGGAAAACCAAGCAAAGGCATCACCCAGCACACCAGAACTCATTCCCAGACTGGTGCTGGGGCCTTTTATACACAAAAACTCTGAATAAATCTCATTTTCCTTCAAGAAATCCCCTTGAAGAGCCCCGAAGATCCCAGCTGAGCTGTTTTCTGCTCAGGGCTGACCCCAGCAGTGCAAAGCAGCCTTAAACCCAGCTTTACGTGGGAGTTAGAGCTGGCTTAGTGCTGGTTTGCATCACCAGAGGGGCACAGAGCCTGGAAATCATTCCCTAGAGGACCCAAAATGGTCCCAAACATCTGATCCAGCAGGACACCACAAGAGCTCCACACCTCCAGCCGGGAAAGGCAGGGAAGAGCCCTCTATGGCCATTTATGGGAGCCTGTGGGGCTCTGCATTTGCCCTTTGCCACGAACTGAGCTCTCCTCGAGGTCCCCAAGGCCTCCAGGGGACTTTGAAATGCCAGGCTGTGTTCTCCTTGGAGTCCCCAAGTCCTCCATGGGACTTTCACCCCCTGGCCATGCTCTCCTCGAGGTCCCCAAGGCCTCCAGGGGACTCTGCAGTGTCAGGCCATGCTCTCCTTGGAGTCCCCAAGTTCTCCAGGGGACTTTGCTCCCCAGGCCATGCACTTCTTGAAGTCCCCAAGTCCTCCATGGGACTTTCACCCCCAGGCCATGTTCTCCTTGGAGTCCCCAAGTTCTCCAGGGGATTTTGCTCCCCAGGCCGTGTTCTCCTTGAGGTTCCCAAGTTCTCCAGGGGACTTTGCTCCCCAGGCCGTGCCCTCAGACCTTGCTGGTCTGCATGTGCCCGTTGAACTCCATGTTCCTCTGGGTCAGCATGGACTCCTGCAGGCGGCTGCTGTTCTCCGGCCTGTGCTCCATGGGTTCCCCATCCTCCGCGCCGTCGCCTTTCCGGAGGCACAGAACCTTCCGGAAGCTCTGCTTGAAGTTGTCGGAGAGGAAGCCGTAGAGGATGGGGTTGGCGCAGCTGTTGGCGTAGGACAGCACCACCATGAAGAAGTAGAGCCCTTCGAGGATGGGGTCGGCAGGCAGGATGAGGATCAGGTTGACGATGTTCATGGTGTAGAAGGGCAGCCAGCAGAGCACGAACACCACCACGATGATCACCACCATCCTGGTCACCTTGCGCTCCGAGCGGCGGCGCCGCGTGGAACCCACGCGGATCCCCGACGACTTCACCTTGACCACGATGAGCAGGTAGCACAGGCAGATGACCAGCAAGGGCCCAAAGAAGCCCAGCACCGAGGTGTAGATGATGAACGCCGCCGACCACACGTTGACCGGCTCCGGCCAGTTCATGTTGCACGTCTGGAAGTCCTCCTGAACGTCCGAGAAGATGATCACGGGCAGCACCACCAGGAAGGAGAAGGTCCAGACGGTGACGCTGATGAGCTTGGCCACCCTGGGCCGCCTCCACTTGGTGGATTTGATGGGATGCACCACAGCCAGGTAGCGGTCGGTGCTCATCACCGTCAGGCAGAAGATGCTGGTGAACTGGTTGATGCCGTCCACCGTCATCACCAGGCGGCAGAGGAACGAGCCGAAGGGCCAGTAGGAGATGGCATTCTGGGTGGCCAGGAAGGGCAGGCCCAGCATGAAGAGCACGTCGGCCACGGCCAGGTTGAGGATGTAGATGTTGGTGACGGTTTTCATCTTGGCGTGCCGCAGCACCACGTAGATGACCAGCGCGTTGCCGCTCAGCCCCACGGCGCACACCAGTAGGTAGCAGATGGGGATCAGCACCTTGTGGATGTACTGGAACGGGGGTGGCTCCGGGATTGTCCCGTTCTCCGTCCCGTTGGGCAGCAGGGAGGAGTTCCCATCGCCCGGAATGAATTCTGTGCTGGAAAAGTACAAAGGATCCATGGCTTTCCCTCCGTGGTTTTCCTCTTAGGAGAGATTAAACTTCACGGGCATCTTGTTCCTGGAAGGGAAATTCAAAAAGGAAGGGAAAGAGAGAAAGGAGGAGTGAATTCCTAGCAGACTTTTACAAATCGCTTCGTTTTCTCTTCCATTCGGGATTTGGGTTGGAATTACTCAGGCAGGGAGGGTGATGGGATCAATTCCCAACGAAGGAATTGCACAACGGGAGGCTCCGAGTGCTCATCCCAGCAGATCCTGGGCTCTGCTGCATTTCCACAGGATCCACGGCTGGCTGGAACTGTGCAGGGTTTTCCCCCGTGAGGGTGGGGTGGCTCTGGAATAGAATTCCCAGAGAAGCTGTGGCTGCCCCTGGATCCCTGGAAGATACCTGGATTCCAAGGCCGGGTTGGAATGAGTTTGGAGACACCTGGGAGAGTACCAGAAGCTCCACTGTGCTGATTCCCAGCTCTCCCTGTTTCCATAAAACCACTTTTCCTTCCTATTCTTCCCTTCAGTGACCCCAGCTGGGTCACAGCAGGAAAATGGGAATTTCCAAAGCCCTCCCAGCTGGGAATGAGGCTCTGCTTTGGCTTCTCCCCGAGTTTCCCCATAAATAATCTGATACTTGTGTCAAAATGAGTGGCAGCCCTGAATTTAAAATCCCACTTTTTGGACGACCTGGCACAACCAATGGAGAACCTCAGGGACATCAGTGAATAGGTGAGGAATTAAACACTTCATAATAATGGAAAACCCTTGGAAGAACATTCCAGGATGGAAACACCCTGACTGAACTCACTGCCCCGGGGGTCAGGCTGTGTGCAGAGATGGGGAGGAATAAACTCCTTTTTTTTCCATCTCTCAAGAATATTTTTTTGTGTTCCTGCATCCTCTCCTCTCACCCCGAACTGCTTTTTTATCCCAAAAAATCCCTTTTCCCTGCAGGAGATCCAAGCTGCAGTGGGCAGCTCCAGGACAGCTGAACAGATTTGGAGCTGGAATAAATTTGAGCAGCCATTCTGAAAGAGGTGGAGAATTTCCAACTCCCCTTTCCTGCGGCGTGCTCAATTCCCAGGAATATTTTTTCCATATTTTTCTCCGAGTATAGTTCAAAGTAGGTGTTTGCAAAGCATTTTCCTGAAGAAACCTGAAAGCATCACCTACAAAAAAATGGAGATTTAAAGCACCAAAGCTTCTCCCAAATCCCTGGTGAAAGTGGAAACACCGGCGAAAGTGGGAGAAGCTCCCAGCAACTTTTTCTCCCATCACCTGACCGTCAGATTCCCACAATAATCCGGGGGTTTGGATCTGGAATATCAACCACTCAGCCCACAGCGCTGCTCCTGCAGCGAGCAGCTCGGAAAAACTCCTTGTCTCCAGGAGCAATCCAAATCCACCTCCGTGCTGGGCGGCTGGGCTTTCTCCCGGGGTGAGAAAAACCAGGAGGAGTCCCTGCAGCTCCCAGGAGGAATCACAAATGCGCTGTGCCGCTTTGGGAATGTGCAGATGGGGAGTAGGTGTCTCACATGGTGCTCACGGATGGACGGGGAGAATCGGGGAGAATCGGGGAGAATCGGGGATAATCGGGGAGAATCGGGGAAAATCGGCAATGCAGGGATGGGAGAGAGCTGGGGGAGCTGCCAGAGCTCCGGTAAATCCTGGGAGGTGGGGTGAGGATGGGGCAGGAGGATCTCAAAACGCTGTTGATGTATTTGGGATTGAGGTGTTGCAGCCAAGGAAGCATCCCTGTGAAATTCCCAAATTCCCACGGCAGGGAGAGCTCAGCCAAGAGCGAGTTCCTTACAAATTTAATAGGAGCAGGTCAGTGCTTGGGTAAAATAACCGAGGAAAAGCCCAGCTCTGGATAAAAAGTGGAATTTTAAATTCTAGTCTGACATTTCTGGTTAAAAAGTGGAGTTTTAAACTCTGTTCTGATACTCATTTGAAAATCCTGAGCTTATTTATAGGGGAATTTTGGGAGAAGCCAAAGCAGTGCCTCATTCCCGGCTGGAAAGGGTTTGGAAATTCCCATTTTCCTGCCGTGACCCAGCTGGGATCGTTGGAAGGAAGAACAGGAAGGAAGAATATATGGGATGGGGCAGTCAGGGCTTATAAAATGACCCCCTGGATATCAAAAATGTTGGGGAAGCTCCCCTCCCCACGAGCAGCCCAGAGGAGCTCAGCACACCCAGGCTGCGCCAAAAAGCCCAATTTTCCTTCTGGAAAAGGCTTTCCTTCTGGAAAACCAGCAGGGCATGGAGAGAAGCAGGGCTGGAGCTCAGCACGGAAGGTCAGGAGGAGCAGTCGTGGCAGGAAGGAAGGAAGGAAGGAAGGAAGGAAGGAAGGAAGGAAGGAAGGAAGGAAGGAAGGAAGGAAGGAAGGAAATATTTTTCCAAAGTCCCTTTTCCCACATTTGATATCCCTGAATTAAGGGACTGCAGGAATTACACAATAACTTCAATCCTGTTCTTTCTACCCTTTGGCATTCAGGCCTTGGGAAGAGGAACTCCTTTCTTTGGATCTTTCCATTCCTCCTCCCCCTGGAGATATCCTGCAGCCCCAAATCCCTGCTGGCAAAGGGCCTTGGGCTCTCCCAGCCACCCACTGGCATTCCTGAGGCACCCAGAAGTTTTTTTGGGAAGGACTTTTGTGCGTTTTCCATGGAGAGGAATTTCCAGGCTCCTCCAGCAGTGCCAGATTTTCCTGGAGTCAGTCAGGGACACTTTGTCACCTCAGTATTTCAGGGCTCTTTTGGGTTTGTAGGAACATTCACCTTTACCCTCAGGATTTGTGTTCAATGGGATGAATTGCACAACATTTCCTGAGCGGATTGAGAAGGGAATCCCGGAATGGTTTCGGTTGGAAAGGACCTCAAAGCTCATCCATGGCAGGGACACCTCCCACCATCCCAGCTTGCTCCAGCCTGGCCTTGGACACTTCCAGGGATTTCCCAGAGCATTTCCTGAGGGGAAGTCCTTTTCCCGAGACTCTGATGCCAAACCTTCATTCTCTTCCCTGCAGCTTTCAGCACCAGGAAGGAATTCACACCATCTGAACATTCCCCATCCCCAGGATTTGATGTCCCGAAAGTCCCCCAGATCTCCATTCCGTGTTTTCTCCCCTCAGTCATGGAAACCTCCCTGCCTTTGCCTCGGAGCCACCAGGATTCTGGGATACATCCTGGCAACAGCAAAAAATCCTTTCCAGCTGTAAATCCATGTTTTCCTGGCTGCCTTGGGTGAGCACAGGGAATTTTTGCCCATCCAGGTGACAATTTGTCCTTCACCAACCTCAACTCCTTTTGTCACCGCAGCAGTGAATGACCCTGAACCTCCACAAAGGGCGATTAAAGGTAATGATTAAAGATAATTAAGACGCGCTGATTGATCCCTCATCCCTTTGTTTGGTGTTCTTAATTAAGGGATTAATAAAGAAAACACCTCCGGGGGATTTCCTCCCATCTCGTTTTTTTTTTCCCTTTGATCTCCAAGACCTCACCCTGGTAGAGTCCATGAATTCTGGGCTTTCTGCTTAAAATTGAGGAGCTGAGAACATAGACCTAGAAAAATCACGGATAAGAGTCCAAGTTTTAACAGGAAAGCATCCTGGAAAAAAGCAATATCCACAGCCGCTGAGCATAACTGTGTCTCTGCCTCCCAAAAAAATACAGGGAAGAAATAGCAGAGGTGTTATGGTGTTAGAATTTAACATTTGTGAGAACTCCTAAATAAACCTGGGCAAAAAAAA
>VZRM01008896.1:156856-170302 GCA_013397955.1 Grantiella picta | reverse complement strand
TAATAAAGAAATAAATAATATTTCTAATTATAATTATATATATTATATTTATACATATATAATTATAAGAAATAAATAAATAAAATAAAAAATAAACACGCATAAAATGGAGTGGATCCACTCAAGTTCATTCCCAGGTAAATCCCTCAGGCTGGAGACTGGAAAATGGAGAGATTCAGGAAGTTTCCGAGGGATAAATGAGTGTTTGGTTAAAAAGAACAGCACTGGGTTTGATTCGGTTTTCATTTTCCCCTGTGCAATTCCATTTTGATTTTTGCGATGGAACCTTGACAACCGGCTGGAAAAGTCCAAATATTTCCATGGAGATTTTGCAGAGGCTTCCTTTCCAAATCCAAACAAAACGATGGTGATGGATAAATCCCAATTATCCCTGAGCAAGCCTCGAGCGATTTGGGACAAGGGATGGAGGGACAGGAAACTGCCAGAGGGTGGGGAGAGATGGGATATTGGGAAGGAATTCCTGGCTGGGAGGGTGGGAAGAGGCTGGGATGGAATTCCCAGAGAAGCTGTGGATCCCTGGAAGTGTCCGAGGATGGAGTTTGGAGCAGCCTGGGATGGTGGAAGTGTCCCAACCCATGGCTGGGGATGGAATGGGATGATCCATGGGTTCCCATCCAATCCAAACCATTCCAGGATTAGCTATAAAAAAAAATCCAAAGATNGGGAATATTTTGTGAGTGGATCCACAGAAGTTCATGCCCAGGTAAATTTCTGGGAATTTTATGGTTCTTGGGAACTTTGTAAATGTTATAATAAAGAAATAAATAATATTTCNCTTCAGGTAGAGCCATCCCGGGAAATCACGGAAAGGGCACATTAATAAAGGATGAACCTTCACATCCTAAAAGGACTTAAAATCCTAAAAGACTCAAAATCCTTCTAGGATGGGGGATTTTTATGGAAAGGAGGCATAGAGGATTTTTTGGGGATGCTGGCACAGAGACCTGGCAGCAATTCGGGAAGGATCGATGAGGGTTAAACCCGAATCCGACGAACCAGCCCAAAAAAAAGGGACAACACCCCATCCCCTCCCCTCCTTCCCAGCTTTTCCAGCCTGACAAAAGGCTCAGGGATGGATTGATCCTAGCGGGGAGAGGAGGAACACACGTGTGCCCTGATCGCATCCATGTGGCAGCAGAGCCGAGCAGAGCAGAGCAGAGCCGAGCAGATTCGCCGTGCAGGAGACACTCACCCACGCAGCTCCGATTGCCCGTCTGGAGCAGGGAAAGAGCCGCGAGAAATCCCGAGCCTGCCGGGGTGGAGGGAGGGAGGAGCCGGGGGGCACAGCCGGGGGGATTTAGGGGATTCATGGATGTGGCTGTGCTGCAAGGAGAGGTGTTGGTGGGACCTGGAGGGGGTTTGGAGGTGTGGATGCTCCGGGATAAAGGGAGAAGTTGGCTGTGCTGGGATTTGGGGTGATCGGTGGGGTTTGGGGTATTCCAGGTGCTGCTGGCTCTGATCCCAGTGCTGCTCTGGGTGGGATCGGGATGCTCCTGCATCCCACGGCTCCAGGGCGGGGAGGGGCAAAGGCCACATTCCCAAATTCCCGAATTCCTGTGTCTTTTGTCCCGGCTGGATGGGCCCGGGCAGGTGGCACGGCAGGGTGATCCCTTGGACAGGGATGTCTGCATCCCGGGAATTGGGGATGCTCCCGTCCCAAAATCCATCCCCACATCCCAAAATCCATCCCCACCAGGCAGTCCTGGCCCATCCTGCTGATCCACGGAGATCCCACGTTTCCTGGGAGCTCTTGGAATTCACGTGGGGCAGGAGAAATCTGGACATCCCCAGGTGTTTGGGACAAGGGGATGGAATTCCTGGGAATTCCAGTGGGGATGAGCATGGAGGGAAAAATCCACCTCCTCCTCCTCCTCCCCTTTCCCAGGCAGCTCTCCAGGAGTGTGGAAAGCTGTGCTTAAATTCCCAAAGTTTTATTGGGATTCACCGGGCATTCCCAGATCAAACCGATTCCCTGCTTTGCACCTTCCCAGCTCCCGAATTTCCTCCTGGACACAGAATCCCAGCAGCGTCCGTGGCTGAGGGAGAAAAGCTGGGGAGGTTTAATTTCATTTAATCCACATTTTAGCCACGTCCAGGGGAAATCCTGTTAGAAGCTCAGTGTGGATTTTCCGAGCCCAGGGAAATGTTCCATCGCAGTCCTTTGGATCAGCCGGGATTTGGGAGGATGGAAGAGCTGCACAATTCCTTGGAAGCTGCAGGTCAGGGCTGAGCTCCTGGATGCTCAAACCTCCTGCTCCACGCACAGCCCGCCTGGATGGCCCTGGGAAAAAAACCTTTGGAATTATTTTCCTTAGCATTCCTTTCAGGAAAAGAGCGAGATTTCCAAGTGCCTTTCATTTGAGAGGTTGGAATATTTCCTCCTCCTTCTCTTCCCTCTTATTCTTTGCCTTTGTTTCTTTGGCTGGAATTCCTGAGGAGCCACTTCCTCTGTTCCTTCTTTTCCCAAAATCTGAGCCCGGTGGATGAGCTTTGGGAATCGGAGGGGAATCTCCATCCCTGTCCTTAACTCCATGAGATGGGATCATCCCACAAATCCAGGGAAACCTGCCTGTTTTCCAGATCCCACCCCTGGGATCCAGGATGCTTTTCCCAGTCGGGGAACATCCCTTGTTTTCCACGCA
Organism: Grantiella picta; assembly: GCA_013397955.1. NCBI lineage: Eukaryota > Metazoa > Chordata > Aves > Passeriformes > Meliphagidae > Grantiella > Grantiella picta. Next base: position 167,639 of record VZRM01008896.1, on the reverse strand, counting down.
GGGAAGCTCCACGAGGCTAAAATTAGCAGTGATTCCCTCTCCAAAGCGAATCCTTATTTCGGGAGAGGGCAATAGGAACAGCAGGAAGGGAAAGGGAGCTTCCCTATAAAATATTCAGCAGCTCGGCTCAGCGGGAGCCTCCTGAGGAATTTTGGAGTCTGGGATAATGAGGCTGTGCTGCTTTTCCCGCATTTCTGCCTCCTCCTGGCTCATCCTTTATTAATGTGCCCTTGCCGTGACTTCCCGGGATGGCTCTACCTGAAGGAGCTTTTTATCCCTTTGTTCCTGCAAAAGGAAGGGAAAATACCTGGGAATGGGAGAAGGGAATTTGCTGAGAGGATCTTTGGATTTTTTTTTATAGCTAATCCTGGAATGGTTTGGATTGGGTGGGAAATCATGGATCATCTCATTCCATCCCTGCCGTGGACAGGGACACTTCCACCATCCCAGGTTGCTCCAAACTCCATCCTTGGACACTTCCAGGGATCCACAGCTCCTCTGGGAATTCCATCTCAGCCAGGAATTCCTTCCCGATATCCCATCCATCCCTCCTCTCTGGGAAGCCATTCCCCCTTTTCCTGTCATTCCATGCCCCTGGAAATCTCTCTCTCCCCATCCATCTTTCCCGTAAATATAAATCCTTCCTGCCCAGGTGAGAGGATTTTCCTGGGAAAACCAGCCTGAGATGGTCTTATTCCACCTTTTTATGTCGGAAATCCTTGGAATGACGGGGGGAACTGGCTGGCAGAGGGAAATCCAGGAGAGTGGGGGAATCAAACCGGAGGGGAAATCAGGGATAACGCGAGCGGAGAGTGGGAGAGATTCCAGCGGGAGGCAGCGGTGAGGTCAGCCCGGGAATCCTCGGCAGGAAAACCCGCCTGGTTCCCATGGAAACGCCCAGCCAGCATCTCACACTCCGAGTTGAAAGTCGGCTTTCCATAAAAAAAAGAAAAAATCCTGGAAAAACCCAGGGAGGGAATCCTGAGCACGCGGGAACCCCTCCAGCCCCACCTTGATTTTTCCTTCGTGGAACGGGTGGATAAATGGAAATATTTGGGAAATAAATGGGTGGATAAATGGAGATATTTGGGATTACAGCCCAATTCCAGGGAGATGCTCAGAGTTCGGACACTCCCCGGGTGATTTTCCAGGATTCCAGAGGGGTTGGAATCCTTTTGCCTTCGGATAATCAGCGGTGCAAGGAGTTTGTTGTGAGGCACTGGAAATTAAAGGAATTTTAAGACATAAATGGAAGAAAATTCAGGAAAAAAGGAAATAGGAGGAGCGAGGAGGTCAAGAATCCATAAAAATCTTTATTTTCTTCTTGGGGAAAAATATGAATTGCTGGATTTGGGAGGAAAAATGACTTTTCGGGAGGTTTTTGCCTCCCGCCCGCAGCTCGGCGCTTCCTCGTGAAGCAGAAAATGAGGAGTTGCCATGGGCAACCCGAATTCCAGCCCCGAGGTGGGAATTCAGGACTCCCTGAGTGAGCAGGGATTCCCTTCCCATTAGCAAACCCGGCGGAAGAGGGAAAATGAGGGAATGCAGCCCGAAAATGCCAATTAAAAGGAATCCAAAAGCAAAAATCCCGAGCTGGAGCTGTTGCGGATCACGAAGGGTTGGAATTGTGGGAGAACAACGGGAAAAAGGTTTTCTGGGATGAAGTGGGATCGGTGGGAAGAGGAATCCAGCAATAAAATTCCATAATTCATCCTCGAAAACCCCAATGATGATTTTCTAATCCACATTTTTGGGGGTGATTTCCAAACTCCGGCGGCAGCTGTGTGGGCAAAGTGAGGAATTCTCTCCCCAGAGAGATTCCAAGAGCCATCCATGGATTTAGCCAAAAACCAGGAATAGTGATTATTATAAATTAATCAATTATTAGCCGTAAACCAGGAAAAATAATAATAACAATAACCGCACATGGATCGGGAGCTTTGTGATTCCTTATCTGCTTTGGGATATGCTGGATAAATTCATTGCAGCCAAAACGTCCTAATTCCCCTTGGGAACTCCTGATCCCTGTGGGGTGATTTTTCCCTTTTGGAGTCTCCCAGGAGATCTGGAATGATTGGATTGTGGATTTTCCAGTCTCCAGGACGCAGCAGGAGCTGGGATCTCTTTTTTTTCCCAGAGCCTGGAGAGGCCTTGAGCCAAACCCAAGGGATTCCGAGGAGGTTCCTGGCGGAAGAGTGGCTTTGGGGACAAAGTCAGGTTTTTAGGGACAAAGCCAGCCTTTAGGGACAAAGCCAGGCGTTTTGGGACAAAGCTGAGCCTTTAGGGCCAAAGCCAGGTTTTTAGGGACACAGTCAGGTTTTCAGGGACACAGTCAGGTTTTTAGGGACAAAGATGAGCCTTTAGGGCCAAAGCCGGGTTTTTAAGGACAAAGTCAGGTTTTCAGGGACACAGTCAGGTTTTTAGGGGGAAAACTGAGCCTTTAGGGACAAAGTCAGGTTTTTAGAGACAAAGTCAGGTTTTTAGGGACAAAGCTGAGCCTTTAGGGACAAAGCCAGGCGTTTTGGGACAAAGCTGAGCCTTTAGGGCCAAAGCCGGGTTTTTAAGGACAAAGTCAGGTTTTCAGGGACACAGTCAGGTTTTTAGGGGGAAAACTGAGCCTTTAGGGACAAAGTCAGGTTTTTAGAGACAAAGTCAGGTTTTTAGGGACAAAGCTGAGCCTTTTGGGACAAAGCTGGGATTTTAGGGACAAAGTCTGATTTTTAAGGATGAAGCTGAGCCTTTAGAGACAAAGCTGCACCTTTAAGGCCAAAGTCGGGTTTTTAGGGCCAAAGTCAGGTTTTTAGGGCCAAAGTCAGGTTTTTAGGGCCAAAGTCAAGTTTTTAGGGACAAAGCTGCACCTTTAGGGACAAAGCCAGGTCTTTAGGGATAAAGCTGAGACTTCAGGGACAAAGCCAGCCTTTTAAGCTCCGGCAGCAGAGGGATTTCAAGCCCTTCCCGGGTACCGGAGCGGGAAGGAATGGACAAAGCCCTGGGTTTGGCTCTTTGGAGGGGGAAATGTTCCGCGGGGTTTCATGGGTTTGGCTCAGCTGGGCTCGGTCAGCATTCCGGAATTTCACTCGGGAGCAGCTTTGCCTTTCCCAGCACATCCCCATCTGAGGCTGGAAGGAGCGCAGGGATGGGGAGATGCCCCCGAGGGATTTTCCCAGAAGCTTTCAGCTGGATTTGCTGCAGAAGCCCCGGGAGGAGCTCAGGACATCCGCGGTGTCCTTCCACAAGGTCAGGAGCATCCAGGGAAAGCTCCGGAGTGGGAAATGCAGATTTTTCCGGGGAAATATTTTGGTTTTGGTGAAGCCTGAAGTTGGGATCAGCCCTGACCTCATTCCCGGGTGGGCTGGAGGGTTTCCCTTTTTTTTTTTTTTGGGGGATTTGTGGTTGTGAGGGAATTCCCAGAGCGGGGGGGGAAAACTGGAAAAGGGTGAAGATGAGCAATTCCATATCCCAGGAATGCTGGAAACTTCTGTCCAACCCTGCTGCTGGCACTGCTGTCCCAGGGCTGGGAAATCCCAAATTCCCCAGGATTTCTGGGATGTAAACCAAGGAAATGCAGGGAAATTGGGAGGGAGAAGGTGGTGGCAGCTCTGCAGATGTGCCAGGTAGCCCTGGCTGCACTCAGGCCATGGCACCGGCTGGAAAAACAAGAAATTCCCGAAAAATGCAGCTTTTCCTTCCTTTATCCCACCCTGTGGATAACGGTTGGAACATTTGGAAGCTGCCAGGGCAATAAAAGGCTGGAAAATCCTGACAATTCCAGAGCAGGATGGACAGGACAGGAGAGGAAAATCAGGCTGGGGATGGGAGGAATTATGAAACGTTTTGCCCTCAATATTTGGAATATTTAGGAATTTTTCTGTCTAAAGCTGCCTGAGCCCACAGTGGGTGTAGGAAGGAAGCTGAAATCCCTGGATTTGGGTAAGAATGGAGCTCTCCAGGGCTCTAACCCCATTTTTTGGGATCACCAAATAATTTGGTCTCAATTGACCTCTCCTGCTCCCGGTTTTCAGAGAGGCAGATAGGAAGCTCATCCCACTTATCTGTGGAAAAGCTGATTTTCCTCCTTTCCAGCCTCACTCCTGGCAGAGATTTCCTTGTCCTCCCGAAGAAAAGGACAATCCAGGAGGCAAAGGAATTTCCTGGATAACGAAGATAAATTAAATTACTTTATCCTGCCCTGACCCAACGAGGTGAATTCTTCCCTGACCTGAGCCCTGGGGATTATTTGGGATAAACGGGGACTTTTCCAGGGTTTTTAACCTGGCCCAAAAGGTTCCCTGACCCCATTTCAGGCTGAAAATTCCAGCCAGAGAACTGCTGAGCTTTCCAAAAAAATATCACAGCTTTGCTCGGAAGTGGAATTGTGGAAGTTGGAGGCGCCGAGCTGAATTTTGGGAATGCCAAGTTTGGATGAGGGGAGGAACTTTGTAGGGAAGATTTCAAAAGTTCTCTTGATTTGGGTTATTCCTAATATCCAAAATTCCCTTCAAAATTGATTTCCTGGAAAACACAGGCATTGCTTTTCAAGTTGCCTTCAAATTTCCCTCTCCCGGTTTTCCCAGGTTTCATTAAATCCAAGAGTCCTGGAATGGTCTGGGTGGGAAAGAACGGAGGAAATTCAACCCCAGGGAAGGAATTCTGTTGGAATTCAACCGGAAGGAGATCCTGGTGTGTTTCTGGGAATGTGGGAAACTCTGCAGGAGCAAAAAATTCCCAAAAAATCCTCAAAGAGGAATCTGCTGGCAAAACACTTTCCCAGCTGTGCCATTCCGGAGTGCTCCAGGTAACGGAAAAATGGGAAATGGAGAAATCCAATGTAAGGAAGGAGGAGGAAAAGCCATCCCAGCCTTTCCCAGTCTCTGGATAAATTGGGAAGGGAAGGAAAATGGGATGAATCCAAAGTGATCCTGCTTGTCCTGAGGATTTATTTCCTGGCAGGGAATTGGTTTCCTCCACAAAAGAGGAATGCGTTTCTCCTTCCCTGGTTAGGGGATATTTTGGGAATGTTGGAGTGGCAGTGAATCATCCGGGCTAAAAGATAAAGCTGGTGTGTGGAGAAGGACGGATTGAGAGGTCATGGGGAAAAAAATCCGCCTGGAAAATGGGATTTCAGCAGGGAGGGGCCGGGAATGGGTTTGGGAGCTCCAAGGAATGCTCCAGGAGGGATTTTGATCCCACAGGAACCTCTGGAATAATGCCAGAGCCCAAAGGGATGAGCAGGAAGGAGCAAAACTTGCAGGAATTGCAGAGTTTTCCCCCAGGAATTCCTGGATTTTCCGGTGAAAGCTGAGGCTGCGACCTTCACCTCACCTCTTCCCTGCACCAAAAAATCTGGGATACCTCCCTGATCCTGGATATCACCTGGGAGCGATGGGACAAATCCCTTCAATCCCCACTTTTCCCTCCGTTATTTCAGGGATAGGGTTACCCTGGAATCAGAGTTTTCCAAGCATTTGGCTGTGAGGGATGCAGGAATTCCCGCAGGAATTCCAACCCGCTCCAAAGGAAATCCACGAGCTCCTTCCCTGCTCCCGGGCGAGGAGCACGAGGAAATTCCCTTCAGGTTGGAGGCTTTTCTCCTATCCAAGGATTTCCCCACGTTTGGAGGGCAGATCCCAATCCCGGCGGCTCTTCCCGGCAGGATTTTCCCGATTTTCCTGGGAAAAGAGGCAGCCAGCAGAGGGCACACAATGGATGGAGATGTGATCCGTGCGCTCCTGCTTCCCGGCTCTTCCCGATCCCCTTTTTCCCAGAGGAGAAATGGAGGCAGGAAGCGACATTCCCAAGGTTGGAGAGGGTCGGGATTGGGATTTGTGTTCTCCGTGGGAAAACTGATTTATTGCCTGGTCTCGGTCTGGCTCGGATTTGGTTGAATTTCCTTCCCTCCCGCTCGATTTTTGGGATTTGAAGCTAATTTTTGGGTCCCTCTCTTTTCCTGACTGAGGCCTCCAAAATCCCAAAAAGGTTTTCTTCCCTTGCAGCTGCCGCTTCTTCCTTCAGCTCTTCCCTGTTTTCCAGACAGCTCCCATCCCAAGGAACTCATCGCCTTGGAGAATGGAAGATTCCCTGCCTCCTTCCAGCTCCTGGGGGTTCCCAAATATCAAATTCCATTTGGAAAAGCTCTGCAAATCAGAGTGTGCCGCCATCCATCACTCCCAAAGATCTCCAGCCTCGTTTTCCTGCTTTTCTCCTCAATATTCCCTCCCAGCAAAGCTCTGGATTTGTCATTAGGAGCTCTTGGATCCAAAATAACGAGTGCTGAGCTGGGAAATCCTGGGAAAATAATTTCTTTCCCTTGTTTCTCTCCGTGCCACGAGCTGGGAGTCAGGGAATCCCAGAATTCCGGGATGGTTTGGATGGGAAGGGATCTTAAAGCTCATCCTGTTCCAGCCCAAACATCTTCCACAGCTTCTCTGGGAATTCCATCCCAACCCCTCCCCATCCTCCCAAGGAAAAATTCCTTCCCAATATCCCACCCATCTCTGCCCTCTGTTCCCTGTCCGAAGGCATGAAAGGATTATTTTATTAAAGGATTTTTATATATCCATAATTTTGTGGCATCTTCTCCCGGAAAGGGAATAAATTTCCGGCAAGGAATCAGATTTGGGCAGCGTTTGTGGGATTTGGTCTCCATCCCAAGAGGGTTGGAGAATGGGAACAAACGGGACAAACTGGGATCTTTCCCTCTTTAACATCATCCTCCCCCCGCAAAAAGAGAGGGAAAGAGTCTCTCCCGATTTCCAGATGTTCTCCAGGCATTTGCAGCATTCCAGGAGCTCCTTTTCCTCACCTCCTTGGAGCCACGGACCCCTCAGGTGCCACCAGCACCACTCACTCCTTCCAGGACATCCCAGGAGGGAGATGATGATTTTGGAATGAGGGCTTGGAGGAGCCTGGATCTGCTCCTGCTTTTGCCACAGACTTCCCTGTTCGTGTGACCCTCAGGAAAAATCTGGAAATAAAATGTTGCCATTGATTGATGGCAATGATCCCATTTTCCCGATCTCTGCCTCGCCAGGCCGGCAGCTTTTGAAGGAATGTGGGATTGCTGGGGCAGGGATAATGGGATATCACCCCAAAATCTGTGGGAATGGGAAGTGCCAGGATAATGGGAATGGGCAGGAATGTGGGGTTGGCATCCCCAGGCTGGATCCCTGCGGTGGGTGGAGGATTTGGATTTGGGATCCCTCAGAACTTCCAGGGATTTGGGCTTTAAGGATCATAAATCCCTGGATGTTCCCTCCCAAGGATTTGGGATCCCTCAGCACCTCCAGGGCTTTGGGATGTGATTAAGAACCATAAAACTCTGTCTGCTCCCTCTCCAGGCGGGGTGGGAATGCCGTAAATCCCGATAAAACCAGCGGAGCGTTAAAGAAGCTGGGAGTATCCATAATAAATGGTGGGATGAACCAGCTGTGACTTCCAGAGCAGGAGGAAATCCCAACTGTTGTTCCCTGGCGCTTTGGGAACGAGCTTTGTCCTTCCTGCTCCATCCTTGGGTGAAACATTCCCAACTCCATCCCAATTTCCAGCAGGGATGCAATATTCCCCCTCTGGAAACACTCCCTGAGCTTGGATTTGCTGCACTTTGAGGGTTGGAAGGGAAAAGCCAAACAATTTCTGGGGCGGGAAAGGATCCACAGATCCTAAATTCAGTTATTCCTCCTAAAAACATCCCTAATTGATTAATCCCAATATATCCTGGATCTATCCCTGACTGTATTCCCTCCTCCGGCACATCCAGCTCTCCATCACCATCCTGGATAATGAATTTAAGGAATGAGCAGCAATTCCAATGCAAAATAATGGAATTTTGTCGGGAAAAGCTGCAGATTCTGGGTGGGAAAGGAATGAAACACTGCGATTTCCCAGGGAATCGGAGCCATTTGGAATTCTGGAATTGGTGACTGATGGAGGAACTGGAAGGAAAGGGAAGAAACATTCCCAGAGTGGATCAAGTGTTTCCCTGTCCTGAGGAAATCCCAAATTAGGGAGGAATTTGTAAATCCCAAAAATCCAAATATCCCTTTGGCCCAGCTCCTCTTTATCTGCCTGTTCCCGAAGCATTGGAAATCCCTGTATTTGAATTCCAAATCCATTTTAGCCCCAGCACAGCCACGGTGCCAATCTCCCTTTTTTGGGAGCTTTCTCCCTCCCGTTCAGAATGGATTCTAAATTCCTTCTTTCCAATCCCATCTTCCCTTCTCCTGTCAATTTCGGATCCGTTTTGCATTTCTTTTGTTAAAATTCCCAAAGAACTTCCAAGTGCTCCTGCGTCTCTTCAGCTCCGTGAATTCCCTCCACGGATCCTCATTATTTTGGGGATAATTGATGTGAGATCTCTCAGTCAGATCAGGCCTTAGTGGAAAATTTTCCTGCAAGGAGAAAAGCCCAGATTGGAGTCAGCTGGAATCCGATCCATAAAAAAATGATGTCACCTCTGTTGGAATTCCTAGAGGAAAGCTCAGCTTAACTCGGAAAACACAAGATTTAAACTCCAGCCTTGACCTCCTGATCTCATCCCAGCCCAGGGAACGATGCAGCTCCAAGGCCTGGAATTTAAACAGGATTTTTATCCTGATTTTTTTCCTCATGGACAATCCCAGGCTCTGAGCTTGATTTAAAATCTGGGATTCATGGGACAGGACATTCCGATGGCATTCCTGGCACATCTGAGAAATCTTGGCAAAGCTCCTCACCCAGCCTGGCCCTGCTCTCCCCGTGCCCTTGACCTTGGAAAATGGAATTTGGATCCTGCTGGGAGTCACCCTGGCGCTGGGATGCTCCTGGCTCCAGCTGGGGCAGCAGCCAGGGGTCCCTGGAATGTTTGCAGCCTTTCCCAGATTTGGAGGAGGAATCTTAAAGAGAATTGATGGAAAAACCCCTGGGACAACTGGGGATTTTCACGGCAAATCCTGTTTCCTGTGGAAGTTGGGAATGGCTGAGGAGCAGGGGATGGAGAAGGCCAGGCTGGAGGTGAGGGTGGGTTGTCTGCCCCATCCTGGCTGCCACGGTCTGAGCACATCCAGGTTCTGAGCTGTAGAAATCAGGAATTTTAGGAATTCTGCCAGTTTTCCCTGCTGAGCTCCCACCCCAGTGAACAGCCAGCATGGCCGATGTTTTCCCAGTGGGAACCAACACCTTCCCACGGCTCCCACCCCTCCCTGGTGATTCCAGCAGATCCACTCCGGGCTGATATTCCCACCTCCAGCCTGTCCCTGCTGCACACAGAATCCACGGAATCCATCCTGCCGGCGATTTATTAGGGCCAGCTAAGAGCATCCCACATTTTCCACTGGGATCCTGCAAGCCGAGATCCATCCAGGAGATGGAGCAGCCTCGGACTGGTATCGATTTTGAAATTCCTGGGGGTCCATTAATGACAGGAACGTGCGGTCGGATCCTTGTGCCCCGTGGAGAGGAGGATGCAGCCGCTGGAATTAACTCCGGAATAAACTGGAATAAATCCCGATCTGCCCTGCTCTTCCCAACTCCTTGTGGGTTCCTCGGGAACTACGGGAGGGAGGAAATCCTGAAGTGGGGTGACCTCTCAATAACCACGGCAGCTTGGGGAAGGATTTGGGGGTGGATTTGGGGATGGATCTGAGGATGGATTCAGAACTCCTGGAAGCATCCCGCTCTCCTGACACCCCGCTGGAAAGCCGGGAATTTTCCTGCCTGCCTTTGCGACATTGCTTGGTCCCTCCTACTCTAATTCCCATTTTACTCAACCTCCTGTTCCCCCATCCAAAGGTGATTTTCCTGAGCTGGGGAATTTCGGAGTGGGAGATTCCAGGAGAGCTCCACCAACTCCCAGCCACATCTTCCCTCCGTAATTTAGGATTTGTCCTAATTAGCTGGGATCCAAGCGTGGAATCTCCAGAGCAATCCCTGCTTCGCACAATTCCCGCTCTCTCCTGCTTGTCAGAGCTTTTCCCTTTTTGTCCCGCACTAAAATCGCCACACCCTGTTCATCCCAACCTGCAGACATCCCATAAATCCGCCCTTGGAAGTGCCGGTGGAAACTCTTCAGCAGCCCCATTAGGCTCAGCTCGCTGGCCTTTCAAAGCCGCCTGACCTCTCTTTCCCAATCAATTCCCAGTTATTAACCGGGAAGAGCATCGGGAGCTCCATTTGCAAATTGGATGTGCTGCTGGATAATGAACTCGAGCTCCTTAAAACACTCCAGGGGAGAGGAAAGCATCCACAGCTCGCAGGTTTAATTCCCATCCCCTCACCCCCCAACCCGCACCGGATCTTGGGATAATTCACCTCATCCCAAGGAACTCGAAGGAATAAAAAAAACTTCCCGAGCCGAGTTGGAGGGGCTGGTGGCTGGCAGGACTTTCCCGGAGCTGTTTCTTGGGATCGCTGGGAGTTCAGGAGCAGAGGAGCTGCTGAGCTCCACCTCGGCGAGGTTAGAACCGAGCTGAGCGACCAAACCGCTCCGACCTCCCAGCTGGGCTCACACCGCTCTTTATTACAACCAATGGATCCATGCGGCGGGGAGGGGGGAGGTATCCCTTTTTGGGGTCCATCTCGCCGTTCAGGGGAGGCGGGGTGTCTTTTTGGGGGTGCATCCCCCCCTTTGGGGTGCCCGGAGCTCGCAGGACCCAGCGGAGCCGAGCCCCCTCCTCCTGCTCCGAGTCCTTTCCGCCCGCCCGGGGGTGGCTTGGGGGTCCCCAGCTCGCTGCCCCCCACCCGTGGGTGCTCTCCCGGAGCAGAGCGGGGCAAGGGGCGCTGCGGGCTCCCCCCGGCCCGGCCCCGGCCC
>VZRM01008896.1:146121-156127 GCA_013397955.1 Grantiella picta | reverse complement strand
CACCGCCTTCTTCTGCCTCAAGCAAACCACCCGCCCGCGCAGCTGGTGCCTCAGGCTGGTCTGTAATCCATATCCTTTCCCCGGGGACACCGCGACGCCCCCCGGGACACCCCCCGGGACGGCGGGACCCTCCCCGCGGCCGGAGCATCCCGGCGGGTCGCGCGTCCCCGCAGCCGGCAGCGCACGGGATCCGCGGAGCCGCCGCCGTGCCCGGCGTGTCCTCGGCGTGTCCCCGCTCCGCTCCCGATCCCGATCCCGATCCCGATCCCGATCCCGATCCCGATCCCGATCCCGGCTCGGGGAGGGCAGGGGGGTTTGCGGGATTAGCCGATGGGACACGCCAAGGTCCCGCCGGCCGCGGCGGCACTGTCCGAGTGTCCGGGACGGGCGGCGCCGAGCCGCTCGGCCTCGGGGGGTGCGGAGCCGCAGCCCCCCGCTATTCCCAGCGGGAAGAACCCCTCGGCTCCTCTGGTGCCTCGCCGGGCTGGGAAGGAGCGGAGTTTCAAAGGCGACCTTGTGTTAATCGGAGTGCCCGTGGGGGATTTCTGCCCCTCCGCCGTTTATATAAGAGCCGCGAGTGCACGGGAGCTTTCCCGTCGTGGAAAAATGGAGCTGGAGTTGGTTTGGGAAAGGCACATGTCTGCATTCCCGAAAACTCCCCTCTGCTTTTGTTCTCCTGCAACTTGCGGGGAAGGAAGGGAACAGTGAATCCTCTAAATCTCCCCTGCTCCCTGTGTCCTTTGCTCGGTTTATTAATGTTAAATAATAACAGAGCGGCGTTTTCCTCTGGGCTGTGACATCCAGGAGATGGAATTTTCCCCGGAATGCTGGGTGCGAGCGAGAGTTGTCAGGCTGTGGTGAGAATCTTTGGGATGTGGGCTTTTAGCACGGGCTTTGTGTGGAGAATTCCTGCTTTTCCCTGCCCCCAATCCCCGCCTGCCTCTCTCCTGCTATTAACCCCATTATTTATTAATAGGCTGATTATTGATCTGCCTCCGGCTCCCCACAGAAACCCCAGTTCTCCCCAGCACCGACACCCAGCCGAGCAGGAATCGCTCAGTCCTGCCGGGAATGCTGCCTTGGGCTGGGAGCTGGGGGAATAATTGCAGGGAAAGCCCCCGATTTGGATGGGTTTGGGTCTCCTTTTGTATGACGGAGGTTTGCAGGAATTATTGGGACTTGCACCCCTGAAGGGGAGCTCAGGCGGGTGAGGATGGGAAGGAGAAGTAAACAAGGAGGTGATGCCTAACCACAGAAATATTCCATGGAATGAGAATTCCATCAGAAAAATGGGATGGAGGTGGCCCTGGAAGGGCCTGGGGAGGGCAGCGTGTTCAGCCCCAGCTGGGAGTGAGTCAGGACGGATTTCTTCCCTGATCCAGGTGCTAGCATTGGAAAACTTTGGCAGCCCGTGGGAGGGAAAAGTGATCTCCTTTGGGTCTGGGGGAGTCTCTGGGTTTGGCATTCCCGAAACTGGTGCCTCTGGCAGGAGGAGAATTCCAAGGCAGGTTTCCCTGGGAAGGGTTCAGGTGTGCTCCTACTGCCCCAGCTCAGGCTGGGCTTTGATTTTCCCTCTGGGAATTCACAGCAGAGCAAATTCCTCTCCCAGCTTCCCCATCCGACACCAGCTGGGAATGGGGATGGATTGTTAACAGCGAAGCAGGAATTTCATAGAATTCCCAGGTGCTGGTGTGTTTGGATTGCGGCAGAGCAAAGCTCCCCAGGTGTCGCAGCAGGAGGGATGAGCTCCCGGCTGGGATTTTTTCCCATTTTCCCAGTCTCCATAATCAAATCCTTTGATATCAGCTCTTCATTTTTTTGGGAAGAGGTGGTTGGGATTTTGGAAGCTGTTTGGAGCCACCTCGGAGTGGGATCTGCGTCTTGCTCGGGTGCTGGGTGTGTGTTGGACCAGAGGCAGCTGGAATCTGGGAGCTTGGGGACAATGTCATGGGGATGGATCTGCAGGAAGCAGCTGGGTGAGGAGCTTTGAGGAGGAACACGGGAGGATCAGAGCCACGAGGGCTGAAATTCCCAGCTTTCCCCGGGAGGAAGAGATGAGCGCACAGAGGTGGTTCCTGCTTGGGGGGGTTTGGTGACTTTTCCTGCCCTTCCAGAAGCACAAATCCATAAAACAGGAAAATGAGATTAGGTTTGCCTTGGGATTTATGGAATGAAGGAATGGGGCTGGGAGGGATCCTAAAATCCGAGGAGCTTCCCCAGGTGTTCCCTTTTTCTTCTTTTTGCCAGGGGAGTTGTCCTTGCTCCCACTGCGATTTATTTAGCGGGAAGAGGGAGGAAGTCTCACTCCGTGCCCTCCAATTCCCAAATCCGTGTGTTTCCCGATGTGGGAATGTTCCTCCTGCATCTCCCCTGTGAAATCCCAGCTCCCGCACCTTCCGCGGCCAATTTCCAGGGAGGAAATCGGACAGGAAGGAAACTTCCAGGAAGGAAATCAATCAGGAAGGAAACTTCCAGGAAGGAAATTTCCCTGTTGCTCCTCGGGGCAAATCCCACGGGATGCTCCGGGCACAGAGCTGCCTTCGACCATGGAATTCTGCACCACAAAAATCCCAACTGCCACCGTGATTCAGGGAACACCATCCCGTTTGTCCCGTGGGGAGCTCCCTTTGCAATCCAGATTTTCCGAGAGCCGCCCAGCCACCCCAGATATTTGCGGGAATCGGAGTTATCCCAGACCTGCGGCCCGGAGCAGGTGGGAATCTTCCCCGAAAAAAACCGTGGTTTGGGCAGGAGGAGGGCACTGGCAGGCTTAGGAATGGCTAAAAAAAGCTGGAGGCTGGTTGTGGAGGGGACAGGTGGGGCTGGATCAGCTTACGGAGCCGGGAGCATTCCCGGGGAGCATTCCCAGCCGGAGATATCAGGGGGAGGAGATGCACTTTGGGGTTTTTAATAGTGCTGTTTCCTCGGGAATGCTGAGAACAACCTGGAAACAATCCTGCTCTCCCTGCTTCTCCTCGCAGGGTTGTGGGGACAAAACCAGCCGGCTTGGGAATTCTCGGAGTGAAATCTCCGGCGTGGGGGGATTTTGGGGGGTGGGAGGGATAATCGGGAGTGTGGAGATGGAAGAGAATGCCGGGGGATGAGGAGGGACAGGCTGTGGTGTCCCAGGGGTTTCTGTCCGGCTGTGCCGTGTCATCCCCCAGCTTGGCTGAGCACAGGGATCTCCTCCCTCCCTCCCGAGCTCCAGGGTCACCTCCAATCCCAACTCCCACCCCAAAATCACGGACCACCGCAAACAATCACCCCACATACCATTTCGGTGATTCCATCACCGATCAAAACAAAATTTCCACTCCAATCCGGGTGGATTTTCCCCTCTGTTTCACTGCTGCGCTCTAAATTCCCTTTTATTTTTTTTTTTCCTTTTTAATTTTTTTCGAAAACCCACATAAAATTGGAAGCAAACTTCCTTATTTTCCTCCAGGCCTGGATCTCCTACGTGGGTTTATTTCTGGAGGGCCGTGGGTGGCATTTTGTGTACTCGCTGTTCACGTCGGGCGGCGCAGCAGCGTTTTGGGGGGTTGTCACCCCTCGGGGTCATTCCCTCACTTTTCCTCCGTGGATCCATGGAAACCTGGAGTGTCAGATGGGGTTTCCTGGAAAATCTTGGAGTTGCTGCTGCTTTATCAAGGTGAAGGCTGAATCCCTGGATGTCCCTGAGCCTCGGGTGGGGTTGGAAGCATTTCTGGGATTTTCGTGGATGAACCTGGAGCTGTTCAGGCCCTGATGAATACAAAGCCCTGAAAGCTTTCTGTTCATCCCCAGCACATCTCCAAAGGGTTTTTCTCTCCGGAAAACCGGGAAAACGGGCTGGCACTGAGATGGGAGACGCAGCTCTGGGAATCTGCTTCCCAGCCTGGCTTTGCCAAGGCCAGACTGACTGGTTCTTCATTAATTCCTAAAACCACTCAGTGATCCATGAAGGGTTGGATTTTGGAGGTTTCCATCAGGGAAAATCCCTCTCCTGATTGATTTTCCCCGGGAAATGCTGCTCCTTGGCCCCCCAGATGGCAATTCCAGCTGATTCCTGGGGGTTCAGCTCTGCTCCTGGTGGGGGAAATCTCAGCTTTGAGCAAATCCAGGCTTTATCCGCAAAATTCCTCTTCCCAAAGTGCTGCTTGCCGGTTAGACCAGGCCTGACATCCCCAGCGCCACCCTGGGTGGTGATTCCCGCATTGCCCAGAGCTTGGATGCTGGAAAAAAGGGGATTTTGGGCAAAGTGGAGCTTTTAACTCTGCTCTTTCCTCCTGTTCCTCCTGCTGGGCTGAGCCGGAATTATTCCCAGGAGTTCTCCTCATTCCCTGCCTAGTGGGATTTGGGAATTTTGTGGGTGGAAGTGACCACGGCTGAGCTCCATCCCTTGGATCCTCCAGCTGCTCAGATCAGAGGAGCTTTCAGCAGCAAAGCTGGGCTCCAATCTGCTCCAATCCCACCCCTCTCCTGGCAAATCCAACGGGAATCCTCATCCCAATCCTCATCTGCCGATCTCCCAGGGGGAATATTGCAGGGAAAACACGCAGCAGCCTGTGGAAAAACCAGGGAGGAGGGAATGCAAGGGTTCCTGGCTCTGTCCCGGAAGCTGCTGGACATCTAGGATTCCCTCTGGAAGTGGCCTTGTCCCTGTGGGGTGAAAACCTCTTGGGAAACAGGGAAAAAAGGCTTGGAAGTTGTAATTCCGCCAAAAACCGATTATCCATGTGTGTTTGAGCTCCTGCTGCTCCGGGCTGGCTCAGTTTAATCCCGAGTTTAGCGCTGAGTTTTGGTTTAAAAACCAGCTGCGCTCCAACCCATCATCCCTGAGCTCTAAATCCCACCTGGAATTCCTCCAGCTCCGCTCATCCGTCATTCCTCTGCCCAGTTCCCTCATCCCTGTCTCCCTGCCAGACCCTGGAATGTTGGGAAACCCATGGCAAGGCTGGGATATTTGGGAATAGCACGGCAGGGAGGTGTGAAACCAGGCAGAGTTTGATTTGATTTCATTTCAAATGATGCTTCAAAGGGATTTTTCCAGCTAAAGAAGGGCTGGAAAGCTCGTGGCCAAAATAATTCCCGAGTGGATGAGGTTTTTCCGTGTGTCTTTGGGAATACCTGGATGCGTTCAGGGGTGGGAATGGAGGGGAAGCAGAAAAAAGTGGGATGGTGGTGCCCAGGAAATGGGAAATAATCCCGAAAAAATCCCCAAAACCGCGGGGAAAAATGCGCAAAAGAAATGGGAAACAGAAATCACGGAAATAAAATGGGATTTTGGGATTTAATTCAATCAAATACGCATAAATAAATTGGATTCCATCCCCCCATCCCAGTTTGGAGCTCTCCCTTATCCCGGGCTGTGTTTCCTGGATTCTCCCACACCCAGTGCATCCCTTGTTTTTTCCATGTGGGTTGAATTCCAAGCTGATCGGGTTTTTTTGGGATTTATCTTTGTTGGAGACCCGGTAGCTCTGAAGCAGCTTTAATTTGCAAATGCACTCGGAAAAAATTCCTCTTCCCTCATTTTCCCTCAGCCTTTATCCTAATTAATATTTTCATTGCCAATGGATTCCGAACTCACCCATCCCTGCAGCCACAAATCCAGATTTTTCCCCCTGAAAATAGGAATTCAGATGATTCCAGGGTGGTTTTGGGGGTGTTTTTCCTCTTCTCCTGATTAATTTGAATTTTTCCCGTGCTGGACTTTCCCTGGATTTTCCCTGGATTTTCCCTGGATATTCTCTGGATATTCTCTGGATTTTCCCTGGATATTTCCCTCCAGTGCAAACTCAGAGGCACCAACTCATCCCCTCAGATTTTCCTGAGGATTCCTCACAATCCCTGGGAAATANTGGGATCCCAAATTTTATGGAGATGTTTTCTGAATTATCATCCAACTTCCCTGGGATGTTTTACTGGAGTTTTTAGGGAATTTTTAAGTGGAAAAATGGGATTCGATTGATTTTTATGATGTTCAAACTCACCTTTCCCTGGGCTTTGTGTTTGTATCCAAATCCTGACTTTCCCAAGCTCCCAGTGACGTGTTTGGAGCGATTCCATCGGAACAACTGGGATCTCTCCAGTTTGCAGTCAACGAACTCGGAAATCAGGATTTTCCCCCTGTGTTTGTGTGGATTTTGGATTCGTTTCCCAATTCCTGCTGCAGACCAGAAGTCTCGAGCTGCCTGCTCCGAGTTTTCCCAGGATTTCCCACCCGGCTCCTGCTCTGGGATCTCCTCAGGAGGAATCCCAGTGATTCCCATCCGAAAATCACCCAGGTGTGTTTTCCTTTCATCCCCACCCCCCGAATTCCACCCTTCGGAACGGCTGGCCAGCATTCCAAAGCTGGAATTCCAAGGAATATGTTCCTGGTGTTTACACAGATGCTGGAAGGCGACTGGAGCTCGGATTTTATCCTTAATTCTTAAGGTAGCAGCTGCTGCTTGGGGTCAATCCCTTAATCCTCGGGATTTGAAGGAAAACACCCTTTGGAGGGAATATTTCACTGCCTGGGAAAGGAGGGAAGTTATTCCAGGGATTCTCCACGATCCCGACTGGGAGTTAATTCCAGGAGAACTTCCAATCCTCTTCCCAAAGCAGAAATTAGGAATCAGCAGCCTTGGAAGGGAATAAGAGGCTGATTGTAATTCAGATTTTTTCCCCCTGAAAATAGGAATTCAAATGATTCCAGGGTGGTTTTGGGGGTGTTGTTCCTCTTCTCCTGATTTATTTGAATTTTTCCCATGCTGGATATTCCCTGGATATTCCCTGGATTTTCCCTGGATATTCCCCTCCAGTGCAAACTCAGAGGCACCAACTCGTCCCCTCAGATTTTCCTGAGGATCCCTCACAATCCCTAGGAAATATCCTCAATTTATTTCCCATTCCAGACTGATTTACAACCCCTCAGAGCAGTGCAGTTCCCATTTTCCATGGCTGCATGGATCCCTAAATGCCACGGAAATCCCAAACTCCGCTCGGCTTTTCCAGCTGCCTCAATTCCCAACCTCCCTGGAAATCCGGGATTGGGGTCAATTCGGGAACTTTGACAAAACGCAGCTGGAAAAGACAATTTTCCCCTTTTTTCCCCTCGGAAAAATCCAGTCTGGGCACAAGGATTTGGCAGTGGCTCCGGGATCTCATTTTCCCTCTCCCAGCGGACAGATGGGAATTGTGTGTTCTCACAATGCTCCCACTGTTTGCCCGTTTTTCCCTGGAAATCCGGAGCGATGGGATGGCTGTGCTGCTATTCCTGGCGGGAATTCCAGCTGGGTCACTTCTCCCAACCCCTTCCCTCCATCCTGGTGGGGAGGATTTACCCAAATGTCAAAAATCCTCGGCGATCCGGCAGCAACCAGCGGTTGCGGCGCGGATTTTCGGGATTTGGGCGCCGTTCCCGAGGGATGGAGCCTCATTTCGGCTGGGATGGCGGATGGATGTGACAATCAGGGATGTTTCGGGAGGAGAATCCCGCGGGATCCGCGCGGAGCTCGTTGTACCCAAACTCTCTGATCCCTGGCGCTCTCCGCTCCTCTCCGCCTGTTTGTTTGGATTTTCCTGCTGTCCCAGGAATCCCCGGGAGATTCGGGATGACAGCGCAGGTGTTCGCATGGATTTCTGCTCCTGACGTGAAGGAAGGACTGACACATCTTTTTTGTGGGAATGACAGGGAGGGAAGGGCGGGAGGCACAGAGAAATGTGGGATTTGGTGCCGCCGATGGGAATTTTTTGGGATTTTTCAGCGCATTCCAAGAGCGGCCAGCCCTAGGAGGCTCTTTAACCCCACCCAGGGTGATCCCAAATCCTTCTCCAGCTTCCCTCGGGACAGAGCCAAGGGAAAACCACCAGGATCATCCCTGCTGGAGTCGCTTTAGGCCCAAATTTAATCCAAGCTTAACCCTGCGTTTCCCGGGAATCCTGATGGGAGTCAGAGCCTGGTTTGAGCTGGGATTCGAGCATGGAAATCCATGGAGAAATCATGGATTCGCTCCTCCCTCTGCTCCCTGGGCTGAGCTCCAGGCAGGGTTTATCAACAACCCTAGACAACAAGGAAAACAGCCCAGGATCGCTGGGAATTTTTTACTCTGGACACCAAGGAAAACAGCCCAGGATCGCTGGGAATTTTTTTCCCTCGGCAGTTTCCGAGCAGGAATTGGCTGCTCCACTCCCGTTCCAAAATTCCCATTTTTTTTAGCTTTTCTTTTGTGTTAATTAAGCAAAAATGTCGATATATCCTTGTGAGTTCCTTTAGTTGAGTTCCTTCATCCTTTTCAGGCATGAGAATTCCCGTCTGGGATTATTTTTAGGCGTGATTTTAGAGTCGGGCTTAGCAAATCCATCGGGATTCTCCTGGTGGGATGAGGAAGCATTCCCTGGATAATGCAGTTCCTCTCGGATGGGTTTGGGATGGGTTTGGGACAGAGCTGAGCCTGAGCTGTTCCCGCTTTGCCTCCTCCCAGCTCCTGCCCAGAAATTCCCTTATCACCAAATCCTCCCTCGCCCTTGGCGGGGGAATCAAGGTCAGGATGCAGAGGAGCATTTTGGGATAAAGGAATTCGGGAGCAGGCAAAGGGAACAAATCCTGGAATTTTTCCAGATCTCCTGGACATTTTATCCCAAAGGAATCTCCGGGAATCAGGGAGGCTCAGGGAACAGGGAGAAGTCAAGGAATGCGCCCGGCCGGGCAGAGTGTCCTGATCCATCCTCCTGCTGGATGTTCTCCAGCTTTTCTACAACTTCCAACGGCTCCTGGAGCGATGCAGAGCCAAGCAGGCAG
This sequence comes from Grantiella picta, assembly GCA_013397955.1. NCBI lineage: Eukaryota > Metazoa > Chordata > Aves > Passeriformes > Meliphagidae > Grantiella > Grantiella picta. The sequence goes on along the minus strand of VZRM01008896.1, from coordinate 147,360 downwards.
AATTCCACCAGACATCCTCGGGATGCTGTCTGCCTCGGAACGCCTGGAGCAGCATCCCTAAAAAGGCTCCTGGGCTTTGCTGCCAGGAGGGATGAGCTCAACCCGGCCGGTGCATCCCGCGGTGTTGATTTTTTGGGAATTCTGGGATGTGTTGCCCTTTCCAGAGGTTTGGGAAGCCAAGAGTTTTCCCAAAGTTTCTCACTGTCCCGAGGTTGGGTGGTCTGGATGTTGGGAAAAGCTTGGTGTTCCCATGGAAGTTGTTTTTCCCGTAAATATTAACGGGAATGGGATTTCAGTCTCTTCCGGAATTAATCAGGTGGGTTGGAAAAAACCTGGATAAATGTGGAGTTGGCTGGGATGACCCTCAGTGCTTGGATTTCTATCCCAGCCTGACGGATCCAACTTCCAGCAGCAATCCGCTGCTGCTTTTGTCGAGTCGGGAATTTAAATTCCATTTAATTTCTTTTCCTGACCTTTGGATCCGAGACCCCAGCAGCTGCTGAAGCCAGGGAAGGTTTTTATTTCATTTTCCATTGGCTTGGTGTTCTTTTCCTCTGCGTTTTCACATTTCCAAGGAGAAGAGGTGGAGAAATCCTTGGCCTGAGCCCGTTGCATTCCTCTGGTGGAATATTGGGAAGATGTGGATGAAATTTAGGATGTGGAATCTGTTCCCTGCGTTCGTCCATCCCTAAAAGCTTTGGCTGCCCCAAAGTTGGGAATTCCCAAAAACAGGAAATTGGGAATCCCCAAAGCCTGCTGTGAAACATCCATCCCTCAGAAAGTGCTGCTCCGCTTGTGCCTCAATATTCCCATTTTTCCAGGTTTTTCTTTTGTCTTAAATACAGAAAAAATCTCAATATATCCTTGTGAGTTCCTCAGTTCCGGCATGAAAATTCCTGGTTGGGATTATTTTTAGGCTCTGCAATCATTCATGAGCTTGTTTTTCCCTGATTTATGGCAATCCCCGGCGCGGCTCCGCGAAAACGACTTTTAAATGGAATATTTCAGCAGCTTTATAGGAATTCCTCGTGTGAGGGGAAAACAAACACTTTGTCACTCCCCAGCCTGGGGTTGGTTATTAAATTTGGGATTCCAAACAAAAATTGGGAAAAGCTTCCTGCAGCTCCGGTGAGCTCTGAGTTCAGGGAGCCCAAATGTTAAATAAAACCTGGGAATGCAGCAGGTTTTGTTTATTAAATATAAATATATAGATTATATATATATATATATATAATTTAA
>VZRM01008896.1:7527-142191 GCA_013397955.1 Grantiella picta | reverse complement strand
AAAAAAAAAAAGATGGAATTACTGCTTTTCCAGCAAATCCAGGCCACAATTAAATCCTTCCGTGGTAGGAAAATCATTCCCATTATTGGAGAAGGAAATTTCTCCAACCAGGCTTTAAGTGGTCACCCTCTGCTAAATCCCACCTTTTATCAATTTAATTAGAAAACATTCATTCCCTGAAATAATCTGGGAATGCTGGGAAGGTATTTCCAGTTGCCAGGACAACCCATTTCTCCCTCGCTCCCTTTTTAATCCTTATTTTTCCATCCCCCCCTCCCCTTTATTTCTCCAATGTCACTTCTGATCACATCATCCTGACAGGAGATTTCATTATTTGGGAATTCAGGCTGCCTGGATGGAAAGGCGGAGGGATTTTTGGAAAGTTAATGGAATTTAGGGAGCTTCTCTTATCCGTGCTCGTCCTCTCCGGAAGGTCGTGAGGAGCAGTGGGAATGACAGGAATGCTGGGAAAACAGTGGGAGCAAACAAGGGGAGTGTCTGTTCTTCCAGAACCTCATTCCAGCAAATCCCAGCTGGGAAAATCCTTGGATCCAAGTGAGATTTGTGGTAAAGGATTTGTGATTTGTGGAAAGGAAAGGATTTGTGGCGTGAGATCCGTGGGATCCATGGGATCTATGGGATCCATGGGATTAATGAGATCCATGAGATCAACGGGATCCATGGGATTAATGAAATCCGTGGGATCCATGAGATCCATGGGATCAATGAGATCCATGACATCAACGAGATCCATGGGATCCATGGAATCTATTGGATCCATGGGATTAATGAGATCCATGGGATCCTCTCAGTGGAATTCCAGTGATGAAATGAGGGTGGCTGGAATTCTGTCTGATCCGAGATGTTTTCCTGGAAAACCACTTCTGCCTCTCCCATCCTTTCCCTGCTCCGCTGAAATAGTCTGGATTTTGGGATTTCAGTCAGGATTGAGTTTGGGTTCATTGGGAAGGAAATCGATCCGAAGGAAGTCATGGACACGGGGAAAGGGAATACCTCTGCTGGCGGCAGATCCATCCACATTCCGTAGGAATGGTTTGGGAAAAGGAGACTTGGGAGAATCCTGACAGATCCAAACAGGTCACATCCCAGAAATCCCGGGATTTGGTCCTTCCGAGGAAACCCTTGGCTCAATGTCCCCGATGTCCCAAGGGTTTGACACCCTGGGATGAGCTATGGTTTAAGGGAAAACCCAAGGACAGAATTCCGTGTGGATCGCTGGGAAAAATGGGAGAAGCTTTGAAATACAGCGAGGAATGGCAGTGGTGCGGCAGTGATTCCCAGAGAGATCATCTTGGAGTTGGATTTTGGGGCTTTTCCCACATTCCACAACTATCCCACAAATCCCAGCGCGCTGCCAGCCCAGATGTTGGAATTCCATTGCTTTTAGAGAAGTTTGGGAATCGGGAATGAGCTCTGCTGCTGTTTCCTTCCCTGGGAATCCCTTGGGAAGCACAAACGATCTCTTCCCAGGTGATCCCTGCCTGGATCGCTCTGCTCCCAGTCAGGCCTTGGGAAAACCTCTAGAAAAATGGAATTTTCCCTTCTTCTTTTCCACATTGGAAGTGATTCCAATCCCGGCATTGCCATCCCGGCGCTGGGATGAGGTTGTGTTTAACCAAACGCTGTTGGCTCGGCATTCCAGCTGGAATTCTGATTTCTTTTCCTACTATGAGGGAAAAAATGGGTGGAAATATCCTGATCCAAAATCAGGAGAGCAAGGAGGGCAGAGGGGGGAGAGAGAGAGACAACGGATGGGCAGAATCCCAATCCTGCATTTTTGTGGGAAAATCCCACAAAATCCCAGCTGAGCCTTAAGAGGGATGAGATCCATGGGGATCTGGCTCTAATCCTTGGGAATTCCACTTCCTTATCCTTATCCAGCCAAACCCAGCTCGGTGTTGGGATGATCCCAATTGGAATCATCCGGATTTTACCTTCCACTCCAACATTCCTGTCAAAACACGGGAATCAGGAATGCAGAAATAATTCTATTTCCAGGATGCAGAAAATATCATTAAATAGGGATTTTTCCATGGATTTGGGAGAACATTGGAACGCTGAAAGCATTCTGGGTTTTCCTCCTGAATTTCCCAGCGCTGAACAGGTGAGGTGAAAGTCATGGAATTTTTTTTATTCCTTGATTTTTTTTTTTTATTCGTCGATCGAAATTTTTTGATTCCATGACTGGGGCAAAACCTCCTAACGGACTTCCCAAATTGATTTTGGGGATTGGATTTTCTCTAAACCAAACAGGCGGAACAGGAAAATCCTCGGATAAATTCCCATGTTTGCTTGAGGAGCTCGTCCTGGTGTCTTCCCGAGCATTGTGTAATGAGAAGAACCATAAAGCCGAACGGTAATAGAAATATTCCCATGAATTTTTAATTTTTATTCGCCTTAATGAAATTAATGAGCCTGGCTGGATTTTTTTTGGGGGGGGGATATTTGGCTGTTCCAGGAGAATTTCCAAGTGTGGATCGAGGCACAGGGAGCAAGACTGGTGGGGAACCATCAGCAGAAAATGAAAATTAAAATATTAAAATAATGGATATTGGGGTGAATTCCAAGCTTTCCCGCTTTTTAGGAGCATCGTAAATGGTTCATCTGGTTTTCCAGGGGCAAAATTAGGAATTAGGAAAAATTAGGCTTCGGAATCATTTAAAAATCCAAAAAAACTCAACCTCTTCCACTGCCCTGAAAAATCCTCCCGACCTCGAGCCATTTCCATCTCAGGATGTTCCTTTTCCTCCCCCTGGAATGGAATTTTTTGGGGGGAATAATGTGGAGTTTTTAGGAACAGACGCACGACTTTAGGAATCACCCTGGAAAAGAAAAACCTCAAAAATAAGATTATTCCTATAAAACCACCACGATTCCTCGGAATCTGCCGAAACCCGGCGCGGATTTCCTCCTCCTCCAGAGAGGATAAATCCATTCTCTCCAGCCCCGTCCCTGATCCATTATTTATGGCCCAACATTTGCTCTGTCAAACACCTCCGTGTGTTCAGGACCTCGGGATCCCGCGGGATTTTCCCTGTTTGATGAGTCCCGGGGCTCAGCAGAGGCGCTGACCCTCTGGATTTTGGGATCCCGCAGGATTTTCCCTGTTTGATGAGTCCCGCGGCTCAGCAGAGGGGGAGAAGCCCAACGGCTCGGCTCGGCTCAGGGTTTTCCTGCTCTCTCCAGTTTTGTAGGAATTCTCCTCCCAGCCGGCGAGATCAAAGGGAAAAAGGGAAAATAAATGCTGTGGAGCCACTTGTTGGGATTTCCCTTCGGAGACACCGAAATTGCAGCTTTGCCGTTCCATGTGCTAATTATCCATTGTTGGGTTTTTCCATTTCATTTGTCGGTCGTTCCCTTTTTTTTTTTTTCACTTTTTAAATCCTTTTTTTTCTTTTTTTTCCCCTCAATTCTTTGGGAAGCTGATCCATCCCGTCCCAAAGATTCTCTGGAATGATCCACGCAGGAGCCACGTTCCCATTTTTCTGCCCCCTCCTCCCCTCCCTTTCGCTCCAAGGTAATAGGATGATTTATTTTCCATTTGCCAAAGGATGGAATAATCCATATCCGTGTACCTCCGGCGCTAATCCCTCTTCTTTTTCCCGGGGCGGTTGCTGTTCGGTGTTTGGGGAGGAGTTTAGAGCTTTTTTTTTTGGGATTTGGAATTAAAAGCCAAAATGCCTCAAAGCCAGGCTGGGAATGAAAAATGGAATATGAGGAATATTTGGATTAAATTTGTCCTTTCCCCTTGAATTCACTAGAATTCCATAATTATCCGGGAATCGCTCCCTGCCCCTGTCCATGTCCCAAAATCCTCAGCCGAGGATCAAAACTCCAAATTCCTAAAAAATCAGGGAGTTGGAGAAATTTCCTGGCTCCATCCCTTCCCATCGCAGGCATCCCATCCTATAAAACCTTTTCCGTAAAATCCGTGGATTCACATTTCCCTCTCCTGCTAATTTGGGAAGGAATGAACCAATCAGGCTGCTGGAAAAGGCAGTTTTTCCACACTAAACGCAGGAATAAAAAAGAGGATTTGGATGAATTAAGGGGGATATTCCCGGCATTCCTGATCCCTGTGGCGTCCTGGGAATGTGACAGTGCAGCTCAGTCTGTGCAGCCTCATTGATCCCCACCAACCAATTATCGGGATCACTCCATCCCATCCCGTGTCCCCGAGCCAACGCCACTGTCACTGCGTCACCACTGACCCCAAACATCCCAGGCAGTTCCCAGCCCTTCCCAGATGTTGATTTGGACTCCTTCTCATCCATGAATTTCGTGGCAAAATCCATCATTTTTTGGGTTTAATCCTAATTTCCCCGTCGGGTGTTGCGATTTGGGTGTTTTTCCCTTTGCTCCCGGATTTTTCTGGTCTCTCTGTTCCTGAGGAAGCAGGAAAGGCTGATGTTGGGATAAGGAGAATAATAAATCCGTGGATTTGGCTCGGCGCAGGGACAGCAGCCACACTAATTCCTCTTTGGGGATAATTAAAATCTCCGTGTGGGCGTGAGAAATAACGGAGCAAATCCTGTCTGGGATGCTCTGGATCAACCCTCTCCTCTCCAGCTGATCCAGAACATTCCAGGATCCTCTGCTTGATACCAATCCGTGGAATTTTGCGCTCTGGGAAACGCTTCCTGGCTTTTGAGGGGGAGATTGGAATGGAGCCTCTGGGAGGGGATTGTGTGAGGGAATCAGTGGGAGAAATAGAGGGATAATGTGGATGTGAAGGGGATTTTTTGGGAATTTTCTGTGCCAGGGCCTCCCCATCCTCCCAGCCAGGAATTCCTTCCCAAATATATCTAAACCTCCTCTCTTCCAGCTTAAAGCCATTCCCTCTTCCTGGCAGGGAGAAAGCTTTGAAAGGAAAAATCTTGGGGAAAGTCGATTTTTTTTTTCCCCCCTCTTGGAGCAAAATTCCTCCAAAATCTGATAAATCCCGGATCAAGCCGTGAAACTCCACACAAACCTTGTGCTGGGCAGGGAAGGAGCAGGAGGTTGGGAAAAACATGGAGATGTCAGAGCTTATCCGATGGAAAGGGAAAAACGGCCTTCGGTGTTCCCTGGGCTTGTCAGGAAATCTTTCCTAACGACTTCACTCCGCGTCTCCCTGGAGCTGGGATGAGTTTGGAGGGAAGAACATCGGGAAAGACGGATAACAACGGGAATTTAACGAGGAATTTAACGAGCACTCCGACCAATTTCGCTCTGCAATCCAATTTCCACAGGCAGGATGTGCCGCTGGAAATGCCAGGGCTATTTATAGCTCCTGGGATCGAGGGGAAAACGTGGAAAACTTGGGAATTTTGGCAGCTTTGTTATCCTGGTTGACCTGGGAGGAGGGAGAAGCTGTTAAAGCCGAGCAGAACATCCTGGGAATGGTTTGGAGGGAGCTGGAATGTTTCATTCCTGTGGTTTTCCAGGGTTGGACAGGGCTTGGAGCAGCCTGGGATGGTGGGACTGGATGAGCTTTGAGATCTTTTCCAACCCATTTTGCAAATCAATTCCACCATTCTGTGGTTTCCTGAGATTCCCACTGCCCGGGAGAAAGGTTAGATGGGATTTTGGGAAGGAATTCCAGAAGGAATGGAGAACAGAGGGTGGATCAGCCACTTAATTATCCAGGGAACTGCACATCCCAAGGCTTGACTTTTAAGAGCAGCGCTTGGGAATTGGGAGGTCGGATTTTATCAGAGGGAATGTAGTCGAAGCAGCAGGAAAAGGAGATTTTGGGAATTCCATCCAATCCCTGAGTTTTTATCGGGCTGAATTTTATGGGACCAAATATCCAGGTGGGAATTGAGGAAGGACACATCCTCAGTCCCACTGGAATCCTCTCAGTTTTCTTGGCAGCGCTTGGAGAATCCCAGAATGGGTTGGGTGGGAAGAGACCTTGAAGGGACACCTTCCGCTATCCCAGCTTAATTCCGAGCTGGCCTGAATTTGTGCTTCCCTGGGATTCTGTGCCTCTCCAGCTCCCTTTCCCTGTGCCAGCAGCAATTCCAGATCTCTCTTCCCACATCAGTCAGGACAGGGAGACATCCCAGGAGGGATTTGCTGGGAAATAGGGAATTTCCCTCATTTCTCCCCCGCAGCTGTCCCAGTGCTCCATTCCAGGCTCTTCCCTGCTCCCGGACACATCCTGCCCCATTCCCTGGCTGATGAATCCCAAATCCTGCCCCATTCCCTGGCTGATAAATCCCAAATCCTGCCCCATTCCCTGGCTGATGAATCCCAAATCCTGCCCCATTCCCTGGCTGACGAATCCCAAATCCTGCCCCATTCCGTGGCTGATGAATCCCAAGTCCTGCTCCTTCCCTGCCTTTTGTTCTCCCTCTGCAATCCATATATGGGGCTTTTCCAGGAGAAACCTCCCCGTAGGGCTCCAATCTAAACAGTGGCAGCATCCCAGGATTTCTGCGGCTCCAGAACAGCCTCCAGCTGGAATTGGGAGCCATCAGGAATTAGGAATCCCGAGCAGAGCTTTTCTCATGCAAAACCTCCACCTGGAATTTGCTTGGAAGTCGCTGTGGCTGCATCGGAAAGCTGGAAGGAAAAAACCTCTGGAATGAGGGAGGAGCTGCTGGGATTGGAGCAGCACAGGTGTTTTTTGGGATTTTTTCCCATTTTTTTTGTGGCTGTACAAAGCTCTGCTCCCATCTCTGGTAATTGGACTCTCCATGGATCCGTGTTTTGTGCAATTCCAAATTCCAGCACCTGCAGGGATTGCACTCGGAATTTCTGCTGGCAGAGTCAGATGGAGCATCCCGAATTCCCTGCTTTTCTGTGGTTGGGTCACAGAGGAAGCATGGCAGGGGAAAAAGAAAGGGAAAAATCCCCACTGTGCTCCGTGTCGGCAGGGAAGGGCTGATCCATGAGGAAAACTGGGATGGAATTCCCAGAGAAGCTGTGGTGCCCCTGGATCCCTGGAAGTGTCCAAGGCCAGGCTGGACAGGGATTGGAGCAGCCTGGGATGGTGGGAGGTGTTGGATTTGGAACTGGATTGGCTTTAAGGTCTTTTCCAACCCAAACCATTCCAGGAATTGGGGATCAGTGGGATCATCCAAACTTCCCAGTTCAGCGGGATCATCTCTGGGTTGTGATGGTGGATTTAGGATAATCAGGACAGGATTTGATTCCGGATAGCTCAGTGCTGTGTCCATGATCAGCTGCTCGTGTCCCGAGGGAGAGGAGGAAAAGCTGGGAGAGAAACGACCAAATCAAAAACAAAAACCAAAATAATTTCCATCTTTCCCATCCCTGTCTCTGCAGGTTGGGAACATCCAGCTCCAGCCATAAATCCAGATCCCACGGAGAGTGTTCTCCTCCCTGGAAACGGAATTTTGTGCTAGCGGAGGCCGAGTTATCCAATAATGATTGGATATTTGACTGGGAGCAGCTTCCCGTGCATCCCTGGCTATTGATCCCTGGGGTATCCGAGGGGTGGAAATGCAGGGAAGGAAATGGGAATTGGCATTTTGGAGGCGGCTCTGCCGGGAGCTGCCCTGATGAGGAATCATCTCCTCCGGAGCAACGGGAAAATCAGGATGGAGTTGTTGCATTTGGGGTTGTCTGGCGCTGGAGAATTCATGGAATCATGGAATGGTTTGGGTGGGAAGGAGCCTTGGAGATGATTCAGTTCCGAACTCTGGGACACCTTTCCCTATCCCAGGCTGCTCCAACCCTGTCCAACCTGGCCTTGGACACTGCCACGGATCCAGGGGCACCACAGCTTCTCTGGGAATTCCATCCCAGCCCCTCCCCACCTGAGGATTTCGGGAATATTTGGGTTCAGATGCTCTGGATGTCCCCACTGCAGAAGGTGTGGAGCTGTTTGCACTTTTGGGTTTGGAGCTTCCCACTGATCCTGGTTTTTTGGGGGGGAAACTCGCTCTTGGGAAGCCAAATTTTATTTTGGAATTGGATTTAATCGGTTTTAAACTTCGGTAGAGGCAAGATTTTGGCTGTGGAGATGCTGGATTTGGGTGATTCCTCCTGGAAATGGGAATTTATCCCCAAAATCAAACCTTGGTGCTGTGGGATTCCTGCTTTTCTCTGCTGCTTTTCCCAGGCTGTGTCCATGAAATCCCAAAAAACCTCTTGGCTCTGCTCACCTGTGACAATTCCACCCAATTTTTATTTTTCCTTCCCTGCCCTCTCCTGCCTTCCCCTGCTCCACTTTTCCCGGGAGTTCAATCCCTGGGAATCCCTGGATTCTCCAGGTCAGAGCAGGACTGAAACCAGGCCAGGCTTTGTCCCAGCTGGAAAACGAGGAACATTTCTGCTGCTGGAAAACATTCCCGATGTCACTTCCCATTAGACACGAAGCCACCGCCAGCACATTCCTGGTGTCTGACGGAAAATTGCGGATTTTTGGATTTTCCAAGACAAACCAGGTGCTCAGGGAATTTCTCCCCTGGTGCTTTTCCTTGTTATTTTTCCCTGGAAAAATCTCTCCTGCAGGGAGAAGGGATGGAGTTGCTGGGAATTGGGTTTGGCCACAATCCAAATCCTGCTTTTTTCCTGTTGGGATTTGGGAATCATCTAAGCTCCCCTATGGAGAAAAAATGGAGATGGAAAAGAGCATGGAAGTTCAGCCTGGGGCTGAATCTGGGGAATTTCTCTCCAGCTGATCAGAGCCATAAATATGGAATTTGTGTCAGCTCTATACCTTTGGGTCGGCATCCAGGGGAGGGAAAATGCCTGATCCAGCATTTCTGTCCTGGAAAAAAACCCCAAAGCCAGCGATTTTTGGACGTCAGAAAATCCTTTGGTGTCCAAGGCTGTCATTTTGATATCCTCTGGTTTTCCTTTCCGAGTGGAAAGGGCTAAATGTGCCCTGGAAATCTGGGAAGTGCTGGGAAAATGCTGTAAAAAAACCCTCTTCTCTCATCACCCTCTGAGGGAAATTTTTAAAAATAATTTATGGGAATTTTGAAGATCCCACCACCGGGAATATTGGGATGCACTGGGTGTCTGGAAAGTGGAGGAAGCAAAAAATTCCTCCTTTTTCCTCCTAAACAGCTTCAAACTGGGGAAGAAAGAAATTGGGGAAAAGGGAGAAAATCCAGCTGGGAGTCTCTCATCACTCCCAAGCCATAAACCTCTGGAAAATAAGGACTTATAAGGCAACACATGGAAAGATCTCACTTTGTGGCATTAATGGGGAGTGGGGTCTATTTTTAAATCCATTTCCAAGAGGAGAAATCTTCCCTTCGGTGAAAGGGAGAAAAAGGAGAAACATTCCAAACCCTCTGGCTCCAAATGGAGCATCCTCATTTCCCAGCAGAGCTGTCAGAGCTGCTGGGGTTCCTTCATTTCCCATTTCTCCTGGAAAAACAGGGATGAGGAAGGGGCAGGTGGGAAGTGGGAATGATGTGGGAAAGGCTTGGGATAAACCTTTGGCCAGGCAGCTCCTTCTCCCGTTGGATTTTCCATCTTTTTTCTGCCTCTTCCCGGCTGTAAATGTTGCTCCAGGGGGAGATTTGAAGGGGAGGCAGGAGCAGCATCCTGCCTGGATCTCTGTGTGTTCATCCCTGAGGATTCCAGGGATCCTCGTGGATTTTACGGAGGAGGTTAAACGAGGAGTTGGGTTTAAATCCGGGCGTGGCTGCAGGAATTCCCCGTTAATTGATGGGAATTAATGAGTGATCACAACGCAAACCCCGAATGGAGACAGGAGGGGGATTTGCCCGACATCAGCCGGGTCCTGCTTTTTTCCTGGAGTCAGGGCGGAAAAGCTTGGATCGTAGGATTCCAAGCTATCCGAAATGGCTTTTTTTAGTCTGGCATGGGAAATCTCGTGCCGGAGGATTCCATGGAATTCTGCCGTGCTCCGAGGTGCTGCAGGGGAGGGGGAATTTTGAGAAATCGGGAAGGGAAAAGCCTCTCCCGGCTCGCATTTTGGCTGCTGTGACACTGCCGGTGACATTCCAAAGGCAAAATCCCGGGAGCTGCTCCAGCCGCGGCAGGAACGGGGAGATCTCACCCAGCAGCAAAAGCTGGGCCGGGAGGGAGATTCCCGGATAAAATTTTCCCGAGCAGGGGTGTGCATTCCTGCAGGGAAACATCTCTCCCCGCTCCATCCCTTTTCCACAGGGAAAAGCTTTCCCCAACCCCGCAGGACACCAGGATTCGCTGGATGATCCATGGGATGCGAATCCAGAGCGCTCCTCGGGCGGGGCGGAGGCTGCAGCACCCTTTGGAACGGGATCAGGACGAGATCCCGCGGCAGGGACGCTTTTCTTGTCGCCGCTGCCACCTGCGCGGACATTCCCACCCTCCGGCACGGCCTGGAATTGTCCCAGCGCAGAAATCCGAGCGGGAGCTTTAATCCTCGAGCCAGGGAGAAGCTCAAGGGCACGCCGGCAGAGGGTTCGGGTTCGGGCTCTCCCCGCTGCTGGAATGTTCCCCTGGCTGCGGGAAGGGTCGGGATGGCTCCTGCCCAGCTGCCGGGGCTCAGCTGTGTCGCTGTCGCCTCTCCATCCCGGGAATCGCCGCTCCCTGGGTGTCCCCGGAGGAATGCGCTGGTGGGGGATGAAAAGGGCGCTTTTCCACAGTGTCACTGCGATGTCACGGCGGCCAAAACCCGAGCCGGGAGAGGCCTTTCCCTTCCCGAACTCTCCCTCCCCTGCCGAGCCTCGCAGCAGCACGGCAGGATTCCGTGGAATCCTCCGGCACGAGATTTCGCGCGCCTCGTTTGGGAAGTCAGACTGAGGAAAAAAAAAAAGCCGTTTTGGATAGCTTGGAATTCTGCGATCCAAGCTTTTCCGCTCTGACTCCGGGAAAAAAGCAGGACCAGGCTGATGTCGGGCAAATCCCGGGAAGGCTCGGAGAGGCTGGAATTCTGCGCGCCGGGGTCTCCAGCCGCGTCCCACGGCACGGGAAAACACGGAGCGATCCCGAAAGCGTGAGCAGAGCGGGAATGCTCGGCAGCCGAGGGCTGGGCTGAACTCCCTGAGGAGCATCCCAACCAACCCCCCGGGCCGGGCTGCGTGCGTGATTCCAGCCGGGATCGGCACGGGAAGGGAGCTGGAGCGGGGACAGCTGCGCCTGGCGGGGTTTGGCACGGGATGGGACCCGGCGACAGGAATGTGTCCCCTGCTCCTCCTGCTGCTGCTGCTCCCGCTGGGAATGCCAGGCGGGCTGTGCCTGCAGCTCCCAGCCCGGCGGGATTCCCACCATCCACACCCGGCGTGGGATGGCAGCAGCTGGGGCAGAGATGGTGGAATGCTGCTGGGAATTCCTGAGCCTCGTCCCGGAGCGCGGCTGGAGTCACCGAGGTCCTGCCGGGACCTTTTGGGGTTTCCCGGAGTCCTTCTGGGGGATCTCGGCTCTGAATCCAGGGAATCTGGGATCCGCCTGGGATGTCCCGGGCTCTGTGAGGTTTGACACCGCGGGGAGGGAGGTGTCAAATTCCCACATTCCCAGAGGAACTGTGGATTCCTCATCCCTGGGATTGTCCAAGGCCAGGTTGGAAAGGGCTTGGAGCAACCTGGGATAGGGAAAAGTGTCCATGCCTGCGGAACGCGATGAGCTTTAAGGTCTCTTCCAACCCAAACCATTCTGGGATTCTGGGAATTTTTCCAATCAATCCTCCGCTCTTTTGCTGTTGCGAATTCCAGAGCGATCCCGCTGTGCTCCCATCCAGGTGTGCCCGGGAACAGGGATTTGGGACACTCCGTGTCACCCGGCGCTGTCCCACCTCCCCTGCTCAGCCTCATTTCCTCCCGGAGAAAGAGCCAGATCCATCTGTAACTCAAAACAGGATTTGGGAAAGCGGCGGAGAGCTCCCGATGTGTGGGAAATCCAGGGATCTCGAAGTGGGGGAGATTCTGCTGTGCAAACTTTGCCGGCAGAGCAGTGAGTCAGCTGAGGGGGATGTGAGGAGGGATAGGGAATACCTATCCTGGGAATCTCCAAAATCCCACGTCGTCCTTAAAGGTGACGCCGGGCAGCCTCCGCTCTGTTTCCCGGTGCTGTGGGATCGCTTGGAGCTGGGAGATCCCAAAAAAACCCACGAAAACAGCCCAGCCTTGCCCTCACCCTCAGCTTTTCCCGCTCTTCCTGCATTCCCAGCAGCTGGGATCGCGGCTGCTCAGCTCCTTCAGCGTCACCCCGAGGCTGCAGGTCCAGCCCAGGTTTGTTATCCGCGGGAATTATTCCCCAGCAGCAGGGAACTCCCCGGCTGGACGGATGGGAAGCAATTAGAGGGATCGGGGTGGGATTGTCCCGAGGCTGCTCCTTGCAGGGTGACATTCCCAGATCCGGGAAGCAGTTCAGGTTCAGGAGCTGTGCTGCTCTCGCGAAGCAGTGGGTGGACTCATCCTGATGTGGGAATGCAGGATTTTTCCAAGTTTCCTTCCGCCTTCTGCCTCCTTTTGGGATTGGTGTGGTTCCACTGGGGGAGCTCATCGCTGCTTCCCTGTCCTCATGGATCTTTCCACCTTTTCCCACCCGGGAATTCCCGCCGGAATGGCTCAGTCCTTGCTTTCACCTCAGCCTCAAACATCCCTGAAGTTCCTACCCCGCAATTCCCGCTGTGTTTCACATCCTGGGATGCACATTTTAGGGCTGAGGGGTTTCTCCCAGCAGAGAAGGAAATTGCAATCCCAGTTCCCTCAGTGTATTCCCATTTTCCTGCATGCTCCATCCTTTCTGCCTGTCCTGCTCCCCTCCAGCAGCCGGGATGTCTGATCCACAGGGAATGCTGTTCTTCCTTAGGGAACGATGCTGAGGCTGCTGGCGCAATTTGCTCCCCGCTCTGATTATCCCACCTGCATTTTTCCATCCCTGGTGGCTCCTGGAGCATTTCCCACCCCTGGAGTGTCCAGGCAATGCCTGGATGTGGGGATCACTCACAGGTTGGACTCCGATCCCGGAGGGCTTTTCCAACCTCACCGATTCTGGGATTTTTTGGAGAGGGAAAGCATCGCTGGAGGTATTTCTGTCCCTGTGTGCTCTGGGCCTTGCAGCAATCCCTGGATTTTTTCCCCCTGGATTGCTGGCGATATCCAGTAGCCAGCAGCCCTCATCCCCGGCAAATCTTTCCCGTGGATCTTGCAGAATCTCTCCTTCAGCCCGAATTCCAAATAAACATTGCCATGTTTGGAAATCTCCCTGCTGGGCCCCCCCTTTCCTCTCGGCAGGAACTTTTGCTGGAGGGTGACTCATCACAATCCCTTCCCGAGCAGCAGAAATTCCCGCCGGAGCCTCCGGCAGGATCCAGAGGGGCCTCTGGATACCCCAAAATCCGAGCCACTCCCACCCCTTTGGCCTCCAGGTGGCTTTTCCCCATTTTCCACCCGTTTCCTGATTTTCCTGGGCAGCTGGAGCTCCTTTGCCCTGGATGTGCCATTCCATGGGGTGATCCAGGTGCTTCCCAAGCTTGGGAACATCTTTTCCCACTTCAGCTCTTCCCAAGGCACATCCAGGCTGTGTTTATCCCTCTTCCCTGCCCTCTTTCCTCCACGGAGTGGATTTTAATGGAAATCTTAATTTCTGTTCTAATCCTGCTGAGCAGGGGCTTGGGGAGGTGGCTGGGAATAACAATTAGTGCCGGTCAGCCAGGCTCGTTAATGAATTAATTAAATAATTCATTAATGCGCTGCAAATTACTTGGATGAGGGATAACAAAGGTGTAATTAGAGGGGTGCAGTAATTAGCCAGGCTGGGGTGGAGGGGGGAAATCCCAATCCATATCCATCCAAAGCTGCCTTTGGCCATCCGTAGGGACAAATCTGCATCAGAGGGGACAGACAGTCAAATCCATCCCCAAAATTCCTGGTTTTCCCAAAATAGGAGAGATGGAGGGATGATGATGGACCAGCAGTGGTGAAGGCAGGGCAGATTGATGGGATTTTGGGAAGGAATTCCCAAACTCTGATCCTGGCAGAGATTCCCAGAGAAGCTCTGGCTGCCCCTGGATCCCTGGAAGTGTCCAGGGCTGCAGTTCCATCCGTGTGGATTGGGGTCTTCCTCACTCTGGGAATGCCGGGATGAGCCTGGCTGGCTCCTGGCGTTTCTCTTTGGACACTTCCACAGGGTCATGGAGGATTTGGGGTTCTCCGGATCGCAGGATGGTATGGAATCACAGAGTCATGGAATGGTTTGGGTGGGAAGGGATTTTAAAGCTCATCCAGTCCAAACCTTGGCACAGGAAGGGACAATTCCCACATTCCCAGGCTGCTCCAACCTCCATCCAACCTGGCCTTGGACACTTCCAGGGGTCTCCCCACCCTCACAGGGAAGAATTCCTTCCTCAAATCCAATTTAAATCCATTTCACTTTGTTCCCTCCTCTCCTGACCCTGGTAAAAAGTCTCTTCCCATCCTCCATCCAGCTCCAGAGCCATGATTTTGGAATATTCCTGGGATATCTCTTCCCAGAGCCGCCTCACTGATGTTCTTTCCCTAGCAAGAGCTGCCAGGAGCTCCCATCCCTTTTATCCATTTCTATTCCTGTCCAACACGATTTTCCAAGGCTCTGGATCAGCATTTGGGCAGTTCCTTTAAATAACCCTGATGATAAAGCGTTATCCATGGAAGGCCATCTGTTCCCTGTGCTCCCAGAGCAGCTCCTCCCTGCATCCCCCCCTCCTTCCAGCATTCCCAAACTTTCCACCTCAGGCTCTCCCATCTGTCCCGCCCATTCCAAACTCTTCCAGACTGCTTTTCCCAGCTTTTTGTGCTCCCAAAATCCAGTTGTCCTTGGAGGAAAGGTCATGTCTGGAAGGAAAAATTTGGGTTACATCAAGAGGAGGGAACTGGGGTGGGACCGGTTTTGATTATCCCACCAGGAGCACCCTGATCCTGGCATTCCAAAGTTTTCCAAACTTTTTCCCAGCTTTTTGTGCTCCCAAAATGCAGCTCTCCTCGGAGAGGAAAGGTCCTGCCTGCACCTGAAGTGCCGGGAGCTGCTTCCCTTGGAATTCCAGCCTCGTTCCACGCGGCTCACGTGTGGCCAGGCTGGAGCAGAGGGACCAGTTAACCTTAATCAGGGAAGGCAGAGGAAAGGTTGGGAAATAATCTCGTCGGAATGTTTGGATTTGCAGAGCTGACATTAGAGAGAGTAAATGTCAGAGGGAGTTTAAACAGCGGAATAACGCTTGGAGAGCCACATTCCCTCGGGTGGATTGGGCTGCAAATCCACTTCCCTTCCGCACAGAATCTCTGAGCAAGGCTTGTGTTCCCGTTTGGAATCGCAGGGATTCATGGCATGAACCTGCTGCTCCTTCACCGCTGCATCCCAGATTTTATTGGGATCCTCCTTGTGTTTTCCCGGTTGTTTCCACCTGTCTGTGGATTTTCCCTCTCCAGTGCGTTTTCCACTGACCCCACCAGCCGGGATTCCTTCCCTCGGAGCATTCCAAGGTCTCCAGTGTCCTTTCCCACCCGGACTCACCTGTTGAGGATGAGCAGGGGTGAGCTGAAAATGGAAACACCCGTTTTGGGAGAAGCATCGTTGCATCTTCCTAATGAACAAGGCCCAGGCTGGGATGTGGGATTGGGATTGGGATTGGGATTGGGATTGGGATTGGGATTGGGATTGGGATTGGGATTGGGATTGGGATTGGGATTGTCCTGCGCAGGACCAGAGTTGGATTTGATGATCCCCGTGGGTTCCTTCCAACACAGGAGATTCCCTGATTCTCCTGGGCAGAGGTTGGGAGCACAGAGCTGGGGCTGTGGTGGCAGGGAATGTAGGAAATGTGCAGACGTTGGGAAAAAATCAAAATTTCCGAGGAAAGGAAGGGATTGTGTGTGGGAGACACGAGGATGAGCTGTAGGAGCAGCAGGATGGGCTGTGACCCTTGGATAAACTGATAACCCATTCCTGGTGGGCTACATGGAATTATTTGGGATGGAATAAGGATGGGGTTTGGAACACGAAGGTGTCCCTGCCAGATGGGATAAATAATCCATGTTAAAGGATGGAGCTGGGCAAGCTCCAAACCACATCCGATCTTCAGGTCACACTTTTTGGGAACAGGGTTGTTTTCCCAAGGGTTTTATTTTGTCGGGATCCCCTGGAAAATTTCGGGATGGGCAACGCTTGGGGCCCTGTGGAGGTTCCTGCAGGATCTAGGATGGTTCCTCTCCACCTGGTTTTAGCTCGGAAGGAAAAATTTGGGTTGCATTGAGAGGAGACCAGTGGGGTGGGATGAGTTCTGGTTATCCCACCAGGAGCACCCCCATCCCGGCATTCCATCACTCCACGGCCGGTTCCAGAGCCATGAGTTATCCTGGGATAACAACAGCCAGTCCAGCCGTCGACATCCCCCAGTGAGGTTCTCCCAGTGTGGAATTTGGGGGGATCCATCCTCCAGGAGCAGAGCTCCCATCCCATAGTCGATTCCCACTCCCGGATCATCTTCCAGGGCTTCCCCCTCCGCGGCTCCCATCCTCCCTCCCTCCCTTCTCCAGCCAATTACTCAGCTGTTTCTCAGCTGTTCTGCCGAGGGTGAGAAGGCAGCAGAGATATGACTCCCATTTTTTTTTTCCCATGTTTTATGGCCGGGATAAACCCCTCCCGAGCCGTTGGAACAGCTGTGGGTCGGGAGAGCCGGGCGTGGCAGCGCCGGATCCGCAGGGAGCGCGGAGTTCAAGGGCTCCAGGTGGTGATTTATGATCCCTGCTCCTGCTGTTCCTGTCTTTGTGGGGGACTGATTGCCAGGCTTTTCCAAACGAGCCTTCTGGGAGCTGTGGGATTCGGGAAAGGCCAGGGAAACAGGACTGATCTCCAAATCCTCGCGCTCCCTGGGCTGGTTTTCCCGCTGGGTTCTCCCGAGGCTGATGGATGAGGAGCTGCTTCCCTCCCTCCTTCCCTCTCCCAGGAATCCCATTTGCCATCGCTGCGGATTTCTTTGGGTGGGTTTTCCTGGTTTTCCATGGCTGAGGACATCCCAGCCATGCGCTCGCTCCTGTCCTGCTGCTTAGCAGATCCTGCTGCTCCCTCAGCTCAGGCTTGGCTTTTCCTCACGGAGACAAAAACCTGGATTTCCCTGAGAGATGTCAATTAGATTTTTCATTCTTCAATTCTCCTATCAGTTCTTTCCTGACCAGATGTGTTCAGCCCTGCTGGAGGTGCTCTGGGGCAGATGTTTGTAGATAGCCACTGATCTCCTGCTGATGCTCTGCTGAGAGCTCTTTATCTTTGGGTCACTTTAGCTTTATCATTTATATTTATATTATTTATATTTATATTATTTATATTTATATTATCTTTATCTTTTACCTTTATCTTTGGGTTCCTCCCAGTCTGTTGATATGCTGAGCCCACCAGACCTCACCTGGTAGAACAATGCCCTGGAAAGAAACCTAAAATTCCTTTTCCCGGAGTAAAGACAAACAGAACCCTTTGACTGAAGTTATACAACATTTCTAAACTGGTGTATTTTCCAACAGCAGCAGGTTTTGGGATGGTTTGGGGGTGCTCAGCCTCGCTCCGGGATAACCCCAGGCTGCTCAGGTGCAGCTCTCGCCCACATTCCCGGCAGGAGTCTCGCCCACATTCCCGGGTTGCCCTTTCCAATCTGGCAGCTGCCAGGTACTCGGGAAGAGCTTCAGCAGCGTTCCCTTGGCAACGCCGGGAGATGGGAACGGCAAGGTGTGTGGGAGAAACACCAAACTCCGCATCCGGCCCTTCATCCCGGGGAGAGCCCCATCCCGCCGGCATTTCACGCTCGGCTATTCCCGGTTTTTCACGGGCTGGCGGTATTTTTAGCTCTGACACGTCCCAGGGATCGAGTGTCCATCGGGATGGGGGAATTCGCAGCGGGGAACCCTTGGGATTTACCGTGTGAGTGAAGCCTGCCGAGGATGAGGCTGGATTCACCCCAGGGGTGAACTCGGTGTCACCTCCAGCATTCCCATCCCGAGGAATGACTGACACAGCGGGAAAAGCGCCAAAGGTTTTTAAGGAAAAGGGGGGGAAATGAACTTCGTGTTCGATCTGTGGCTCATTACAGCTCCCTGCCAGCTCTGCTCTCTTTCTCCTCCTCAATTTATTAATTTGTCCATCTGCTCCGAGGGAAAGCGAGGGGAGCTTTTTACAGGAGGGTTTTTCTCTTCCCTTTCTCAATCCAGGAAATCGGGGGGAGAAAAGGAGCTGGGGAAGGAATCTAGGCCATCCCATTGTGACTCTATCTGGGTCTTCAAACCATCGAGCCGGGTTTGTTTGAAAGGACCCGTTTCTGGCTCAGTCTCACTCGTTTGGTTTTATTTGGATTTTGCTTTGTTCACTCAGCTGGAACAGCCGGGCGCCGAGGGAGGAGAAAGCAGAAGATTCCAATAATGGGGTTTCGGCAGCAAGTTGGGCATAAAACGGCTTTATTTGGGATTTTGGTCCTTTTATTTTGTTCCCACTCGCAGCGGATGAAACGAACTTGTCGAAGGGCAGGGGGTGGTGATGCCCAGGCTGTGGTGTGTGAGTCGAGTGTCTCACCCCGATAGTTGGGATTTCACTGGGAATCCCAACCTTTTGTGAATTCCTGTTGGGAATCATTGGGAAGCTCTTGGTAATTGATCCATGGCTCCGACCCCGATGCGTCTGTCCCACTCCTGTGCTCACCAGAGCATCCCAAATCCTGGATAAACACAGCAGGAACGTAAATCGTGGACTGGGAGGGGTTGGAGGAGACCTGAAGGATCGTCCAGGTCTGACCTGGAGACTTGTTCCCACTGTGGGGTTTCAGATCTGACTTTTCCCCCAGGGAGTTTCCATCAGGATTTTTTTCCTGCAAACTCAGATTTTGCTGGATTGGTGCAAACTCCTTCCCTGCAGTCTCAGCATCTGCCAAAGGAAACCTCTTGCTCGGTCATTTTGATCACGTCAGGAGCCCAAAACTCCCCATATCCCTGGGATGGGATGTTGGGACGTGTGGTGGGGATCAGGGAATGGTTTGGGTTGGAAAAGACCTTAAATCCCACCCAGTGCCATGGGCAGGGACACCTCCCACTATCCCAGGGTGCTCCAAACCCCACCCAGCCTGGCCTTGGATCCATCCAAGGATCCTTGGATCCATCCATGTGTCCAGTGGTGTTCCACCCATCCCCTCTCCCTCCTGCCCTGACTTCCCAGTCAGCCCCAAAATCCCTCTGGGATTCCTGGGTGGCACTGGATGAGCTTTAAGGTTCCTTCCAACCCAAACCATTCTGGGATTCTGGGAAGCAAAGCTTTGCTGTCCGAGAGCCGATCCCTAATCCCAGGGGGGATTCAGACAGACTCAGCTGGTCCCAGCTCTGAGCCCAAAACGCTGTGCACGTGCTGGAGAGCTCGGCTGAACAGGAAACCCTCAGGAACGAGCACCGGAATGTTCTCGGGAGGAATCATCCCAAATGTCGAGCTGATCTGGGAATCCTGGTGGGAGTAAATGTCGCTGGAATGGCTGAGCCCGTGCCAGCCGATGGGGAAGGCTGGGGGTTGGCACTGCCAGCTCCAGCAGGAGCGGGGGGGACTCCCAGGACCCTGTGGAAAGCAGCATTCCCGGGATGGTGACAGGGATGGATCCTCAGCTCAGGGCTCTCCGCTGAGTTCCTCCTTCCTTTGGCGTGAAACCACCTTTGGAAACCTGCAGGAATCTTTGGGATGGAGGAATGGCTGGGATCTGGGAACAGCAGGCTCTGCAGAGTTCCCTGCAGGGTGAGCTCCAGGCTTTTAGGATGAGCTCCTTGCACCCTTTGCTTTTCCATCCCCTTGGGAGAGGAGGTGGGTTTGGAGCAGCCAATTCCTCACCAGGTGTGGATGGGGAAGCATTAAATCCAAAGTGTAGAATTCCCTGGGAGTTGGACTCCTTGTAGGACAGGGGTGATTGTTTTAAACTAAAAGAGGGAAGATTTGGATGGGATATTGGGAAGGAATTCCTAGCTGGGAGGATGGGGAGGGGCTGGGATGGAATTCCCAGAGAAGCTGTGGCTGCCCCTGGATCCCTGGAATGTCCAAGGCCAGATTGGATGGAGCTTGGAGCAACCTGGGACAGTGGGAGTGTTGGGGTTGGAAGTGGATGAGCTTTAAATCCCTCCCAACCCAAACCATTCCAGGCTTTTTTATGGGAATTCTCCACTTGGACATCTCCATCTTGTCTCCTCCTCAGCTCTTCCCAACTCACAGGAAGGGCCTGAAGGAGCTCCTCAGCATTCCCTCACTCAGGGGCATGGCAGGAAGCATCCCTGGGAATGTCAGTTCCCAGAGAAACTCCCCGGAGCAGCTCCGAGCTCCACGGCAGGGCCTGGATCCTCCTGCAGCCAGAGCTGCTCCCAGCTCCGTGCTCAAAGCAGATGGAAGGAGCAGCATTTCCCTCCCACGCTCCTCCCCAGGAGGCCCTTTGGAGAGATGACATTTTTCCTTTAACCCCCTGATATTTTTCCGGGATCTGAATTAACAGCCCACACACGGGGATGGGTTTTTTCCTCCCTTCCTTTTCTTTCCTGCCTTTCCCTGAAGGCTCCTGGGTTCGGGGAAGAGGCTGCTCTGAATATTTGAGTCATTTGGATAACCAGGAAGAGCCAACCTGGCAGCTCCGTGGATTCCTCATTAATTGGAATTTTGATTGCAGCATCACCGTGATGATGGACATCACCTTCCCAAATCCCCCACCATCCCCAAATTCCCCTTTCCCAGGGAGCAGCCCCAGAAAGGATGAAGGATGCCATATTACCAGACTTCCCAGGGTGTAGCTTTCCAAGGAAGAGGAATATCCCTGGAAGTGTTTAAACTTTGTGCTGCTTTATCCCTTGCTCGCTAAGTCCCAAAGCTCGTTAAATCCCAGGCTTTGGAGAAATGGTTTAATGTCTTAAGCCTTGACCCAAATTACCTCCTCTCTGTCCTGGGATTAGGAATTCTCTGGATTGGGAAGAATCCTCTCCTCCTCCAGCTTTCCCGTGTTCCCAACAGTTCTGCATTTGGAAGTTGGATTGGTTTAAAGTGCATTTGGGAGCAGCAATTGGACTTCTCCTGACTGCAAAGCTTTTTTTTGGTGAGCAGATTGGGTGGGTTGGAGCCGGCCTTTAAAAGCCTTATCCATCCCTAATCCCAAATAATTCCGTCTCCGTGGCTTTTAACGTGATTAAATCAGGGCAGGCTGTGACGACACCCGGCAATTCCGCTTCCCGAAGAATATTGGATTCAGCCCGGAGCGAGGCTGCTGGGAAAAGGAGGAATTTGGCTTATGGGTTGGGTTGGGCAGTCCTGAGTTCAGCCCTGTGTTCTCCCTGCAGTCCAGGTGCTCTGTAATTCCAGGGTGGAAAAGCAGAGCCTTTTTCTATCCGTTTTGCCTCATCGCTGGAGGCTAAAGCTGTCCGCATTCCCTGCTCTGCACATCCCAGGATTTCCTTGTTGATGGATGTGATGGAAGGTGGGGTGAGGTCACCTGGATTGTCATGGCTGTGGAGTTGTCCATCCCTGAGCGCCAAATTCCCGGAATTTCATCCCCCTGGAATTTCATCCCCCTGGAATTGCATCCCCCCGGAATCACATCCCTCCTGCCCGTGCTCCCCTCTGGAAAACCCCGAATCCTCCAGGAATAATTAGTTCCCTGTGTGATCTTTTGCCAATCACTCAACCTCATTATGTCCCAACTCCTTTGTGATTAACCAGCGGATAATCTCCGGGAAAGGAGCTTTCCGGAGGGTGCTGTGGGATAAACCCATTGGCAGCTCCGAGCTGCTGAGCCACAGGGATGTGCCAGAATCCTGGGAATTCAGCAGGGAAGAGAAGTTCTTGGGGTAAAATGGTTATTTAATTGTCACTCTCTTGTAAGAGAGCTCCCAATAAGACACAATTCCCAGACAAGGAAAGCCCCAAGCCAGAATTCCCTACTGGTGGGAGGTGATCCTGGGATTTGGTTTATTGTGTCTGCTCCATGAATTCACACGTTGCTCCTGAATCATTCCCAAAGCTCTGCAAATCCAAATTCCTCATGGATCTAAACAGGTGTCACTTTCCAGGTCTGTTTTCCCCCAATCCTGCCAACCCCACAAAAATAGACAAGAGGCATTGAGTGAGGGTGTTGGGATGTCCCAGGACTGGGACCAGGACTCTGCATTCCCAAAGCTCCCAGGCATTTTGGGAAGGGAGACACAATTCCCGTCCCAGTGTGTCTCACTGTCACGTTTGTCACCAGCTCCCGAAATGGAGGGGAATTTCTGTGGAATGTCTGCAGCTCCAGGTGTGTGATGGTGGTGCAGCTGCTCCGGGATAACGGGATGTGATGGAGCTGGGATGGAGGTGAGGCCACCTCTGCTGAGGAGTGTCACTTCCACGGCACTCAGTGCTTCCTGGAGGCCGCTGGATCCCATTGGATTCCCTTTTCCAGAATCAGGGATAATTCATTTACTGGCAGCTTCAGCTCTGGTAACTTTGTCTCTCTGCTGTCAACTCACATCTCTGGGGAGTTGGGAAAAGGAGGAATTATTTGCAAGTCCTTATAGGATGAGGGAGAAGCTGGGATGGAATTCCCAGAGAAGCTGTGGCTGCTCCTGGATCCCTGGGAGTGTCCAAGGTGGGCAGGGCTTGGAGCAGCCTGGGATGGTGGAAGGTGTCCCTGCCATGGAGAACCTTGGGAATGGGATGATCCTGAAGGTCCTTCCCACCCAAACCATTCCAGCCCAGTGGATCCTAAAGGTCTTTCCCACCAGGAGCAATTCCAATCCGTGTCCCACCACCCTGCTGGCCCAGGGGAAGGAGCTTTGAGCTGTAATTAAACGGAGAGCAGATTCCAGCGTTTCCTGAGCACTCCTCACGGAGCTGTGCAGATATTCCGAGCTTATTAAGCTGTCAAATCGAATCCATCTCCGCCGGCGTGGCCACCATCCAAACCTGAAGCGGGTTTTTTCTGCAGCACCATTTAATTAAAAGGGAGTTTTGTTCTTGGGGTTTTTCCATCATTCGACTGGAGCTCTTGGGGCGATCAATGGGATCTGGGCGCTGCTTTTTTCTGGTGGTGTTGGATCTTAACCTGGAAAAAGAAAACACTCTGGGAAAGATGAGGGAATTCCAGGGAGCTGCTGCTGCTTCCACCCAGGAGCACCAGGGTTGAGCTTAAGATGAGTTAAAAACCAGGTTAGGCATGGAGCTGGGATTAAATCGGTCCCTGAAGGTCCCACATTGTGGGCTCTGCCATGGGCCAGGCTCAGCTGCTTCACCTTCAGTGTCCCCACAATGAAGGTTTTCTCTGTTCTTTTCGCTTTCCTTCCATTAAAATCCCGATCCAGCCTTTTGAAGCAAGTTTTAGCAGGATATTGGGAAGAACTCCTTCCCAGAAAGGAATGGAATCCCCATCCCTGGAGGGGTTGAGAAGCCGTGGGGATGTGGCACTTGGGGACGTGGGGCAGTGGTGGCCTTGGCAGTGCTGGGTTGGACCTGACGGCCTCAGGGAGCTTTTCCGACCTGAACAACTCCATGATTTTATGGAGTTGAGCATCGTGAGGAGCAATTCCCTGCTCCAGTGTGGCGCTGAAAACGACGGCAGGGATTGGGAGCTGCTGTGAGGGGAATTACAAGAGCAGCAAAGGACGTTTCCTTTCTCCCAGGGGTTGTGGCCGTTGGGAATTCACCTCCAGCCGGGATGTGGGCAGGGAAGGAACTCCATGAGATACCAGGGGAAACCCTCCTCTCACCATTCTTCGCTTCGGATTGCTGAGACACTTCCAGAATCCCATCTTTCCCTGCCAAAAACCACCCCAGAAGTTGGCAAAAAGCTATTTTGGAGCTTCTTCTCCACCCCCAGGCTCCCAGCCCGGCTCTTGGAGAAGACCTGGAAAAGGAATGGAGCATCTGCTTCCCCGGGCCGAGGGGGATTCTGGCACTGCTCAGTGTCAAAACATTCCCGGTATTTTTAGGAGAATGGGCTCTGTAGGCACGAGATCCTTGCAGAAATTCCCGGGATTCCTTCAAAGGGTTTCTTCTCACCATGACGGGGCAATCCTGCTTTAATTCAGGAGATCAGCAGGGTGGGAATGCTCTGATGGGATCAAATGTGGGCTTGTGGGGTTTTTTGGTGGTTTAATTCATGCCTCATCCCCAGAGGAGGGATTTTATGGGGTTTCTTTGGGTTTTCTGCAGCCGGTTGGATGTGAAGTGGACCTTTTTCCACAATTCAGGAGGAGAAGGAGAAGGAGAAGGAGAAGGAGAAGGAGAAGGAGAAGGAGAAGGAGAAGGAGAAGGAGAAGGAGAAGGAGAAGGAGAAGGAGAAGGAGAAGGAGAAGGAGAAGGAGAAGGAGAAGGAGAAGGAGAAGGAGAAGGAGAAGGAGAAGGAGAAGGAGAAGGAGAAGGAGAAGGAGAAGGAGAAGGAGAAGGAGAAGGAGAAGGAGAAGGAGAAGGAGAAGGAGAAGGAGAAGGAGAAGGAGAAGGAGAAGGAGAAGGAGAAGGAGAAGGAGAAGGAGAAGGAGAAGGAGAAGGAGAAGGAGAAGGAGAAGGAGAAGGAGAAGGAGAAGGAGAAGGAGAAGGAGAAGGAGAAGGAGAAGGAGAAGGAGAAGGAGAAGGAGAAGGAGAAGGAGAAGGAGAAGGAGAAGGAGAAGGAGAAGGAGAAGGAGAAGGAGAAGGAGAAGGAGAAGGAGAAGGAGAAGGAGAAGGAGAAGGAGAAGGAGAAGGAGAAGGAGAAGGAGAAGGAGAAGGAGAAGGAGAAGGAGAAGGAGAAGGAGAAGGAGAAGGAGAAGGAGAAGGAGAAGGAGAAGGAGAAGGAGAAGGAGAAGGAGAAGGAGAAGGAGAAGGAGAAGGAGAAGGAGAAGGAGAAGGAGAAGGAGAAGGAGAAGGAGAAGGAGAAGGAGAAGGAGAAGGAGAAGGAGAAGGAGAAGGAGAAGGAGAAGGAGGAGCTCTGTGGGTTTTCTCAGTGACTCCCCACTGGAATGCAGATATTTTCCAGTTCAGCTCCTTTCTCTGGCTTTTCTGCCAGATCTGCTCCCTGTTGTTGCACCAGATATTAATTTTTTCATTCATTTTTAATAGCTCAGAATCCCAGAATGGTTTGG
Source organism: Grantiella picta (assembly GCA_013397955.1). NCBI lineage: Eukaryota > Metazoa > Chordata > Aves > Passeriformes > Meliphagidae > Grantiella > Grantiella picta. Next base: position 117,202 of record VZRM01008896.1, on the reverse strand, counting down.
ATTGGAAGGGACCATAAAAATAATTTAATTCTCCCGTGCCATGGCAGGGACACCATCAAAATATTCCCTCTCCATGTGAGATTTCATGTGCTGGGAGATCACTCGTGAGGGAAAAAACCTTGGATTCTCCTTTTGTTTTTAATCCTTCACAGGGCTGTTCAGTCCTGATTCAAAGGGGCTTCGTATTTCTGTGTTTCGGGGAAGATGTGACTTTGTCACAGCAAAGCAGCTGCGTGGAGATGTGAAAAGGGAATAAATGGGAAAGCAGAATCAATGGGAGAACAGAATAAATGGGAGAACGGAATAAATGGGAGAACAGAATCAATCAGGAGCTGGAGAAAGGAAGGGTGGGATGCTTTTATCCCTTTGTTCCAACGTTGTCCCCAAGTGTCCCCATCTTCTGTCACTCCCAGCGCCTTTCAGATCTGCCAGGCGAGGACTGAAGGGGATGAGGAGAGATAAGGCAGGGGGAGCTGTTAATTATTAATGAGAATATTCCCAAGGAATCGATGGAGGCTCTGGAGGACTCTGTGCTTCTCTCGGCAGCAATTCCTGCTGCCAGCCTCGGGGACAAAGCTCAGCTTTTGGCCCCGAGTCTGGAATTCTCGGATTTGGTGATTCTGGGATTTAAGCTCGTCCTAAAGGCAAGCTGGACTGGAGGCTTCACCGAGAGCTTGAGCTGCTTGCGGAGGTTTCAGGGCAACAAATCCCTGGGGAAAAGCCGAGCCAAACTTCCCGTTTTGTGAGCCAAAATTCCCATTCCATGGTGGAAATTCCATGGATTCCCAGCCACAATCTCCCGGCACCCCCCCTTCGGGGTTTAATTAAAACAGCTCCATCCTGGTGAGGGACAAGGTGATCTCCAGGGCCACCATCCAGAACTGGAGCACTTTGTCCTCCTCCTGTCCTTCCCTCTCCGCAGGGCCTCTGGAAGCACAGGCAGTGTTTAGGTTTAATTGGAACCTCCCGGAGCAAACCATCCTTCGGAAAGATGGAAAAGGGAGATCTGTGGATGCTGCACGGGGAATGGGAAGAGGATCCATATCTTGCTGTCCTCGCTGCTGCAAATGCAATTCCATCAGATCCCAATTTCCCTCCCATCCTGACACTTTGGTGGAGCTGCACAGCCACGTTTGCATGGGATAATGGAGATTTGGAGGGATAAGGGAGATTTGGAGGCAGCTCTGCGTGTGCTGGGATGGATGGGGGGAAGGGATGCTCCTCTCTCAGCATTCCCAGGGATCCCTTCCCAGCTCTCTGGTGCTTCAGGAGGTTGGGAATGTCTTTCGTGCTGATGCCAGGGTGTGGCTCTCGCTCAGCAGGGTGGGATTGTGCCAAGATGGAAAACCCCAAACGATAACATTTGTCGCCCTCATCCATCCAGGAGTGCAGCTGGAAACAGGGAAGCAGGAATTCCCACTGTGCTGACCTTTGCTCCTCACTTGGATCATGGCTGAACCTCAGCTGGATCAGAGAAATCCCAAAAATGAGGTGCAGAGAGGATTTTGGAGTCTGAGGTTTTGCTGATTTATTGTCAGGGGCTTTCGAGGTCTTCAGACATCAGAGAATCCCAGAATGGTTTGGGTTGAAAGGACCTTAAAAATCCTTCAATCCCACCCCTGCCATGGGCAGGGACATTTCCACTGTCCCAGGTTGCTCCAAGCCTCATCTAACCTGGCCTTGAACGCTTCCAGGGATCCAGAGGCAGCCCCAGCTTCTCCGGGCAAATTTTGTGGGATGTTTGTCCCAACATCCCACAAAATCCCATCCCAACAAACCACAACCACCACGCCCAGGTGTTTCTCCCCCGAGAATCCTCAGTTTGGGTTCATCCCGAGCTGTTCTTCCATTCCTGCCATTTGGGTGACATTCAGAGCAGCTCCTTCCCCCAACATCCCAACACTTCCACCGAGGAGATCCCACAATCTCATATCCCACAATCTCATATCCCACAATCTCATATCCCACAGTCCAGCCTTCCCTGCCAATCCAGCTGGCAGCAGCACGGCGTGGCCTCGTAAACATTTAGGAAGCTGTGATTCCGTCGGAAAGCAGGGAAATAAATCAGCAGCTGCTTTGTTTCCCTGTTCACACGTCCAGCCCGTGCTCCGGAGGGACGGATTTGTTTAACGGGAGAACCCAGGAGCTGCTCCGGGGTGGTTCATCACAGGCGGTAATTGACTGTCACGCTGCTTTTTTCCCTCATTTTTATTCCCATTATTCATCAGCTGGGAGGAAAGCGGAGCTGCCAGGCGGGGAGGGAAGAGCCAGGGCCCTGCTGGGTGCCTGGGGACAGCGTGGGTGGCACTGAGGGGACACTTTGAGGGCACCCTGTGACCCCACTCTGCTCCCTATCCATCCTCTGCTTCGATGTTTTCCGAGGGTTTCTCGGGAAACAAAAGGCTAATTCCCAAATTTAGAGCCGTCGCGATTAATGGGTTGTAATCCGCGAGGAAATGTGGTTTTTTGTTTCTTCTTGGTTTTTTTTCTTTCTTCCTGGGTTTTTTTATTCCTTCCAAGTTCAATCTATTCCTCCACGTGTCTCAGAGATGGAGCGTCCAATGAATTCCCAGCCTTTGCCATCTTTTTCTCTCCTGTTTTTCCCCCCAAATCCCATTTTCCCTTCCCTGAGCTGCCCCATTATTCCCATCCTGGCTGTGCTTCCCAGCACTTCCATGGGACCGAGCTGCTTCCCAGAGATAATTTAAGGCAAGAAAGGCCCAATTAGCTGCACATTCCAGCCCTCGACTAATTGAGAAGGGAATTGAGGGTTATTTTTACTCAATGAGGAGACGGCAAATTATTTTCCTCGCTGGGGAAGTTGTTTGGCACAGTCAGAGAGCGACAATCCTGAAAATTCCAGGTCTTGGCACCAAACCAGGGACAGGGATCAGCTGAGAAGGGTCACCTCATGGCAGGGATTGTGGGATCCAGAGAATCAACCATGCCAAGCTTGGGATTACAGACACTGCAGCATCCTGGGTGGAAAAAAAGTGGATTTTGGGATCTCACTCAGGGCTGGAAAAAGCAGTGGCAAATTCCCATGAAGCGCTGAGGAGTTCCTGCTGCTTGCAGCTGGATATGAGGAATTTTTTGGGGGAAGAATTCTGATTTTTTTTGCGGGTGGCGATGCTGTTATTGGAGGGTTTGGGTTTTGCTCGAGGTCTGGGAATTTTCTGATGGATTCGTGGTGGGAATTGGGTTGATGAGCCCCATGGTTGTGGTGGGAAGCTGGAGGAGAAGTGGTCGTTGGAATTGATCGATCCAAGGCTTGGATGGGCTTGGAGAATCCTGGGATAGTGGGAGGTGTCGCTTCCCGTGGCAGGGGTGGCACTGGATGAGCTTCTCCAACCCAAACCATCCTGGGATGCTCTGAACCAAACACAGCCAGGCTGGGGATTGAGAGATGAGCAGGAGATGCTGAGCTCCTGCCCTCCCACCTGGAATTTACCGTGGGAAATGTGGAAAATTCCAGTCCTGCTGTTAAACCAGGAGAGGAGGAGGCTGTGGCCATTCCCACCCCATTCAGTGCGTGGAGAAGGAAATGGGAATCTCCTGGGGACAGCTGGGATTCAGTGTTGGACACCATGGAGCAGTGGGAGAGACAGGAATTGTCTTGTCCCAAGGAATTGTCTTGTCCCAAGGAATTGTCTTGTCCTGGATACAGAACCAGTCTGGAATATCCAATCCGGAGCCTCTGAGGACAGGCAGAGAGAGCAGTGACCTCAAAACCTCAGTGAGGGCAGGATCTGTGCTCATTAGGGCTGCAATTAACGGGGCTAAATGAGTTCTGGTGCTGTCAGGCCTTCAGGGCTTTATCCAGGTTGGATGTGCTGAGAGCTCCTGGAAAATCCCACAGGAGGCACACGCTGGAAAAGTTCCAAAGAGCCTGAAGTGTGCTGCTGTCTGCACTTCCGAATGGCCTGGATTTTGGGAGAATCGAGGCTGGGAAAAGCTCCTGGGAAAGCTCAGGCACAGCCCTTGAGGCTGGAGGTCAGGAGGGAATTCCCAGAAGGAAAACTCAGGCGCTGTCTGTGCCACGAGCTCCAAACCTTCAACCCCTGCAGTTCAAACCTATTAGAATTAACCCAGGGATGAGGCATTCCCTGGATTTATTATGCACAGTTAATGACCTGGACATCGGGGATGTTGGAATTAAATCCATGAGATTCATCCTCCCGGAGGAGCAGCGTGAAGCCTTTCCAAGAATCGCCCGGGCAGCTTCATCCCACTGCCTGCTCGGATTTTTCGCAGCCTGGCTGTGCTTGAAAATTAGTTTATACCTGACTGACGGTGGGATTTCTGTCCGAGAGAAGGAGTTTGGCATAGGCAGCTCCAGGAAGTTCAGCCCGAGGTGGGAATTGCTGATTTGAGCTCGTGTTTGTTTCTCGCTGTGCTCAGCCCAGAACCTGCCTGGAGCTCTGCGAGCTTTGGGATTCCTTGGGCTTTGATTCCAAGCCTTGCTCGAGCTTTGCTCTGTTATTGAGGGAGGAAAACACCCAATTTGGGTTGTTCTTCCTGCAAAGTCTCTTTGCCACAGAATTCCCCAATTCCAGCTGAAAGCCTGGAGTGATTCCCTCTCGGAAATCAACCTCCGGCAGTGTTTTTTAGAAGGAGGAAATGGAGGGGATGAAAGCCACCCTGGCAGAACTTGGAAAATTTGGGTTCATCTTTGGTGGGTCCCCAATTCCTGCCATTCTTTGCTTCCTGGGAATTGCCCTCCTGCTGCTTCATCCTCACCTTCCACTTCCAGCCCTGCCCATCTAAACCTGGGTGAAGTCCTCAGGAAAAGGTGGGATGCTCCATATCCCATAACCTCCAGAAGTCTGGTGTAGAACCATCCCAATCCTGAATTTTCTTATCCTTGATCCGCTTGGAACCTGCCAAAAATCCAAGTTTGGCTCCAACAAGGAATCCAGGGACTCACTCCTGCCAGTCTTGCCTACCTTTATCCCGAAATTCCTGCATCTGCTCCCCGTGGAGGAGGAGGAGGAGATTCAGGACCATCTCCCCATTTTTGGGGAAGGTTGGACGTGGGATTTGTCGTTATCCGTGCTGCTCCCACTGTGCCTCATTTCCTTTGGCATTCCGGGCTGCGTTTTGATCTTGGATAAAAGGGAATAAAATCAGAATGTTGTTCCGGGGAGGAGCAGCCCAGGGAGAGGATGAAAGAGCGTTTGGGGTGAGCTGCAAGGGCATTAGTCATGCTGAGAAACCATTAAAGAGCAGGAGGCTGTCTGGGATGCCACAGGCTGGTGATTCCCGGGGGGGGAAAGAACGGAGAACGTCTCTGGGATGTGTGGGAATGTGTTTGTGTTGGGATTATCCTGCTGCAGCTCAGGGATGTGTCACAGCTCCTGGGCGGATCCAGCCCAAGGGAAGGAGGGAGAAGCTGGGAATCACTGGGAAAGGTTATCCAGGTATCCAAACTCCAGCAGGGACAGAGGTGGCTTTTTCTGACCAGGACCAAATGGGATTTCCCCCAGGATTTCCAGGTGGTTCAGCTCCAGCAGCTCCGTAGAAATTCCTTTTCTCAGCGATGTCCCGGTGTTCCTGGTGGGAGATTTTCGGGATCCCACATTCAGGACACCCCATGACCCATCCTGTGGGTTCTTCTCCCTTCTGGGGCCGAGGAGGGGAGTTCAGCTGCTCTGGTATTTCCCTGGGATTGCTCCAGGCTTCCAGGGAGAATTGTCTTGTCCCAAGGAAATTTCCATCCCAAATCCCAGTGGGATGTGTTCAGTCCTTTCCATCCAGCTAATCCAGGATGGGAAAATGGAGTGGAAAAATTGAGTCTCGGAGTCACTCGGATTGAAAATCCCAGCAGAGAGTAAAGCCCAGCTTAACTCTGAGTTCATTTAACGTCAGCTTGAGCTGCCCCTGGAGTCAAAGCTGCTTCAATTATCCCGAAAAAATAATTGCCTCTTTCCATCAGCAGAATGTGCCAGGGATCCTGAGCGGAGCAGGAAGTGTTTGATTGGGGATTTGATTTTATTTTTCCCCCCTTTTTTCACTGTTGCAGTCAGGGATAAAAAAAATAAACCAAAGCTACTCCGAACCCTCTTTATTTGCTCCCAGTGATGCTCCCTTTGGGCAGAGCAGGTGAATCTGTGGAATTGTAGGACTGGGATGGGTGCTTGTGCAAATCCATCAGGGTATTCCAGCTGGAAAGCCCTCGGCTCTTTGGGAATGGCACTGGAGTTTCCCAGCTGGATTCAAACAAGGAGCTGTCCTGGGAAAAGGGAGTGTGGAGGGGGCAGAGCATGGGAATTTCCAGGGTCATGGGATCATGTTATGGCTGCAATATTCCTGAAACTCGGCATTCCCAGAATCCTGGAGTCTCCTGGGTTGGAAAGGATCCCCAAGGATCCAACTCCTGGCCCTGCTCAGACACCCCAAGATCCAGATGTGTCCCATGGGATGACCAGAAAGCTGGAAGGCTCCCAAATCCCTTTTTTTTTTCCTGAATGATTTGGATTGTTATTGTCCTTTTCCTGCCCCTTTTAGCCACACTCATTCCCAGGCACATCCCAGCTCAGGCTCCACCAGGCTCAGCCCTGGCTCTGCTCCAGGCCCAGGGATGTGCCTGGAAAAGCCGCTGCTCCACCGAGGCTCTGCACATCCCAGAGCCGGGGAAAAGCTGGGAAAAGGCTGGAAAAGAGTGCCTGGAGCGTGGCAGAGCCCAGCCAGGCGGAGCTGCCCTGCTCCCCCAGCCCAGCACGAGCCGAGAGCTCCCTGAGCGCTCCGAGCGTCATCCCTGGGGTGAAAAGGGCATTCCCTGTCTGGATCCGGCTTTGGCAGGGATTTGTCTCCTCCAGGGCAGCGCGTGGCTGCAGCAGATGTTGCGGACGGTGAGGCAGGAATGCGTGGCTGCTCTGGATCCACCTCCAGCCTGGAGCTGGGAATGCTGCCAGCTCCCCCTTCCCGCAATTTGGGGCCAGGCAGTGCCTGCTTGGCCTTCTCCTCTATTCCAGCTGCAAAATCCTTTCTCCGCTGCTCCCTGAGGCAGCCTGGAAGGATCATTGGGAATGTCACGGGATAAATCCATCCATCCATCCATCCATGCCCGGGCTGTCCCTGGACATTCCCTGGGAGCAGAGAAGGAGCTCCGGGATCGCTGATCCAAGCTCAGCCAGGGCATCTCCAGCCCCAGCCTCTCCCTGCTCCCTTTCCCACATCCCATTCCGTCCGGGAAAAGCTGTTTGGATCTCTCCCTCCTTCCAGAATTCCAGGATCCGGGCGGCATCTCCGGGTTGCCACGGCACTGAGCCACCCCCGGGCTCCCTGCCCTCCCTGCCCCGCGATTCCCGAGGCTCCGGCGTCTCTCCCACTCTCCCTTCTCCCGCAATTCCCATCGCCCTCCCTCGCCTGCCAGCGGCAGAGAAGAGCTGATGTCTCATTTTATCCAGCGACTCGGGAAAAACACCGCTGCTGCCCGTGGCTCCTGGGATAAAGGATAACCGGGGATTCCGCGGGTGGGGAACGCTCCGGTCTGGGTGGGTTTGGGGGAATTCCGTGGCTGGGATGTGTTTGGGGATCGTTTGGGTTTGTTCCGGCTGGGGCTGTGTGCTGTGGAGCAGGAATAAAACCCTGGAATTCTTGAGGGGTTGGAGGGAAGTGGCAGGAGGAGAGATTTCCCTGGATGGCCTCAGGGGCTCCGGGGCACTCAGAATCATGGAATTGTAAAGGCTGTGAGAAATCTGGAGAGGGAATCTTCCCCGGGAACTGGAGTGAGAGGGATGGGTTCAGACTGAGAGAGAGGAAATTTAGGGATGACTCGAAGGAATCCTTCTCTGTGAGGATGAGGAGGCCCTGGGATGAAATTCCCAGAGAAGCTGTGGCTGCTCCATCCCTGGCAGTGTCCAAGGCCAGGCTGGACAGAGCTTGGAGCAACCTGGGATAGTGGAAGGTGTTGGGGTTGGAACTGGCTGAGCTTTCAAATCCCCCTTTTTCTGCTGTGAAAATTTGGGAACAGGAGCTCTCCGCTAAAACGAACAGGATCAGCACCGAGCTGGATTCCCACCATGGATCTTTCCCAGAAAACCACTGGGATCCAATTATTCCAGCAACTCAGGCTAATCCCTTCTTAAACCAGAGTTCCCAGCCCAGTTCCAAAGTCATTTCCAGCCTGGTGTTTTTTGGGATGAGATTTTGCTCCAGGTCTGTGTTTGAGCTGCTGCTGGGGAGGGAATTTTTGCTCCAGTGCTGCTCCCTCCTTTTGTTTGCCAATTCCTAAGCGAAGGAACTCGACGGATCCAGTGCAATGTGGCCCCTAAAAATAGCTTTAATCAATCAACTTTTTAAAAATAAGAACGTTCCTTAAAATGATGCCAGCACCAGCCGGCGCTGCCTCTTGGGAATTTTATTCTGACTCATTTTTCTTCCAGTTCTGTGCTTTTTATTTTTATTTCTATTTTTTTCCCTCGCTCCTGTTTACCAAATATCCTCGAGTCTGGAATGTTTGCTGTAATTTCTCTCCAGGATGAGGTGGATGTTGTGGATTTTTAAATTGTTTTTGTCCCTGGGTGACACGAAGGAATGTGAGGTGGGATTACTGGAATTCTTTTCCCCCTTTTTCCCCCTTTTTTTCCCCCCCTTTTTTCCCCTTTTTTTCCCCTCCAGCTCCTGCTGTGGGACAGATCCACCTTGGTGATTTCAGAATTTCCTCTAATTTCCAAAGACAAAATAATCCGAATTACCCACCCAACCGTGCTGCTCTGCGAGGAGCAGAACATCCCTGGAATGCTCTGAAATTCCCAGGATATGTGTGTGTGTATATTTAGTGCATTAGTCACATCTTAAACGACACAAACCGAAACTTCCCTTGGCTGCTCCTCCTGTAAACATTTGTTTTCCCTTGGAACCACAACCAGGATTTACAGCTTTGGGTTTTTCCCCGTGTGCAGCACGGATTGATCCATAATAACCACGATCCTGCCAAATCCCAGGGGTTAAAATAATGGGTTAAGTCTCCAAAATCCCCTGAGTGGCTTAAAAATAATAAGATTATGGGGAAACAGTGCCATGATCTTGCCTTGCTGCCGTTGCTGGGTGTCAGGCTTGTGGCTTCTGCCTCTTTCCAATGGAAATGTGGAATCGGGATTGGGATTGGGGGATTTTTAAACTCTGGAGCAGCTGGGAATTTGAGCATTCCAAGGCGTGGGATGGCAGCAGTGGATTTGTGGTGGTGGTGATGCCATCCTGGGATGTTTTGTTGGGATTTATTGCAGGAATATTTGGATTCCAATGTAGGATTTGAGGGGTGGGTGGTGGAGATGATGTGGGATGGCTGAGCCCGAGCTGTGCCCACAGCATGGGAGATTCCACAGTTTTATCTGGAGCTGGGAAGAGCAAAGGGAAGGAAACACAAGCAGGGTGGTGTGGTTTGTCTGGTCTGAGGGAATTTATAAAGGGAGATTGAGAACTGAACTTCCTGACCAGCCAGGCAGGGAATTCTCCTCCCATTTTTCAATTAAAGGGAAAATTGAAATTTTAAATGAGTGTTTTGACCTCCAGACCAGGAAACCCCCTCACAGCACTGCAGGGATGTGTAAGGTTTGAACAGGGAGGGTGGGGAGGCTCTGGAATAGAATTCCCGGAGAAGCTGTGGATCCCTGGAAGTGTCCAAGGCCAGGCTGGACAGAGCTTGGAGCAGCCTGGGATGGTGGGAGGTGTCTAAAATTGGGACTGGACCACCTTTCAAATTCCCTTCCAACCCAGCCTATCTTCTGCTGTGAAAATCTGCCAGAGACAGGAACTCTCCACATGGTTTTGCTGACTAAAATGTGGGAAACTGCTCCAGCGCATCCTTGATTTCCCACCTCTTTCCAAACCGAGTCCAGCTAAGCTGGGACAGCTCGGATCAGTGGGAAAAGCAGGACTGAGGCATCTCCAGGTGACCAAAACCCTTCCTCCCCCAATCCCTGCTCCTTGATCCCAGTAAGTCCCACGGAAAGCTGGCAGAGAGCTTTTCCTGGGAGAACTGGGAGAATCCAGCTTGGAACTGGGAGAGCAGGAGGGGCTGACATGTGGGTTTTTTGGGGGAACTTTTAAACTCGGGACTAGGCTTAGTCCAAGAGGCAGTGCTTATCCCTCAGCGCAACATTCCCAAAGGGAATCTTCCCAAAAGGGATTGGAGCTTGGCCCAGATATCCCCGGGACGTCTTTTCCCTGGAATTTCTGCCGGAGAAGGAGCTCTGAAGCGAACCCTTCTCAACCCTGGATCTCCCCTCTGGATCTCTCCCGTCCGAGGAGTTGGGGAGTTGGATGCTGTTGGAGCGGGAGGTTGCCATGGTAACTGCCTGCTTCCCGGTTTTGCGGCGTCACGGTTTTGGGGGATTTGCCGGGAGGATCCCGGCGGCAGCGGCAGTGAGAGCAGAGCTCAGCTTGGGGTTCCATCCTCACCCTCCGTGACCTCCCGGCTGAAGAACAGCCGGACAGGGGCTGTGGGAACATCCACAGGGGTGTTCGGTGGGAATTCTGTCTCCTGCTTCGCTCACTGGAATTTTATTTCGGGGTGACTGGAATTTTATTTTGTTTATTTCCCTGATTTCCTGCATTTCGCTTTCGGACAAGTCTGCCCTGTTTGCTTCCCAGCTCCAAGGTTTGCCTGGCTAGGAATTTTCCAATTAAAGCTCCTCTAAAACAAGGATGGGTTGGGATCAGATTTTAGGGAGCTGCAGCATTTGACCCCGCTGATTTTTACAAATTTTTTTTCCCATCTGGATAAATAAGAATGTGCAAAAGCAGTTTGAGACCGAAGCCCTGCGCTTCCCTAATCTCCTGCTGCAATAAATTTCATCCTGAACAGATAAAATCCCAGATAAACTATTGCTAAGGAATAAACATGGAAGGATTTTTATCCAGGTTTCCACAGCAGAATTGCTGTTATCAGGAATAACTCAATTTCTGTGCTTCTCCCTGCCTCTCCCAGGTGTGTGTTCAGAAGCAAAAAGGTTTATTCACATCCAGATGTTTTCCATTCTTTTCCCTGGGAGCAGTTCTCTCATTCCTGCTCAATTTGTGGAATTATTTCGTCTTTTTGTGGGATTTTTAATTGTCCTGCCAGCAGTAAACGGCAACTTTGGGCCTATTTTGCGCTGATGCAAATCACCACTTGCTGCTTGGATCAATTAATTATTGGTTAATTGAGCACTGGTGGATCCTGTAAGGAATATGGGGGATTTTTGGGACTGTAGACATCCATCTTGGAGCCGTTTCCTTCTTTTTCACCCACCCTGGATCCTGAATCCCAACGTCCCATTTGGCTCCACCAGCTTGGCTCTGTTTTCCCTCCATCCATCAGGATGTGGATCCCAAAGGGGAATCTGCCATTCCTGGAGACGTGGGAATGGGGTTGGGATGAGAACTTCATCCCCACAGCTCCACAGAGAAACAGGAATGGGGTTGGGACGAGGGAACCTCATTCCCATTACTCCAGAAGGAAACAGGGAATGGGGTTGGGATGAGAGAACCTCATTCCCATTACTCCAGGGGGGAACAGGGAATGGGGTTGGGATGAGAGAACCTCATTCCCGTGACTCCAGAGGGGAACAAAGAGCAGCTCATGGACTCGAGCTCTGGTGGTGCTGCCTTTGAGTTGCTCTCTGGGAATGAGGTGATTCCCTGCCAAAACTCGGGATTCGGAGCCGGAAAAAGCCCGGGAGAAGGGGTGGGGATGGGAGGAGGGTTGGGATGCATCCAGAACCCGTTTCCTGCGGGTTTTTCCCCCCAAACCCGTGCTGTCCTTAACGCTGGTGCCACCTGGTTCGAGCACGTGAGCATGGCGGTGATCCTGCTCAACTGCGTCACCCTGGGCATGTTCCAGCCCTGCGAGGACGTGGAGTGTCGCTCGGAGCGCTGCACCATCCTGGAGGTGAGCATCCCGGGATTTTTGGGGTGCAGGGTGGGGGGGAACACCCATCGCGCTCCTTTTCCCCGTGGAAAGCTTTCCCGCTGTTTGGGATGGGTTTTCCAAAAAGCCTGGCTGGGTGGGATCTGCTTTGGGGTGGGTTTGGGTTTTTCCCGGCAGGATCCTTGCTTCCCATCCTTAATTAGGGTGGAAGTGGGAAGCCACATCCCACTGGATTGCTTGGATACCACAGAATTCATGGATTCCCATCCCTGGACGTGGCCAAGGCCAGGCTGGACAGAGCTCAGTGTCCCTGCCGTGGCATGGGGGTGGATCAGATGAGCTTTCAGCTCCTTTCCAACCCAAACCATTCCCTGATTCCATGGCCAGCGCTGTGGGGTGGAATCTCCCCTCCCACTCCATCGGTTCCATCCCAGCCAGCTCCTGCTGGGGTTGCTCCGTGCAGTGTGCCTTTGCTGCTCCATTCCCTTTTCCATGCCCAAAAAAACACGGGATGAGCCCATCCTGCTCTGTGCAGCGTGCCAGGAGAAGTGGATTTGGGAATTCTCCCCGTGCAGAGCCCCCAGACCTCGCTGGGGACACCAGGCCTGTCCCCTGTCCCTGCTGGCATCCCCTCGCTGCCATCTGCCCGCCGGAGGGGCTTTGGAATCTCATCCCGGGGCATCTGCTGTGTGGGCAGCGCCTTGGCTTCCTGCACATTCCCAAATGACAAAATTCCCTCATTTCCAGTATGTGACACCAACCCGGGATCACCGATGTGCCGCTGGGATCCTCCAGGGTTGAAAAGGACCTTAAATCCCATCCCATTCCACCTCTGCCACCTCCCGCTATCCCAGGGTGCTCCAAATCCTGTCCAACCCAGCCTTGGAAATCTCCTGACAGGTTTTAGGCAGGAAAGGGCCGGAAAATCCCCATTATCCCTCCCCTGTCAGCTTGCAGGAGGGATTGGAAGCCGGAGCATGAGGTGGAAAAGCCTGAACCTCGTTATGGATGCTGGTCATTAAATGAACTGAAATTAGGGAGCAAAGTTCCTGTGTAGTTTATTACGGGAAAGTTGGTTAATAAAGATAAATCCCTCTCCAGCTCTCCCGGAGCCCCTTTGGGCACTGGAAGAGGCTCTGAGGTTTCCCTGGAGCATTCCCTTCTCCAGGTGAGCATTCCCAGCTCTCCCAGCTCCAGCCCTGGGAGATCCCTGTGTCCTGTCAGTGGATGAGCAGAAGCTGGAGGCACTTCCCACGCCCTGGAATGACCCAGGAGCTGTGCCAGGGGGTGCCACCACCCTGCAGGTTTTATTTGGGCATTGGCAGGTGGCACTTCGGTGCGGGGAGCACAGAACTCCCCGTGGTGGGAGCAGGACTGACTGAAATCCTCTTTTCCCGCTCTCCAGGCGTTCGACGACTTCATTTTCGCCTTCTTCGCGGTGGAAATGGTGATCAAGATGGTGGCCCTGGGCATCTTCGGGCAGAAGTGTTACCTTGGGGACACCTGGAACCGCCTGGACTTCTTCATCGTCATGGCAGGGTTGGTGACAACCCTTTATCCTTTATCCCAACAGCAGAAAATCCCAGGGAGCCAAATCCATGGGTTGTCCTGCCTCATTTTCAGAATGCCTCAGGAGGCAGGATCTCCCAAATCTTGATTTTCCATTCCCCACCGCAAAAGCGTGCTGGGTTCAGGGTGAGTTAGGAATGCCAGGCTGAGCTGTGGGGTTTTTAGAATCCTTTAATCTCTGTCGGATCAACACATCCTGATCTGATCCAGAGTGTCCCAGTGCTGTTGTCTCCAAAAAAACCAGCCCAGAGCAGCTCAGCCCCTCTCCTGCTCCGTGCCACCCTCAGAGCGAGGCAGGAACGGGGGAAACAAGGAGAAAGCAGCCCAAAAATCCCGTCAAGAAGGTTGAAATCCCAGTGGGAAAAGCTGGCCAGGAGCGAACCCAAATTCCAAGCCTCCTGTAAGCTCCTCTTGCTTTACAACTTAATTCCATCTCCCACAGCTGCTCCTTTGTGCAGGATGTGTTAATAAACAGCTCCGAGGAAGATCCTGTTGCTTTTGACACCACTTCCCTCACCCCCACGGGGAATAACTGAGTGGAGTAAAAGCTTGGCCAAGCTCAAACTTTTTTTTTTTTTTTTTCCCAATAAATGAACGGCTTTGGAAAGCCCAGGCTCTCCTACCTGCTCCGTACATCCTGGGAGGGGATGGAAAGCTTTAATTACTGCCCGAGTTCTGAATTCCTGCCTTCCTAATGACCAGCCTGGGGTTAATTAAAACATCCTTGTAATATGTTGGGGCATTTTTCCCCTTCCATTAGTGCTGTGCCATCTTCCCTGCACTAATGGAGTTTTGTTGTGCTCCGTGTTATTTGTCTGGAATACAATTAGGAACGGCTTTAGCGCTCTGAATAAAACATGAGCTCTCCTGAGCGGAGCTTCCTTGGAACTCGGGTGCAGTTCCAGCCCGGGAAGGAACATCAGGGACAGCCAAAGAAACTTATTATTAATTATTTTTTCCTTAATTATGTTTTCCCGTAAAGCTGCTGCAGTGTTTAGGTGAGGAGTGGTAGGGGAAGAGCAGGGGGAAATCGGGATTGGGATTTGGCCAGGAATAACTAAATGCTGGTGGTGTTTTTCCACACTGGACGTGTGGGATGAGCCCTCCGGAGGGTGAGCAGGAAATCCCCAGCTCATCAGGGATCCCCAAAACCCAAGACTGAGGGATACCAGGGAGGCAGAAAGGCTGAGCCCCCGCTCATCCCTCGGAGCAGCTTTGGAAGCAGGAATTTTGCTGCTGGGATGAGGGGGAAAGCTGTGAGTCCATCTGGGAGTTTTCCAGGGTTGGAATGTGCAGGAGATGCTGCTGCCTGTCTGGCATTTCTCATGCTGGAGATGAGGAGAAGAAAAACCTCCCCTGGTTGATCCTGGGCTATCTCCGATGATTTTGGTGGAGCTGAGCCACACCTGGGAAAGGATTTCCCATCTCTCCCAGGAGAGGCTGGAGCTGGGAGTGACGCTGGTGGAGGAGAGGCTGGGATTCACCTCTGCCACCAGCACCACCCTGCAATCCTAAAACCAAAGGTGTTTGCAGCAGGGAACTCCCCACTGGGATAACAAATCCACTTTTCCCAGCAAGGGGATGGATGTGCCGAGGGCATTCCGAGGCTTTTTGGGAAAAGAAGGGAAGCAAATGCTCAGCAGTGCTTGGTTTGCCTCCTCCAAGGAGCTGATTTGCCTCAGCAGCAGCAGCAGCACTCCACAGAGAGCAGGGAAACTCCAAACAAATCCTGCCTCCAGCAGCAGATCGTGTCTGGAGTTCCTCCCAGCTCCCAAAATCCTTCCATGTTTCCCTCGCCTGAGAAATGCCCCCTGGAAAATCTCAAGCCCGGTGGAACTCGCAGCCTTTCAGAGTTGAAGGCGTTTCCCCAGCGCCAGGGCTGTTGTTCAGGAGAGCTGAAACCCGAGGAATTCCTGGTGCTGCCAATCCCTGCAGACATTCCAGGCGCCCAGGGAATGTTTTGGACTTGCCAGCTGAAGGTTTGGAAGCTGTAAGGGTTGAAGGGACCTTAAATCCCATCCCATTCCACGCCTCCCACTCTCCCAGGCTGCTCCAAACCCCATCCAGCGTGGCTTTCAGCGCTTCCAGGGACATGGAATTGCTGCTCCTGACCCCAGTTCCAAATCCTGACTCGTTGCTGTTTTCCCTGCAGGATGATGGAGTATTCCCTGGATGGACACAACGTCAGTCTGTCGGCCATCCGCACTGTCCGAGTCCTTCGGCCACTGCGAGCCATCAACAGGGTGCCAAGTAAGTGACACGGGCTGGGAAAACTGGAAATCCGTGGGAATAAATCCTCCCCACCTGGCTCTGGGCTTTGCGTTCGTGATCTGTTCTCTTGCTGCTGGGAGTAAATTAATTTGTTTGAAATTTTAATGGCAACTTAGGGCTTGGCATTATCGTAATTGGTGTTACGAAAGGGCAAGGCAGGAGATTTTGGGGAATTGACCCTCAGGGCTCTTTTCCAATGTTTTTGTGGCTTTTCCGAGGAAAATAACTCTGCTGACGGTGTTAAGTAAATAACGGTCCCACAAAGAAAGGAAAAAGGTCATTTCTAAGAGGGATCTTCTTGCCCTGATGGGTTCATTTTCCCTCCACAGCCATTTAAGGTCTTCCCATGTCTTTATGTTTGGGATTAGCGGCTCGGCTGCAAAAACCCCATGGAGGGTTTGCTCCACGGGAAACAAAATTGGGATCATCCTTGATGGGAAGTTCAAGTGGCTCCTAAATCCATTTTCAAGTGGCTTCAGCTGCTTGGCTTCCAAATCCAATTTGCAAGCCGAGCCACCAAGTTGGAATAATTCCCCGCTGGAAGCAGCCAGCTGCTGAGCCATCCTTTGCAAGGTGCTCATTCCGCTGCAATCCCAGCAGTTCTGAACCCAAATCCATCCCCGTCAAAATGCAGCAGCATTGTATGGAAATCGTAGGGATCTTTGCAGAGGGAAAAAAAGGATATTTCCTGCTCTTTTGGAAAGAACTTGGAGCGAGCCAGCCCTGCATCCTGCCTGGAATTTATTGTCCCACATCCAGGGAAAACCAAACCCCCTCCCAGAAACACGAGGGAACAGATGTATTTTTACACCCAGGAGCCTCGGCGGTTTCTCTCAGAACTCCAATTCCGCAGGATTTTTCAGGAAAACATGGAATAAAATCAGTGAATTCCTCAGTGATGTCATTAGTTAAAAACAAGACACAAAAAGCAAAACAAACAGAGGCTGCGAGGGACCACGGAATCCTCTGGAACTTTGTTTTCCTAACGAGGTTTTGTTGCCAGGGTTTTGGGAAGCACAGCACAAGGTTTTCCTCTGGGATTTGCAGCTCCAGGGCCTCTCTGGGACTGCGGGGAGCAGAGGGACCTCAGCACGTGCTGGGCTGGGATGAGGATCCCAAAAACCTTCCCAGCTCTCCCACGGAATAATGGGAATAATGGGGCAGCAGCCGGGGGAATTAGAGGATTTACACCAAGCTCCAGGGATCCAAACAACTCCAGCTTCAGCTGGAATTTTGCCCTGTGTCCAGCTCGGGTTTGTCTCCCTTAGCTCTCACACCACATGAGCCTTCCCAGCTGATTTTGCTGCCCTTCCCGGGGGATTGTCATGTTTTTCCAACAGACGGGTGATGGAAAAGATTGTATTTTTTGGTGAATATTCTGTGGGATGAAATCCAGCGAGCAGAGGTGCCTGAGGAGCGGCTGGGCTGGGCTGACACCACCAGAACCTCCAGCAAATATCAGGATTAGGATTCCCAGGAATTATTCCCAGAAATATCCCCATTCCTGGAGGGCAGATCAGCACAGCCTCCACTTTTTTTGGGAGATGTCAACTCCATCCTCTCGGAACATCTGGAATTTTGCTGTTTCAGTCTGATATATTCCAGAATCCCTGGAGAAGGGATAGGTTTTGGTGTGTTTTTTGTGGTGACATTTTCAGTCTTTCATCCACATTCTAGCCAAGGAATTCCCTGGAATTCCACCACATCCCAGCAATGGCAACAGGGCAGCACCATCCACATGGACATGGCAATGGGATTTTTGGCTCAGAAATGAACACACAAGGGTAAAATTTCACCTGTCAAGCAGATAAAATTCACAGCTGGACCAGAAGAGGTGAACCTGGTGTTAAATCACCCCCAGGGAAACAGGGAGAATCCACCTGGAGATTTATTCCTGGCGTTCCTGGGCTCTTCCCTGGGATCCAGCCAGCACTATCAGCTCTTTGCTTCCAGGCACAATAAATTCACCCACGAGATGATTTCATTTCGATGCTGTTTGTCAAGAAAAGAAAGAAGAGCCCCAGCCAATAAAAACATCACTCCTATTAGAAATTATCCCTTCCAAACCGCTGGAAAAATAGAATTCCTGCAATTTATACACTTGGCAGGGGCTGAAGTCAGGGATTTTTTTTCAGCAGTGGTCATCAGGGCTTTTTTTCTTTTTTCTTTTTTTTTCCCCCCAAATCCATTTAGCTGTTTTATTTTTGCTTTTCTGCTGTGTGGTTGAAAGCAGCCATGGGGTGGAATGGGAATGAAAATCCTGATCCTTGTTTCAGCCTCATGCTCTTTTCCCATGGCACACTCGACATCCCGCTGGGAGCCCGGAGTGGCTGGAGAACAGATGGATTCAATCTCCAGGACTGTGGCACTTAACAACCCAAATACCAAAAGGAGCTGAGCAGGAAA
Source organism: Grantiella picta (assembly GCA_013397955.1). NCBI lineage: Eukaryota > Metazoa > Chordata > Aves > Passeriformes > Meliphagidae > Grantiella > Grantiella picta. Next base: position 99,102 of record VZRM01008896.1, on the reverse strand, counting down.
AGAAGTGTCTGGCACGGGGAGAGAAATTTTACCCATTTTTGGGAAAAGAGGGAGGGATATCAGTGAGAGTGGGGGGAAGAAATGGGAGAAAAGCCCAGAATTGTCTTTCCAGTGGGGATTGAGACTTTGCTTTTCCAAAGATGGATTTGTGAGGAAAATGTGGGATTGCTCCTGGGGTATGGCAGTCCTGGGCAGGACCAGGGGTTGGATTTGATGATCCTGGTCTGTCCCTTCCCACTCGGGGATTCCATGGCTGTGTGACATGGAATAAACATCAGGAATTCAAACCCCATTTCCCTGCAGATGGGATTTGTGTCCCTTCCCTCGGGCTGGCTCTGGGACGGCGCAGGGACAAGGTTTGGGGGTGACTCCTCCAGGGAGGAATTGCACCAGAGCCAAAGCCCAGCCGGGCACGGAGACCTCGCAAGGCTCTGGATGCAGAGGTCATTACTCATCCCTAATTATTCCCTAGCTGGGAATTCCTGGCCGGGCTGGCAGGTCCCCTGGTGCCGCGCTGACAGGGCAGTGGCAGCTCCAGCCCCGCTTGGCTCCCTCGGGTTTGGCTCCCTTGGATTTCCGCTGGCAAATCCACAGGAGGAGCGGCTGACGGGATGCCAGCTCCTGCCAGCACAGCCTGGGAATGCTGGGGTGGACGGGCGGCTCTCTCCTGGAGATCTTTATCCTTCCAGTGCCCATCCCTGAGCCCTGCAGATTCCTGGGAATGCTGGGCAGTTCTCTTCTGGAGATCCTCATCCTTCCAGCGCCCATCCCTGAGCTCTGCAGATTCTGGGAATGCTGGGATGGAAGAGCAGCTCTCTCCTGGAGATCTTTATCCTCCCAACGCCCATCCCTGAGCCCTGCAGATTCCAGCATCACGGAATTCCAGAGGAGGCATCAGGCGCAGCTTGGGAGAAGCCAATGGGATCTGCTGGGGGAACAGCAAGTGCCTGGATCCAGTGGGATGGGTGATGGAGGGAACATGCTGGGAATGTGCAGGCTCTGTGCAGGCAGGAAAAGGTGCTAAAGGTGTTTGCCGAGGAGGATTTTTTGGGATAAAATCCCTCCAAACACTGCAGGGTCTCCTTGCCAGCAGCCCCAATTCCCACCGTGCCATGAACTTGAGCCCTGCTTCTTGTGGATCCCAAGGCTTGGATTTGGCTTTATTCCCTCCTATAATTCGGGATTTGCCTCTGTCTCTTCCCCTTTTCCTCAGTTCATCAATTCCCAGCTGTTGGAATAATGGTTTGTCCGTGAAAAGAGGTTCATTCAACGGCTGAACTGCTGAGCTCCAGGTCGTTATTCCCATTTTATTCCCGTTTTATCCCCAAATTTGGAGACGCCCTGAGGAGTGAGAGGGGACAGCCCCAGTCCCAGCCCCACCCCTGCCTCCTCTCCCAGTCCCTCCCAGCAGCGATGCTGGGAAGGTGCTGGGAATGCCAGGCCGAGCTGAGGCTCTGCAAGGCTCTCATTCCTCAAGTTGGAATATTTGAGATGGAATGTTTGAAAAGGAATATTCAGCATGGAAGTCAGCATTTCCCTGGCACCACAGGCTGCCCAGGGTTCATGGAGAGGTTTGGCATCAGCGGGAAGGTTTCCCACAGCCTCTGCATGAGGAGGGAAAGGGAGCAGAGCTTTTCTCGGAGGAAGAAACATTTGGATCTTGCTTTCCACCCTCAAAGTCAACATTTCTCTGCTTCCCAGCCTGTGGGCAGTGAGGAGAAATCCTGCATGGAAAAGGATCTCCAGCAGCGCTCATTCCCCACCAGGCTCTGTTTTAAGGGAGCAATTCCAGTGATCCAGAGAGGTGTTTGCTGCGTTCGTAACTCCATATTTTGACAATTCCTCTGGCAGCTGGTGATTCCCAGGAGTGTTTCTCCAGGAGAAGTTGTCTCGCAGTTCGTGTGTCTGAGTGCTCCAGAAGACACCTGGAATTCCCACCCTTGGCCCACCCACTGTTTATTCCCATTTCCTTCTCAGCCTTTTGCACTCCTGACCTCCCTTTTCATCCTCAGGCTTTAGGGGAAAACACCCACATCCCGATTTTTCTGCCGAGGATGCCCTGGCTGCTCATCCAGGGTGGGAATGGTGCATTCTGCCCGTCATAACCTGGTTTTCCCTCCTCCCCCAGGTATGAGGATCCTGGTCACCCTGCTGCTGGATACTCTGCCTATGTTAGGCAATGTTCTCCTCCTGTGCTTCTTCGTCTTCTTCATCTTCGGGATCGTCGGGGTGCAGCTCTGGGCGGGGCTGCTGAGGAACAGGTGCTTCCTAGACAGGAATTTCGCCATGTAAGTACGGCAGAATGAAAAAAATCCTCACTTTTGCTTCCTTTCTGTCCCCTCCTGGAAAAATCCCGGTGCTCAGCAGGGCGCTGGGTCCAGCTGGGAATTTTTTATCTGAAAAAAATCCCATTTGTCAGCAATTTCCTGAGGGTTTGAATAGCTCTTTTGTGTTTTAATACTGCACCTGAAGGACGAGGATGGGATTAGCTCTGCCTGAGATCCCTGACTCGGGGAATTGGAGGATTTAGAACCAATTCGCAGCTCCCCAAACAGTTCAGGTCACCAAGCACACCCCAGCCCCTAGCAGGAGGTTGGAGAAGCTGCTGAAACCCAGAGAGAAATCCTTGTTGGGGTTTGAAGATAAGAAGCTGGAGGTGAAATCACTCAGACACAGCTCTCAGGGTGGCATGAGGGACGGGCAGCACCAGGAATCATGGAATCCTTGAGGCTGGAAAACACATCCAAGATCATCGAGCCTAACTTCAATGGGGCAAATCTTCATTTGGGTTCCTCCAGGCCGGGCAGGTGTGTGGAGCAGCTCCTCTGCCAGGTGCTGAGGGGTGATAAAAAACCTTCCCTGCCCTGCTGAGCCCCACCTGGGGCTGGGAAAGGGAGCTGGGCTGGGAATAGGGAGCTGGGCTGGGAAAAGGAGCTGAGCCGGGAAAAGGAGCTGAGCCTGGAAAAGGGAGCTGTGCCTGGAAAAGGGAGCTCTTCCTGGGAAAACCCTTCCGCAAGGCTCCTGTCAGGGATGTCAGAGGTGAGGAAATGCCCCAGCCCAGCTCTCAGGGCAGCTCTAACTCTCGAGAGGAGATGGAGCCTGTAATTCCATCTCTGGCTAATCACGGGCTGTCTGCCGGGATTGTCTGCAGGACGGGCAGGATCATCCCTCAGGTCCTGCTCCTGCCTCTCACGGCTCACTCCCAGGGCTTCCAGCTCCCTGAGCCTTTCCGTGTCCTCTGCACCAGCTCTGGAGGCATTTATCCATCCCGTCAGAGGTGCTGAAAGGTGGAAAATCGATGAGTCTGCCCTGGGTGTGATTCCACTCCCTTATCCTGATGCTCCAAACCCTCTCCAGCAGGAACTTGCAGGTCACCAAAACCCTCTGTGCCCAGAGCCAGCATTCCAAACCCCAAATCACGCTGTCCCAGCAGTGAACCCCACAAGCCCCTCTCCGTCTCCTCGGCTCATTTTGTTTAAACGCTCGGTGATTTTCTGCAGAGTGGAGCTTTCAGGACGAACCGCAGGGGAAGCGTTTGCCGAGCACAGCCATTAAGCAGCCTTATGTAATTGCCATTAGCAGCATCAAAGGACTCGCAGGATCTTCCTATCAGGGCCTTGGACCTTTCCAGGGAAGGCAGGGGCAGCTTTTGGGATGAGCCTGAGGAGATGAGTTTGTCGGGAATCTTCTCCTTCCCACTGGGTTGGGTCCTGAACCTCCCAGCAGGTGGGAGAGCCGAATTTGGGGTCTCTGCTCGAGTCCTGGGGCTTGTTGTGATGGAAGTTGGAGCATTCCAGAGGAATTTGGGGCAAGGAGGCTGCTGGGGTGCCAGTGGGGCAGGAATGGGGTCAGTGGGAGAAATGCAGGGTTCTCTGGTATCTTCGCCCAACCTGGTGTTGCTGGTTTGGGCTCTTTGCATTCATTTTGGACCTGAGAAATCCAGCAGTGATCCATCCCTGCAATTCCAGCTATCCCAGGTTTATTGGAGCTCAGGGTGGAAGTTTTGGGGAATCCAGATGGAGCTATTCCCTTTTTTTTACCATTTCTGACTCATTCTCTCAATCCAGGCGTCAGGACGTGGTTCCCCCCTGCCGTGGGCTTTAACACCCCGACAGGATGTTGTGAAGGGAAAAAAGGCATGGAATGGCCTGGAAAGCCCTTCAGGGTTCCATCTTGCTGCTCATGGAATCCTGGGATGGGTTGGGTTGGAAAGAACCTTAAAACTCACCCAGTGCCACCCCTGCCACGGCAGGGACATCTCCCACCATCCCAGGCTGCTCCAACCTGGTCCTGAACGCTTCCAGAGATGAGAAATCCACAATTTCTGAGGTTTCCCAGCCCTTCAGGAGGACAGCCAGGCTGGGGCTGAGCACGAGGTCCTGGCTCTGATTTCCTCTCCAGCCCCTTAGAGAGGAAAACCTGAATTCCCGGAGGGTCTCCCCTTGGTGCTGCTGCCAAACCCTCCCAGCTGAACACAAAACTCCTTCAAACAGAGCATCCGGACAAAATCCAGGGGCCAGGCAAGGCAGGGTCCTAACCCCAGATTTTCTGGATGAAAGGAGGTGTCAGTGAGCTCACAAACAGGTGCCCCAAATCCAGCTTTGCCCCGCTGTGCTCTGCCCTGCAGCTTCCCGCGCCTTCAGCTTTTCCAGAGGCATCAGATGGAAGAGCTGACTTTGATTTTTGCCGTCGTTCTTCTTTCCCATGGAAACCTTTTCTTTTCAATCCCCCTGGAAAAGTTGGCAGCTTCGAGTAAAGCGGCTGTTTTTAAGTGGAGCACATTGTGACAGAAATTTGGGGACTTTTTTGGAGGTGCGTTGGGAATATCTGCTTTTTCTTCCTCTCTCTTTGAGGGTTGCGCTGTCGCAGCGCTGGAATGAGGTTATTTGAGGATTTTTAGTTGGGATTTTGAAGGAATTGCTGGAGTGGGTTGGAGCTGGGTCTCTGCTCTTTGGGACATGGGAGACTCTCCTGGAATTTTTAGGCAGGATTTTAAAGGAATTTGAAGGATTTTTAGTTGGGATTTTGAAGGAATTGCTGGGTTGTTGCAGTTGTGGGTTGGACCTGGGTCTCTGCTCTTTGGGACATGGGAGAATTACCTCGAATGAGATTATTTAAGGATTTTTAGTCAGGATTTGGAAGGAATTGCTGGAGTGGGTTGGAACTGAGTCTCTGCTCTTTGGGACATGGGAGAATTACCTCGAATGAGATTATTTAAGGATTTTTAGTCAGGATTTGGAAGGAATTGCTGGAATGGGTTGGAGTTGGGTCTCTGCTCTTTGGGATATGGGAGAATCTCCTGAAATGAGGTTATTTATGGATTTTTAGTCAGGATTTGGAAGGAATTGCTGGAGAGGGTTGGACCTGGGCCTCTGCTCTTTGGGACATGGCAGAATCTCCTGGAAAGAGGTTGTTTAAGGATTTTTAGTTGGGATTTTGAAGGAATTGCTGGAGTGGGCTGGAACTGAGTCTCTGCTCTTTGGGACATTGACAAATCTCCTGGAATTAGGTTGTTTAAGGATTTTTAGTTGGGATTTTGAAGGAATTGCTGGAGAGGGTTGGACCTGGGTCTCTGCTCTTTGGGACATGGCAGAATCTCTCCCTCCCCATCCAAAGTGATCCTTCAAGCCCCGGGATGCTCGCTGGGAGAGCTCCTCACGGAATAGCAGAGCCGGGATGGTCTGGGAGTGCCGGAAGGAGATCCTGGCGGTGGGAGCCAGAGGGAAAATTCCCCGAGGATTTTCGGTGGGAGGGAGGAAGGCTCGGTGCAGTTCCTGGCTGTCATCTCCGGGATCCTTGTGAGAAAACTGGGAGCTCCTCCGGCTCCTTCCCACCCTCCCGAGCTGCTCCAGGCGTAAACCAAGGAATTGGGTCAACCCCAGCCGGGCTGTGTGCTGGGATGCATTTTCCACTCCGGGAGCCTTTCAAGGAACTCAGCGGCTCGGAAGCAGGGGAGGGCAGGGAGCTGCGAGGTGCTTTGTGCTCCTCGGATGCCTCAGGACACTCCTAACGGGAGTTTTCAGCCTTAATTAACTCGGGAGCCGCTCGGTGTCGTTCTGCCTTCGGGAGAGGCTCGGGCAGCTCGGAATTTGTCGGGAAGGAGTTTAGCTGCTCCTCCTGGATTTTATCAGTGAGGAAAAGGCTCGCAGGCAGTCTGGGAGGAAAAACGTCTTCCAGGTTTTTCTGGAATCCAAGGAACAGGAACAGGGCAGGTGATGTGACAGTTCTGCCTGGAGGGGAGGGATGTGCAAGGAGAGGGGAGGAGCTGCTGGACACAAGGAATTCCCAGTTCCTGGGATGTTCTCCTCTTCCCCATCCCGTTCCTGAAGCTGATGAACCTTCCACACCCATCTCGAGTAATCGGATGATGGAAGAGAACCGAATTTCCCAGGAAAGCTGTTGAGGGCTGATTTCCCCTCAGCCCTGCTCTGCAGCAATCGTTCTCTCCTTAAAATGCAGCGGCTGAGCCACTCCTGCTTGGCTCGAGGGTTTTGGGGAGCAATTCCAAGCAATTGTATGGAATAACACTCGTTAAAGCCAAATCTCTTCACTAGATAGGGACATTCAGAAAGAGATAAAAACAGAGCTGTCCGGCTGGAAGAATTACCTGTTTATCTTCAGCCCATATCTCTTCTAATGTGTGTGTTGCCTCTCCCTTATCTCCTGGTGATTATAGAGGACCTGAGATCCCTGGAGCTCTGAAAACAGTGGATAAAGTTGGCTCTGGAGCAATGCAGCTTCTCGGTTTGAGCCCTGAGTGCTGCAGGCTCTCCGAGCCCAGGTAGTGCCAGATCTGGGACACAGCTCGGGAAAAGGCAGATCCTGCCATGCTGCAATTCCAGCATTTCCCTGTCCACGCTGGGACAGAGCCATCAGCTCTATCCAGGCCAGTTCGCTCAGATATGCAGGAAGCACGTGGTTCCCATTAATGTGGGCTCTTCCCTTTTTTTAATGGAAGTACCTTTATTTTATGGAGATTGCCTCTGGCTGGGTGTCTCCTGGTGAAAGCTCAGAGATGTCCCGAGGGGTGAATTTATTGGGAAGCTGCACTGCCATCAGAGGAGTTATCTTCAAATCCTTCCGGAGAACCCAAAAGCTCCCTGGATTTTTGGGAAGAACCTGGCCTGCTGGTTTTTCTCCCTAGAGAATAGATAGATTTTCTAGAGGGGCTAGAGAGAGAATCTATTTTTTCTCTCATTTCATGCTTTTAACTGCTTTGTTGTCTCAGGGAAACTCAGGCTGACCTTTCCTGGGAGATCACCAGGGCCTCACAGGGCTGCAAAAGGATTCACAGGTGATTTTAGGAGCTGCAGTTTTGACCGGAACTCACTGAACATTGAAGGGGCAGCAACCAGCACCTTTTCCTGCTGCCAAAACAATGGATGAACAGCTTTTCCCTCACTCTTTTCCTTCCTTCCCCCCTCCAGGACGTACAACCTGACCTTCCTGCACCCCTACTACCGCCCGGACGAGGCGGAGGAGAATCCCTTCATCTGCTCCTCGCACCGGGAGAACGGCATGCAGAGATGCTCCAACATCCCCACCAGGAAGGAGTTCAAGGTGGAGTGCACCCTGAGCATGGATTCCTACAGCCCCAGCCTGGCCAGCCCCGAGCCCAGCAGGAATTCCTGCATCAACTGGAACCAGTACTACAACGTGTGCATGGCGGGGGATGTGAACCCTCACAACGGAGCTATCAATTTTGATAACATTGGATATGCCTGGATTGCTATTTTTCAGGTAGGATTCTGCCCCCCAAAAAAAAAAAAAAAAATTTTTTCCTGGTTTTGTTGGGTTTTTTGTCATTTTTTCGCTCGGGAAGGTTTTGGTGAATGCGTCAGAGGAGGAAGGGATTTGCTCGCCCCGGAGTGAAACTGCAAATAGGGACTTGGGGAATAAATGAATCAGGCGATAAATGGTGCGAGAGAGCGTTTGGAGAGAAGGAACTGGGGTTTTTTAATGCAGTTTAGAAAAGGAGGAAAGTAATTCCTGAGGCAGAAAAACCTATGGCGAGTTCCACCTCTGCAGATCACATCAATCCCAGGGATTTTTGAGAGCAGGGTCTTTGTTGTTGTAGCATCAGGAAATTGAAATTGGTGTTGAGGTTTTTAAAGCAAGACTTAATTTCATTCCGAAATGTAGGAACCCGGCATGGCTTAGGCTCGGTTTTAAAATCCCAGGGTGATCCTGGTGAGCGTGGAATGCGGGAAGGGGGAAAAAATCCGTTCTGGCCAGAATTCCTGTGAGGAATTTGAATCTCTTGAGCCACAGCTCTTCGGCAAAGACCAAAGTGCTCCTCGCTCAGCCTGGTGACAAACACAGCAACTGAAGGATTTTTCAAGCATTTTTAGGTCTGGAAGGCTGTAGAGCTCATCCACGCAGTCCAGAGGCTGTGGTTTCGCAGGGAATGATCCAGCTGGAATGATCCCTGTGTTCTTTCCCGTTTTTAATGGGCACTTCCATTTCCTTGGCTTTGGCTGGATGCCCTGCTTGATTCTGTCCTCCTGAAGTGTAGGTGACATCTGCTCCTGAGGAGAAGAGAATTCTCCTTTCAGCTTTGGTAATGAGGAATAATTACTCATCCAGAGCCCTACGGTTAATTGATGGATTTCCTTCCAGTTCCATATTATCCCGTGAACTCCATAACTCCCAGTTCTCACCTGGGGGTTGGAAAGTGGTGAATGTTTGTTCTGAGGATCTTCCCTGCTCTGCTGGTCCACAGGAGTTGTCCTTGGATCAGAACCAAATCCAGAGGGCTTCAGGCAGAGCCCACTGGGCTGGTGGGGAAAATGCTTTGGAATTAGTGAGGAAGAGAAGAGCTGCTGGCTGGCAGTGAGTGCTGGATAAAGGGAAGAGGGAATTCTCCTTTTCCTGCTCTTGCACAGCTCTCTGACAGAGCTGAGGGAAATTCCCAGGAGATCCCCTCTGGCTCCCACCACAGGGCAGGGAAAGGGCATTGAGGAGGAGCAGGAGCTTTTCCAGAGGGGTCCTTCTTCCTTTCCCTCCCAGAGCCTTTCTCCAGGCTGCAAACTTTCACTCCATCTTGGCCTTTGGTTTCCTCATCCCTAAAAGGTTCCATTTTATCTCAGGAAGGACTCCCAGCCCCAGGAGAGGCTTCAGTGTCTGGCAAATTGGGATTTCATGTCCTTGGATCATTCTGGCAGCTGCCAGGGAGTTGATGACTGCTTTTAGTGCTGCTCAGGCCATCCAAATGCTCCAGAGGATTTCCAGCCAAAAAACTCTTCCCACGTCTTTATTCCTTTGGGAAGCGATGGCTCATTTTTAGAATGACTCAACTCCAGGTAAAGAGGAAGCTGTTGGGAGCAAGGTGCTGGCTTAACCTGGATGTGGGGAGAGGAAATCATCAGTGCAGGACGTGAGGTGCTAAATCCAAACAATCGCTGGAAGCAGAGAACATTTAGCAAATAAATCCACGGAATTGCGCTCTCATCCCATTTAATAGCTGGATAGCACCAGGTCAGCAGTTGGACGAGGGCTCAAAGTAAGCAGTGCAGAAAGTACAGCTGATGGATTTAGGAACTCGGGAGCTTCCCTGGGGATTGGTATTGAATTCCTGGGATGAGGCAGAGCCAATTGTCCGGAGCCATTGTTCTGCAGGATGATGAATCCGCGGCACTTTGCAGGAGTTGGGGTGAGGAGTGAGCCTGGAGGGCTGGCAGATCTCCAGGGGACATCGTGGCAGGCTCAGGGCTCTGCCGGATGGAGCTTGCCTCAGGATTTATCCCAGATGAGCTGGGAATCTTGGTTTGTTCTGCCTGGGAAGGAGGTGGCTCCGGGGTGACCTTGCAGCACCTGAAGGAGCTGACAGCAACGATGGGAGAGACTGTGAAAAGGGTCTGGAGTGCCAAAAGAGAGGGAACAGCTTCCAGCTGGTGTAGGGCAGGGATAGATGGGATAATGGGAAGGAATGGGAGGATGGCGAGGCTCTGGCAGAGGTTTCCCCTGGATCCCTGGAAGTGTCCAAGGCCAGGTTGGATGGGGCTTGGAGCAGCCTGGGACAGTGGAAGGTGTTGGGATTGGAACTGGATGGGCTTGAATGTCCCTTCCACCCCAAACCATTCCATGATTCCATGATCCAGTGTGGTTTAGGAGCTGTCAGAAGGGAGGGGGATGAATTGAGCCCCACAGGGAAGATCCAGGAGGAAGTTCCCATGGGCACATCTGGATTCTGCGCAGACCGTGAAGAAACCAAACCAAAACCAGAGTTTGCAGAAAAGTCAGAGGATTTCTGCTCCAGCACATCCTGCAGGATGGGTGAGCTCTTCCAGCTGCCAGAATTGGGATTTATTAAAGACCTTTCACTCCGTGGCAGTGATCCCAAACTTCCAAGAGCCGGGACAGGTGACAGCAGGAAAATGTGTTGTTGCCCTTCCAAGGAGAAATTAGAGACAGGAAAACCTGGAAATACAAAAATCTCCAAGTAATAAAGGGAATGGCTGCATCCCTGGGCGTTGGGAAGGACGATAATTCCTTATGTAATCCCGCAAATGATTCATGTTATTCCTCCCCTCATTTGTTGTGCGAGAGGCTAATTCGTGTCTGTATTCGTTACAAAGGCACATTCGGTGGCAAATTAGGTGAACTAATTAGCTTATTACAGACTAAATGAAAGGAGATGGAGCCGAAATTAACTGTGAGGTTTGGCATGCGATGAAGATCCCTTTATTGCACATGAATTCCAGCCCCAACAATCCGAGCAGTAATTACAGGTATTGTTGTCACGCGGCAGATGATGAATTACCCACCTCGGCAAAGTCCAATTTAATTGGAATTATTGACAGGCCCAGCGGAGCAACCGAAACCTTTCCACCTCCCTGCCCAGCAGCCTCGGGGTGGCCAGGCCTGAGTGCAGAAATCCTGATAAAATAAAAGGGATTGGGAAGCTGGGAGGAAGTTTGGGAAGAAGAGATATTAGGGTTGCTTTGCAAAGTCCAGAGCCATCAGTTGGAGAATGTCACCTGGGATTTGTAGGAAAGTGAGACTTCTACTCACACTTTACTCCAGGGGTGATGCTTTGGGCAAAAGCTGGAGGAAAAAACCACCCCAGGCAGATCCAAGAGGAAATGAAGGGAACACGCTGTTCCTCCCTGCCTTCTTCGGGGACATGGTTTGTAGGGCTGAACTTTGAGAGCAAATCTGTCAGGAAAAATGACCTGGAGTTGGAGTTAGAGGAAAAACGGTGTGGCTCCAGGGCACTCCTGCTCGGGCCAAACACAGCCACGAGCTGGGGCTCAGGCAGGAAAGTATCTCATTAGAGGAGACAAAAATCCCAAAGCTCTGATCCTTCTGGCAGGACAGAGTGGGCAGAGTCATTCTTGGAACCATGGGACGGTTTGGGTAGGAAGAGAACTTCCAGCTCATCCCATTCCAACCCTGCCATGACAGGGACACCTTCCACCATCCCAGGTTGCTCCCAACCCCATCCAACCTGGCCTGGGACACTTCCAGCCGCAGTTTCTCCGTGTGAATCCATTCCCCCTTGTCCAATCCCTCTTGGATCCCACTCAGGCTGCTCCCTCCTGGCTGGGCTGGCACTCAGGTGGCATCAATGGGGACCTTCAGGGACCTGTGTCCCTCGCCGTGTTTCCTGAAGCTCAAGCTCCTTACAGAATTCCAGCTCTGGAATGGTTTTCCCTTGGCTCAAGCACCGTTCAAAGGTGCTTTTAATCCTCTCTCTTGCTTTCTGCTGCACCTTCTGCTCTCCTGCTCCCCGCAGTCCTGCAGATTTTGGGGAAGAGCCAAAAAGCTGGAACAGGAGGAGGAGGTCTGAGGCTTCCAGCTGCAGTTGTTTGTGCCCAAAGTCACTTTAGGGCTGTTTTCAGGAGCTGTCACCCTGGGTGCCCGTGTTTGCAGTGTTTATTGAGCAGAGAAATCGGGGATTTGGGGCCAAAAAGACTTTTTTCCTCCAATAGCTCGTCCCTTAAATTGTAGATCTGTGTCAACAACACTTCTCAGTGCTGAATTTGGCAAGAGACGAGTTCGGAGCTTTTCATTCCCACTGCTTGGAGCTGATGCTTTGTCACTCAACTCGTGTCTGTTTTGGATCACCGAAAATATTTCCCTCAAAATGATGGGGTTTGAGCTCCGTTGGTGTTGCTTTTTTAAATTTGGTCAGCCAAACAAACAGCACTTGCTGCGTTTGAAGAGCTCTCAGGCTTGAATACCCCATCTAAAAATATCCAGCCTTTTCAAAGCAGCTCGGAGCATGATTCCAAGAGGGATGAGCTGCTTTTGGAAAAATCTGCATTTGGAAGGTTAGGAGGAATTGTCTCGTGTAGGACAGAGGGGTCACAATCCTCAGAGTTGTGCCATGACTTCTGGGAGGTGCTGGATGGATTTAGAAACCTCCTGCAGCTGGAGTTTGGACTTCCAGAGCTCTGGAGTTTTGGAGGAATTTCATCCTGTGTTTGGAGTAGGAGGAGGTGACCTGCAGCTCAGGATATTCCATGAGTCTGGAATTCTCACAGGGAAATCTCCCTGTGGTTTCACCACCCCAAACCTGTCCTGTGCTTAGGGGAGGTTTTCTCCTGAGCCAGAGCTGCAGCTCCTCCATCCTGATTTCCCAACCTGTGCACCCTGATAATCCCTAATAGGATTGGAAATCAGTTGTAAAATCCACTCATCTTTAAGCAAAGATCTCAGCCTGGCTTTGCTTCCCTTTCCCTCGCGGAAAACTCTTCCTTTTCCAGCTTGGCTCTGCCAGAAATCTGGGATTTATGGGGCTCTCCGTGGTAATGGACTCAGTGCTGCAGCTAAACAGTTAAATCCCTTCCCTGTGCCAAGGATCCTTAAAAAAAAAAAATGGAGACACTGGAGAATTATCGCAGTGAATCAAACCTCAGGAATACAGGCTGGGATGGGATTTGTTGCCTGAAATCAGGGAGGATTCTGCTGTCACATGAGAGCCTTGCATTGTTTAGTGTGAAACAACAACTCACCTTCCTTTTGGAGCAAAGCTGGGACTTGCGCTGCTTTTGATCCCAGAGCTGCAATTCCACGAGGTTTGGAGCAACAAACATCAGAACCAGTGACCTGTCTGACTTTATCCCACACTCTATCACCCACTTTGCTCCTCAAAATCCACCAGGAACTGCCAGCACTGCCCAGGGATTGCATTTATGGGAACAAATCTGCCAGGTCAGGAGTCCAAGACACGGAAAGATGCAAAATTTCCTTTTTTCCATCACTCAGGGCCACTTTTCAGAGCAGAGCCCTGCTTTGCAAAATCCCAGCTGATAAAGGAATTACAAACTGAGCAAGGCCTCGAAGTGAAGGGAAGAGCATCTGTTCAAAGGATGTTACTCAATGGAATAAACCTGTTTTTCTGGCCGCAGAGGTTCCTTAACGAGATGGTTCAGGAGGAAATAATTAAAATTGTGACGTCGGCTTCAAAAATAGGGATTTGATGATCTGCCAAGCTGGCTCTGCCTGTGGAATACTCCCTGGAATATTCGCCGGGCAGTGCCTGAGAGGACGGAATAGAGAGATAAGAGGCTTTCAGAAATGGAGGCTAAAGGCTTTCTGAAACTTCCTGAGACCATCAGAGTAATTAATAGCCCTCACAATTTGTAGCACTGGATCTCATCTTGATAAGGTTGATGAAAATAAAATCTCCAAGAGCCCTGCAGCAGAGCCAGGGGAACGAGGAGATAAAAAGCAAATGACCCCAAACGCTCACGGCCATCCTCGGAGTTGCTGTTGGGTTCAGGATAATTGATTTGGATGCAGATAATTTCCATTTTTTCCCCCCCCCCAAAGGACTCAATTTAGACCAGAGAAAAAGTGGCTGAGTGCAAATTATGGATGTCAGTCAAGATGAAGACTTCAAATGGGGGTTTCCCTGGACTTCCAGAGCATCTCCTGCCTCAGCCAGGCACCTGCAGTGCTGGAATCAGAAGGAATTTCTCCTTGCCAGAGCTGCATTTTATCAGGATTTTAATAAGGGAGAGATGCTGATTGTGGTTCCACGCTCAGGGAGGCTGTCACTCCAAATGAAGGTTGTTCAAGTAATCAGAGGAGTGAAATCTTGCCATGAGACAGCTCTGGGCTGGAGCTCCGTGTGTTCTGCATTCAGTCCTGATCTCCTCAGCCTCCCTTCACGCAGTGATTTTTCCAAACTTTCCTCGATTGATCGGTGGCACCTCGAGGTTGATTTGGAGCTGCAGCTCTGGCACCAGCCCTTGGTGCTTTTCTAACAGCCAGGAATCCAGCCCTTGACTCATTTAAGTTGGAGTTCCAATGAGTTTTTTTTTCCCCTGGATGATTCTTTTTTCTCTTTGTTATCTGACGCTGAAGGAAAAAATATCCAGCTCTGGAGCTGGCTGCAGCCAAGAACTTGCAAAGATTTTGGCAGAGCTCAAAGACAGGGAGGTTTGTGATGAGAACTTCTTGACATAATAAAAGGAATTGTTCTGTGCGACCTCTGAAGTAACCCCAGAAAAACCAATGTAAACTCTGCCTCCCTGGGAGCGCTGAGGAGGTCTGAGTTAATTGCCAGCATCTTTAATCTCCATTTCCCTCGTGATTTTCACTCTGGAGTTTTAGATTGACTCTGATTAGCTTGCCTAGAAGATGTGATTCTGTCCCCAGTTACTCTCCTATAAATCAGACGAGCATCTTTATTACAGCTGATGAAATTACTGTGGCATGAGCAAAGCAGGAGGAGCAGAATCAGCGAAGACCCCAAAAAATTAAATCTGATTGGGTTTTGTGCACTCTCATCCTGGGAGCTTTCAAGCCAAGGATCATGAAGTCCAAATCTGTCTGTGTGTTAACCTGAGTGAATTTCCTGCTAAATTCTTGCAGCGTTGGGAGAGCATTTGACACAAGACTGGAGATTCCAGTGCTCAACCTCACAGGTATTGATGGGAGAGGAATTATTTCTCCCAGCCCTGGGGAAGAGGCCAAGAACTGAAGGAGCAGGGAAGGACCTGAGCGGGGTTAGAGGACATCTCTGCTCCGCTTGCAAGGCAGAAATCTTTTTCCCAGGGAAAGGTTTCCAGGATTTCTGTGATCCTCCTCTGCCCCTGGGCGTGGAGCAGCATCAGGGCCAGCAGCACCTCCAGCACTCCTGCCAATCACCTGAATTGAATCGCCCAGCTCTGCCCCTGATTTCCTGTGCCTTGCACATCTTCCCCATCACAGCAGGATTAGGAGAGTGTTCTCTCCCTCTTATCTCACTGATAAATAATTGGGGGTTGCGTTTGTGGGAGGCCCTGAACTGCAGCTTTTGGAGAGGCTCTTTAATGGGGCTCTGTGTGAACAGCCAGGCCTCGAACAGGATGCCGAGGGTGGATTTGGGATTTAATTGCTGAGGATGGATTGCTGGGATTGGGAAGCACGAGGAAGGTGCTCCAGGGCTTTAGGGCTGCAGGGGCAGTGAGGTGGATGAATCAGAGAGGGAATGAAGAGAGGAGAAAGTCGTTTCTCCTCGGTGGAATAGGGAAAGCAGTGCTGAGGTAATGTCCTGGTGTTCTTGGGAGAACAGGGAGAGCTGCTGGCTTTTCCCTCAGAGTCCATGGAATCCCAGAGTGGTTTGGGTTGGGAGAGACCTTAAAGCCTTTAAGTCCCACCCCAGAGCCCGCAGGGACAAGGGATCTGCACCAAAAGGACTTTGCTCCCCGTAAATGTTCCAGCTGCGTGAAGGGAGAGGCAGGAAAGGGCAGGAGGGGTTGGATTGCCCGGCTCTTCCACAGGGATGAACACCCAGGCAGCTTAACCCCTTCCCAGCTCCAGGGAATGACAGCAGCACGGGAAAAAATGGGGATAAAGAACCTTCTGCCGTGGGTTGATCTCTGGGGTTAGTGACGGCTGAAAGGATTCGCTGTGGTTTTGTTAAACCCAGTTTGGGACAGAACAAGGGGCAGTGGTGTTAAGCTGACAGAGGACAGGGTTGGGTGGGATTTTGGGAAAGAATTCCTCCCTGTGAGGGTGGGGAGGGGCTGGAATGGAATTCCCAGAGAAGCTGTGGCTGCTCCATCCCTGGCAGTGTCCAAAGCCAGGCTGGACAGGGCTTGGAGCAGCCTGGGACAGTGGAAGGTGTCCCTGCCATGGCAGGGGTGGCACAGGATGGGATTTAAGGTCCTTCCAACCCAAACCACTCTGGAATTCCGTGAGCCAAGCTTTGCTGTGGGATTGCTGCTCAGCACTGCCCAGCAGCCAGGGTGGGATGGGGAGGAGCAGCTGATGGATGTGAGGAGAAGCAGGAGAAGTGGGAGCAGTTTGGAAAAGCAGCCAAGGTGTCAGACCTGATCCCTGCGAGCTTTTAACAGCCCTGACACAGGGAAACAGCTGCAGAGACAAATTCACAAGTTATCTCTCCCTTGGCAGGCGGGGGTGGTTGATTTGAGCTGTGCTGCCTTCTCACTCAGCTGCACGGTGGGAGAGAACCCACAGAGCTTCCACACGGAAAGAGCTTCCTGGGAAAACAGCAGCATTTGGAATTTAGGGTGAGACATCCCAAACAGGCAGCATTTCCCTTCAGGCAGCCCTGAGCTGCTCTCAGGGGAACTGTGGGTGCTGAATGTGTGAATGTGTGCTCCTGCCCTGAAGATCCATACCCAGGAGTTTCGATCTGATCCTTGAGTGAAAAAAACAGGGAAAAGAGGCAGGGATTCACGTCTGACTTCCCTGCAGGGGTTTTCTTCATTGCCTCAGGAGCAAGGGTTTTATGGCTCGGTTTTGGGGACACCGAACACAGAAAATCCCCTACATCCATGAGATCCAAATCCTTTCCCTGCCAACGTGGTTTCAATCAGGAATGATGCCACTGGAATTTGGGAAAAGAGCAGCTGTGGGTTTTGCCAAGACCTCCAAGGCTCACTGAGGTGTGGCGAGCAGGGGATGTCACTGGGAGTGAATTCCGACAGGAGCTTGGCTTCTGATGGAAACTGGAATTCCAGAATGGAATTTCGGCTCTAGTAACAAGCCAGCACTGGAAGTTTGGTGTGTTTTATCTGAATAAAAAGTGTAAATTACGTGGCAGAGCTCGCTTTGCTCTGCACACAGCCTGGGTGGTGTTAATTAAATCCTCAGCTGCTTTTTTTAGGGGAAGGAAGGCTGAGAAAACGAGGCTTAAATCAAGCCTACGTTTAATTAAAGTCTCTCTTCCATTCAGATGCTCTCCCACTATGATAGTGGCGGTGCAGTTGTAATGCTGAGCCGCTAGGAATCACAAAGAAATTGGGTTTAGCAGAAACAAAACGAAGTTAAAAATGTGGGAATTTTCTGGTTTACATTACAAAACCAGTAGAACTCCAGATCTCTGCAGGGAGAGCCTTTTTTTTTTTTAAATTATAATCCTTCCTTGGAATTTCTTTGCCTCAGAACCAGTGTTTCAGGTGGTTTATTTCAACGTTTCATGGTTTATTTTAATGTTTCACCAGATTCCTGCAGGAACCTCAGCCAGTCCTTTGGTCACACGTTCCTGATCTCCAGATGCAGCAGGTCTGGATGGATCCCAAGGGTTTATGTGGAAAACCCAGGCACTATCAGAAAATGGATATTTAACAGCTTTTTGGGTGACTTTTGTCCTCACACTCTGTTTCTCTGTCTCCCTGTAGGTGATAACCCTGGAAGGATGGGTGGACATCATGTACTATGTGATGGATGCACATTCTTTTTACAATTTTATATATTTTATACTGCTTATCATAGTAAGTATGAGCTGGGAGATGCTCCTGTTCCTTGTCCTTGGGGGGTGAAGCTGTTCCCTGGGTTTTCCCAGGTAGGATTAAAGATTCAGGGCTTTCCTTCCTTCTTCCCTCCCAGTCTTGGTTTTGTCCCCTGGATGTGTCTGTGCTTTGGCCAAGCAGCTGCTACCAGGACAAAAATTCAGGATTTTCTTCCTTTGGGCTCCTCAGTGTGCCAGAGGGAGCCTCATTTCTTTGGAGAGCCCCCAAACCTTTGAATTTCACCCAAACCCTTTAAAATAACAATAATTCTCATCATAGCAGCTCACCCTCTGAGGTCTCACTTTCCTAAAAACAAAATATTACCCACTGGAGGTGCTGGAGGTTATCTTCAGAAGCTGCCACTCCATATCCATGAGGTTCTGGTTTTCCAAAGGGCACAACCTCCTCCAGGCAGTGGAAAAGTGAAGCACTGAAGGCAGGAGGGGAGCAAAGGGAAAGGCACCACGGGGATGTCAGGCAGGACGTGGGCTGGAGGTGTTTAAAAGTGCTTTTGTGACTGGATAGTCCTTACAGGTAACCCTGTCCTCATCAGGGTGGGCTTGGGAAGTCAAAGCAGCTCCCAGCAGCCCTGGGAAAGGCCTGGATCAGAGCAGTGCCCTGGAGAAGGCAGGGATTTCTGAGCTGGAGCAACGAGCCATGGACAGAGATTTTCTCTCCCCTCTGTTGAGCCGTTCTCCACGAGTGGATCCATGTGGAAAAGCCAGAAGGTGATTCATTCCCGAGTCACCTGGAGCTGGGAAAGGCAACTTTGCTGCTCCTCCAGCAGTGTCCACACTGAGCAGCACCACAAACCATCTCCCAGCAGTGTCCCTGAGGACTGGCCAGGCAATTCCAGATTCAGTCCATCCGGATCAAGGGTTGGCCCTGCAGGCAGTGGCACTGCCCTGATGTCACTCCCTCTCACCCCTAAGGACACTGATTCCCTGCTGGGAATGTCTGACATTTCCCTTTGGCTGATTTAGGAGCCCAAGTGGTGAAAAATCACTTTGTGGGCTTGACAGCTGGGGGGAGAATGCAGCCTTAGGTCACATTCTTGTCCCTGGGACCTCATTTGGAAAACTCGCTGTCACCCAAGAGCATATGAATTCAAGCAGACATGAAATCAGCCCCTCAGGAGACACTAAATCAGCCCCACAGATGCATTTCTGTGCCAGGGAGTCCCACAAGGTCACAGATCCATGGGCCCTGACTGCACCCCAAAATGAGGGCACAGCCTTTTGGGGTGTGAAGTGATCGAAGAGGGGAAGAGGATGTTTCAAACCACACAAATCGGACTTGAAACGATCTTTCCCTGCATCGGCCAAATGTCCAAAGCAGCGTTGCGGTGGTGCCTGCTTGTGTTGTGTCTTGTACGTTCTGCATTAGTGGCAAATGGGATCTCTCTGTGGGGAGGGAAGTGGAGGGGGCTGCTGCTACAATAATTGATCGTGATTTAGATCAAATTTGGCAGCTCAAGCACACGGTGACAGAACATTTGGCGAGCAGACCCTGGGATCTGGCACGTTTGGGAATCCCAGGCTGAGATTTCTCGTTTTGCCGAGAGCCGTGCTCCCAGCGCCGTGTGTGGTGGAGGAGCTTTCCTCGCTCCACGCAATCCCTGCTGACTCCTCTCTCCATGTCCTCCCCAGGTCGGCTCCTTCTTCATGATCAACCTGTGCCTGGTTGTGATCGCCACACAGTTTTCGGAGACCAAGCAGCGGGAGAACCAGCTGATGCAGGAGCAGCGCGCTCGCTACCTGTCCAACGACAGCACCATCGCCAGCTTCTCGGAGCCGGGCAGCTGCTACGAGGAGCTCCTCAAGTACATCTGCCACATCTTCAGGAAGGTCAAGCGCAGGACGATTCGTCTCTACAACAACTGGCAGAGCAAGCGCCGGAAAAAAGTGAATCCCAACAGCGGCGGCGGTGGGCAGAGCCAGCGGAGCAGGAGGAGAATCACCTCCATCCACCACCTGATCCACCACCATCACCATCACCACCACCACCACTACCACATCAGCAACGGCAGCCCGCGGGGGCCTCGCGCCAACCCCGAGATCTGCGAGCTGGAGCTGCAGCTGATGAAGGCCGGCCGGCAGCTGATGCTGCCCGCTCCTCCATCGCCCCAGCCGCAGGGCTCCGCTCCCCGCGCCGACGCCGCGGCCGTGCACAGCGTGTACCACGCCGACTGCCACGTGGAGGGACCACCCGCGGGCTGCAGGGCTCCCGGTGCCCCGGCCAGCAGCAAACTGGCCAACCACGGCAGCATGAACTACCCAACCATCCTGCCTTCCCCCACCGGCAAAGGCGGCTCGGCGCCCCTTCCCAAAGGGAAGAAGAACGGCAATTCTCCGGTGGCCGTGGTTAACAGCCCTGGGAATTTGGGTCTGGATTCTTACGGGAAGCTGCAGCAGCTGGTGGGGGAGCATGGTAAGGGCGACCAAGCTGGGTTTTTATTTAGGAAAATTGGGTGAGGCGTTGATGAACCCCGCGGGGTTGGGATTGCTATGAGTGAGCTTGTTGGCTTTTGGCTGGATTTAAGAGGCAGACATGGTTAAAGGGATAAAAGGGTTTTACCTCGGTGTTTTAATAGGATTTTAGGTGCACAGTTCTTTAAGGTGGAACGCGCCGAGATGCACACCCTGTATAATGCAGATACAATTCTTTAGACTTTGCAAATTAGTAAATCTGTTTAGAATCTCCCAATAAGACACTTAATAAATGAAGTAACGTCTCCCTATTCTAACCCCAAGATGCGGTTAGAGTTCAATTTACAAAATATGTTTCAGAGAGCAGGTTTCAACCCATAGGGCTCACCGGCCTTTTACTGGGGATGTTTGGTTTTTTTGCTTAGCAGAACTTCAAAACTAAGCTAGAATGTTATGCTACAAAAATTACAAGCATTTAGGCTAAGGGTACAAAGAATATATAAAGGGTACAGAAAAAGTATAAAATGGTATAGAAAATATATGAAAGGGTATATAAAAAGAAAAGGCAAAAATCATCACTGGAGCCAGAGGGAGGCCAGGTGAACACTGGGAGGTCTGTTCCCTCCATCCCTGTATTTACAGTCATGGATATTCCAGGCTGGAGGCCTCTTTCCTGTGGCTACAAAACGTGGATTTTGTGCTCCTGTCATGTGCTTGGTGATGTCTCAGAGGTTCTCCCTCTCTTCCCACCCAGAACAGATCCATTCAGCCCCTGGAATGACATCTCCAGTGAATGATGGAGCTGCCAGCTCCAGCAGGGACTGCCTGGAAAGGGGTGAGAGGGTGGAAACTGCTGGAGAAGCATAAGAGAGAGGAAATGGAGAAGTTTAAAACAGGCAGGCACTGAAAGAACTCAAACCAGACCCTTCCAGTTCTGCTCTGATGGGCCCTGGAACCTCTGAATTCCTTTTTAGCCAGGAGGAGCAGGAGGTTCAGTGCTCAGAGGGTGTGTGGAGGGCAGGGCAGGAGCAGAGCTGCACACCTCAGGCTTTCCCGTGTGCAGGAGGAATGTGGGGCTGAGTTTTCCTGCACATCTGGGGCTCCATTCCGTCTGAGGAGCATTTTGGGGAGCTCTCTGTCCCATCCTCCTGTACAGGTGCAGCCACCCCAGCGCTAGACAGGTTTTATCTCCCCTCACAGATAAGTCACCCACTGGAGCAGTGATTACACGCAACGCTTGGATTTCCATTTTATAAAATGCTTTTCCAGGCCTCACAGCTGAAGCTAAAAGCTGCAAAATACTCTTAAACCCTCAAACAGTGAAAAGACAAAAAGATCCAGCTTCTATTTTTTAATCTCTTTAAGCCAAACTCGTCGCTCGGTTTTTTTTTCAATGCCTGTGTTTTCCAAAACTGTTTATTCGCGTGTGCATGGACACAAACATTTACCCGGGTGATGTATGATGAAAAAATACCAAGCCTGGCTTGGGGGAGGTCACAGGAAAGGGTTCTTGACAGAGAGGTTGGGTGGCTTGTCTTTGTTAATTTCGTTGTTTTTAGGGCCTACACAAAAGGGTAAAAGTGGATTGTTTATAGAAACTGCCTTGGGCAGACGCTTCCGAACACTCGGGAGCTTGGCACAGGGGGCAAGGTTACTGCCAACAGCTCTGTTGTTCAACAAGGACTTTATATAAATCACTGCCTCATCCTTAGCGCTGCAAATTAATGAAGGTTTTGAGGAGAATGCGTTTTTTACCTTGAGATGAAAAGCCAGGCTCTGCAGAAGTCTGGAACTGGGAGAGAAAGGAGGAGGAGGAGGAAAGCTGTTGAAGTCAGAGGTTTGGATCCTCGTGCTTGCTGCTGGGGTCCTTTTTAGGAGAAGAAAGGCCCAAATCTCAGTCCCAGCTGTGCCATCCCCGAGCCAATTCAGTGATTTAGGAGATTTTCCCGTAGCCCGGGGTGGTTCTTTGAAAGCTGGGATTAGATTGAGTTGTCATTAATAATGCAATTACGGTGTCCTCTTTCCACAGAGGGATTTCAGCCCAGAGGATGCCAAAATGCTTTAAACAAATCTCCTGGAATGGTTTTGTCTCTTCCAGAAGTGTGGTCACAGCTGGGAAGGGCTGGGAGGTGGGGAGAGGCTGTTCATCCATCCTCCTGAGGAAAACGGGCTGGGAAGGGATTTGGGGCAGCCAGGTCCTCCTGGAGCCCCTGTGAGCGTCCAGCTCTTCCCTCCCATGGATCTGGTTCTTCCTTTCCATGGATCCGGCTTTTCCCTTCCAAGGATCTGGTTCTTCCTTTCCATGGGTCTGGCTCTTCCCTCCCATGGATCTGGTTCTTCCTTTCCATGGATCCGGCTTTTCCCTTCCAAGGATCTGGTTCTTCCTTTCCATGGATCCAGCTTTTCCCTTCCATGGATCTGGCTCTTCCCTCCCATGGATCTGGCTTTTTCCTTCCATGGATCTGACTTTTCCCTCCCATGGATCTGGCTTTTCCTTCCCTTGGATCTGGTTCTTCCTTCCCATGGATCTGGCTCTTTCCAGACCCTCCTTCCCACTCCTGCCACTCCAGCAGGGCAGAGTCAGGGTCAGTCCTGCACCAGGAGTGATGGATGTGACTTCCAGGCTTCAGGAGGATCTTTAAGTGTCAGGGTGCAGCTCTGCCAGGCACAGCCCTAGCCCCTGTTTCTCCATCCCTAAAACCTCACAAAGGAGCCACGGGGAAGAACCCCAAGCTCTCCCAAGCCTTCCTCAGCCTTTTTGGGCAAACAAAAAGCCTCGAATTCTCCCTGTCCTCTCCCAAGTGAACAGGCAGAGTGTGTTCAGTGCAGGAATCGTGCAAGGGGAGCACAGAAGTGATAACCGAGAGCCTGAAGTGCATTAAACAGCCCAGGCTCTCCCAGCCCCAGCGGGAGGCAAGGCTGGTGTCTGCTGGGAAGGATGCAGTGGTGGCAGAGAGCATTCTCCTGCCTCTTTTGTTGTGGGTTTGAAGAGCACAGAGTACAGCCTGTTCCCCGTGTTCCCTGCCCTGCAATGCTGGAGGTTATTTTAGCAGGCAGCCAAGGAGACTCTGGTATTTTGAAGACATCTGCGGCGCCAGGGCTTTTCATATCGTTTTTAACACTTTGATAGCATTAAAAGCCATCTGGCAAACCCCCTCCCTGTGCTCCTCCTGCGGCTGGCCTGAGCTTTTCCTCCTTGGATCAGTCCTGAGCAGGAGCGCCGTGCTGATGTGCAAGGGGCAAAATATTCCCGATCCTCCCGGCGGCTTTGACGCAGTGCCCAGGAGCCTGGCCTGTCTTTCCAAGGCTGTTCTGAAGGCCACCGATATCCCTGTGACATTCAGACGGGGGAAATGTGGTCTGACTCTCGTCACATCCCGATTTTCAAGCGAAGGGAGGCGTCGGCTTTGTTCGGCGCTGCCTTCTCTTCTGTGCTCAGCCAGGAGAGGCTGAAATCAGCATTCCTGCTGGGAGAGCTCCAAGCTCCAGGGCCCAGAGCCAGGAGCAGCCACTGCTTCAAGCCTGGGCTCCCCAAAACCCATCCAATGGTCCCCAAACCACCTCTAGGCAGGGACGTGTGGATGTGGCACTTAGGGAGATGGTTTGGTGGTGCTGGGTTGATGGATTTGGTGATCTTTCCCGTGGTTCTGCGATAGGGGGAAATTGTCCCTTTGCCTTGCATCCCTGAATCTCAAGGAACTGGTGCTTAAATGGCATTTTGTGGGAGAGATCTTGTGCTCCCAGTGCGTGCTCACGTTGGAGGGTTTGTTCCTGACGTTAATATCTGGTTCCTAAATGTAAGGAGACTAAGAATAAGGTTCCTAAATATGAGGAAACTTAAGAATTGGATTCCTAAATGTGTTGGAAATCAAATCTGGGTGCCGTTCCACCCAAATCATCCCAGTTACTCTTATCCCTGTCCTCCCATTCCCTGGCTCCAAGAGGACAGTCAGAATTTCTCCTCACACCGCAAAACATTTCTGATTTTAAAACGACCTGAACACTCAGCCTTGTGCCTCAGGCAAGGAATCCACCTGAGCTTTATTAAAGGCTGAAGGAGACCGAGGGGACTCTGTGACTCTCGGAGCTGTGATCCGTGGTCTGCCGCCACCTTTGGTCCCTTGTCCCTCCCCCTCCTCATTAGGAGCTAAACGGCAGCGGTGGCTAAATTGGGTGGAACAGCTTGATAGCACTCGGAGATCGTTATTGACAGGAGCCTGCTCAGGGATAATCAGGAATAATTGAAAGGGAGGGATGGGTTGGTCACTCTTCCCTCAGCCCAGGACACACAATCAGGGCCACACTCCGTGGAGAGACCCCTCAGCCTGTGGAGGGAGGAGAAGGGACCAGGAGGGGAAAATGGGGGAAAAGCAGAGCTGCTGCTGGGATGGATGGCTGGGAGGCTTTTTCAGGTTCTGGAGAATAATCAATGTGGGGAGCAGCTGTGGGGGCTCAGCCTGGAGAAAAGGGGATCAGGGGGACCTTGTGGCTCTGCACAGCTGCTGACAGGAGGGGACAGCCAGGGGGTCAGGCTGTGCTCCAGGGAACAGGGACAGCAGGAGAGGGAACAGCCTCAGGCTGGCCAGGGGAGGCTCAGGGTGGATACAGGAAGAACTTCTTCACAGAAAGGATGTCTAAACATTGGAATGGGCAGCCCAGGGCGGTGGTGGAGAGACCATCTCTGGAAGCATTCATAGCCCCAGCAGACCTGGCACTTCCCAGGGCTGTTTCATGGCTCACAGTGATCAATCATGGTTTAGACCTGATGGCCTTGGAGGTCTTTTCCAACCTTAACAATGCTGGGATTGCATTTATTGAGGATGTGGCAGGAGCTGCTCTGCCCTGGGCAGACCCGGGGTTGTCCCCTTTGCCGAGCTGCTCAGTGGCTCACAGTGGCTCTTGGCTCGTGGTGGCTCTTGGAGCATTTTTAACTCTCAGTGTGTGATGGCTCACAGTGGCTTTTGGTGGCTCTCAGTGCACGATGTCTCCCAGTGTGTAGTGGCTCTCAGTGGCCCTTGGTGGCTCTCGGAGCATGATGGCTCGCGATGGCTGTCAGTGGTGTCTCGTGGTGGCTCTCAGTGCGTGGTGGCTCTCACTGGTGTCTCTTGGCGGTTCTCACTGGTGGCTCTTGGTGGCTCTCGGTGCACTGTGGGTCTCAGTGACACCTCACGGTCTGTTGTGGCTCTCAGTGGTGTCTCTTGGTGGCTCTCCGTGCATGGTGGCTCTCAGTGGTGTCTCTTGGTGGCTCTCCGTGGTGCGTGGTGGTTCTCACTGGTGTCTCTTGGTGGCTCTCCGTGGTGCGTGGTGGTTCTCACTGGTGTCTCTTGCTGGCTGTCCGTGCATGGTGGCTCTCAGTAGTATCTCACGGTGGCTCATGGCCTGTGGTGGCTCTCAGTGTACGGTGGCTCTCAGTGGTGTCTCTTGGTGGCTCTCAATGGAATCTCACAGTGTCTCTCAGTGTCTCTTGGTGTCTCTCAGTGTCCCTCATTGTCCCCCAGTGTCTCACACGCCCTTGTCCCCACAGGTCTCCGCCGCACGCCCAGCCGGCTGTCGGGGCTGAGCACGGCCGGAGCGCTGCCCAGCACGGGTAGCCCCGGGCTGAGCTGCGAGCTGCAGGATTGTCCCTTCTGCGCCAGCCTCCTGGACGACCCCGACTTCGCCCTCAGCGACTCCGACAGCAACGGCGACTCCGACAGCAACGGCGTCTACGAGTTCACGCAGGACCTGCGGCACGGCGACCACCGCGACCAGCTGCAGCAGCAGCGCGGCAGGAGGAGGAGGAGGAAGAAGAAGGCCAAGGAGAGGAACAAGGTGGCCAAGCTGTGGCGAGCGTTCGGCACTAAACTCAAGAGGATCGTGGAGAGCAAATATTTCAACCGCGGGATTATGATCGCCATCCTCATCAACACCCTCAGCATGGGCATCGAGTACCACGAGCAGGTCAGTGCCCAGGGGGTTGGGGTTTGGGATTTGGGGTTCAGGTGTCCTGCAGGGATGGCTGAGGTCACTCTCAAAGCCATGTCAGGAGGAGCAGTGATTTTCGTGATGGTTGGAGATGATCCTGTGAGGGTCAGGAGAATCCTTTGGGGTGTGGGACACCTGGCAATGTGTGTGTGTTGGACATGTCTGCTCAGAGCCTGGCTGCTCGTTGGCTGGGAATTATTCGGACAAACAGGAATTTTTGTGCTGGAAATACCTTTGGTCTGATGGTTGTGGTGGAGATAACCCTCACGGGGATTTCTTCTTTGATGTGGATCTTTATTTAGAGACCTAAACTATCGGGGAATGCTAAAAGCAGCAAGGGAAAAAATGAGTGTCTCCCTGAAGGCTCCAAAAAGCTTTAATTTGCTCTCACAGGGTGCGAGGAGACCTTTATTGAAGTGTTTGGAGGGAGGGAGGAGGAATGGTGCTGTTCTTCCCAGTGCTGGAGCTGAGGACAGCTTGGAACTGGGGGGGCTGTGACACCTAAACATGTCACCCTGGCAAAGTCCTGCTCTTCTGGGCTTTTCCTTCTCGGAAAAACCGGCAATTTTCCACTGTTTTCTCCGGAATTTCTGGTCTATGACAGGTGCAGGAAATGCATCCCAGTGAGGCCAGGATCTGATCTTCTGGGATCAAATGCATCCCCCAAAATCTCTGCAGGGTCATGACCAGGTCAGGGTTATTTTTAAAGCTGCTCCTCCTCTTTTCCGTGGTCTGTCCATTTGGGAATGAGGAGGAAAGGCAGAGCAGCAGAACACACCCAAAGGCAGATCGAGAGGCTCTGCATCTCCTTCTCCATCATTTCCCAGGATTAAGCATTGCTCAGGACCATGACAAACAACCCTCTGGAGTGCTGCTACTTCATTTTCTCTCCACTCCCGTGCTTTAACCCTCGCTATTTTAGGCTGAGACATATTTCCCTTCCAAAAAACCAGCACTCAGCTAAAACACAACCTCAGCCGTGCAGCAACAAATCATAATCACAGCAAAGTGTCCAAATCCGACAAGGATTGAGCTGTCCCTGTCATCTCCCTGTCGAATCCTGCTTAGTTGTTCCACAAGAAGTTCTAAAATTGGGAAATACACCTTGGCAATGGCTTCTGAATAGGCCATTCATTCCTCATTTCTGCATGGATACTCTTTTGTCAGGCGGATACAGCTTTGTCAGCCTTTGGATATTGCCGTGATGGGAGCTGGGGGAAAACCTGAGGCAGGCAGCAGGGAGAAAATCCAAGGATCACATGGAGTGTGTCCCCAATCCCTCCCTTAGAGGCAAACTGTGATAATTACAGCCTCGCTGCTAACAAAGGAGAGCTGTAGCTGGCTGGTTTTTATTGGATTTTACCTTGTAAAAGATCAGCTTTAGGGCATCTCAAAGCCAGTGGCAATAAAGATTCTGAAGCTTTTTGGCTGCGGAGCGTCAGATTCCTGCCAGCTCTGCTCGCAGGCACTGCCCAATAAAAAGGGAGGAATTTGGAAGTGAAACCTGTAAAAGTTGCTCCACGTGCCTGGGACACCAGGATAATGAGGCGTGGAGCTGTCAGAGCCTGACTTGGTGACACCTCGGCCAAGCCCTCTCCTCCCAGCAGTGTCCCAGGGGCTGAGGTACTGCCCAAATCCTATAAAACTGGCTCTGGGCTCCCAGATTTGGCACGAAAACCTGTGGGCAAAGCGGGGTGATTTGGGAGCCCCCCCTCGTGTGAGAATTGGCTGCGAGGCTCGGGGTGGGGCTGGGTTTGGGGGGAGCAGATGGAGGTGTCTGGGCAAAGTGTGGGGTTGGGGTGGAGGGGAGGGAGAATGGCTCTGTTTGGGATCGTGAGCCTGCCAGGAAAAGCTGTGTGGTCACAGCTTGCTGGTGGCTGAGGGACAGACGAGGCTGAGGGACAGACGAGGTTGAGGGACAGATGCTGCCCAGCCACCTCTGCTCCCAGGGTATTCCAAGTGGGAAGTTCTGAGCCTCCCCCAGGCTCTAACCACATGTGGGTGTTGCCATTGTCTTCTCCCTCCTCCCAAGGGCAATCTGGCAGCCATTCCCCAAATCAGAAGGATTTAGGAGCTACTCTGTTTCTCTCCTCAATTTTCCTCGCTCCCACCAAGCTGATCCATGTTTCTCCAGCAGCAGAGTTTAGGGAATCCTGGGAAGCCTGAGCTCTGTGCCTGCTGATGGCAGCGTGGGATGGGATCTGCTGGGCCCTGAATCCCTGGAAAACACAACCACGCCATCCTGGAATGGTTTGGCTTGGGAGGTTAAAGCTCCTCCAGTCCCACAGTGATACCTTCCCCTATCCCAGGCTGCTCCAAGCCCTGTCCAGCCTGGCCTTGGACACTTCCAGGGATCCAGGGACAGCCACAGCTTCTCTGGAAACCTGTCCCACCAACACTGCCCACCATTTATTCAGGGGGAAACAGCTCCAGCAGCTTCTCTGCCCTTGACTTTGGCCATTTATTTTTGGTCCTTGTTGGATATATCAAACTGCAAACAATCCAGAGCAGCAGCCCCAGGGAAGCCCATCCCAAACCTCACTGCCCATAGGGAAATTCCCAATGCCTTTTGTAAAATTCCTGAGTGGCTTCTTGCTTTTTTCGCCCAAGCTCTCAGTAGTCACTGGTGGCTTTGCAGGTAGATGGGACACAGAAAATCGGTTTTTGTTGGGTCTGGTCAGAGCCAAGGCATCAGCCCCGTGTGTGTGGGGAGGGTGGGCAGGGGGGATGGAGCAGGGCTGGTCCTGCTGTTCTCTGTGTCTCATCCTGGGACGCGGCAGAGCTCTGCAGAGAAGTGTCACGGAGCCCTCTTGAGGCAGTGGAGCATCATTGTCCAGCCTCCTGGGTGAGGGAATCGTGGCTGGAAGGTGCCAGGCTGGAGGCAAAACCCACCGGGCTCCTGGGCCTTCCTTGTCTTTGGAATCACAGAAGCTCCTGAGCTCAGAGGGACCCACAGGATCACTGACGCAGCTCCTGGCCCTGCACAGACTTGGAATTCCAGCAGTCCCACGGAATGGTTTGGGTTGGAAAGGACTTTAAACATCATTTCATTCCACCCCTGCCATGGCAGGAGCACGTCCCACCATCCCGGGTTTCTCCAAGCTTCACCCACCCTGGCCTTGGGCACTTCCAGGGGTCCAGGGGCAGCCACAGCTTCTGTGGGAATTCTATCCCAGCCATTCCCCACCCTCACAGGGAGGAGCTCCTTCCCAATCCCCCATCTATCCCTGCCCTCTGGCAAGTTCCTTGCCTGCTTTGGAGTCCCTGGGTGTTTTGTCCCTCCTGTGCTGTGTTTATTTATCAATTCCTTTATTTCCTTATTTCTTTATTCATCTGTCCATCTCCGGCACAATGAGCACTCCCACGGATGAGGAGAGCCAAGCGCAGAGAGGAAGGCGATCCTTGCATTAATCTTCCAGGCAATTTCAGAACATTGGATGAGTTTGTTCTGCATTCATTGCCGCTGACAACTCTCCAGAGAATCTGAGGATGTGCCACGGCACTGCAGCAACCCAGCAGGACTAGGGCACTCCAAAGGCGTCACCTCTGCCGTGCCTTTGGGATGCTGGGCTGCGATCTCTGGCACTGGGATCCCATCCCAGGACGTTTCCAGCTGCCTCTCTGCCGATGCAAACCCATTCCTTTTTGCCCCAGAGTCAGCTCCACTGAGGAAATAATTGCTCCTCCTTCAGCCTGCCTCGATTCCCAGCTCTGATTATCCAGGAGAAGGGCAGAGCCCTTCATTTGCCCAGGAGAGGTGCTGGTGTTATCCCTGCCGAGGGAAACGATCCAGGAGCCCCCCTCGAGCCTTCCCAGAAGAATTCACCGAAGGAGCTGTTGATACTTGTAATGATTCCACATAAAAGGCTCCATTTACATCAAATGGCACTAGAAACGTTATTTTATATTCACTTCTCAGCAGAGAAGTACAAATTAGTATTTGTTCCGAGCTATTGCTGTTCAAAGAGCTTTTAATTGCTTTTCTGATCCCTCAGCCGTGGCGCGTTTCGCTGGGAGCAGCTGTCTTTGGAGCAGCTTGGAGCTGACCTTGAGGGGCACCCGGTGCTCCGTGGCTCGTCAGAGGGAGAGGAGTGTTGGTTTTGAGTAGAACATTTGATTATTCTGGAGTAAAAGTCATTCCGTGTGATTGAAGGCAGCGCTCGCTTCAGCAGTGACGTCCTGTTTTAGCGTTTGCCAATTTTGGCTTGAAAAATTGGTTTGGCATGGAAAGCTCAGCACTTACTCAGAAAGCAGAGCAGAATTTTTCAGCAGTGTTTGAAGCAAATTGCTGAAATTCCTTTTGAGTTGTGAGTCAATAAAATGCTACCCTGAGCTGAGATTGGCTCTTTCAGCTGGCAAAACTTGTTCACTCTTCCAGATTTTTGCAGGATCCAATTTTAAAGAGTCACACGCTGGCTGAGTTTGAGGAAAACTGATTCCCCCCAGCCCAGCCTGTGAAAACTCAACCCAGTGTGTTTGTGGCTGTTGTAGAAATGGTGTGAGACTCACTCTGCCCTCAGGAGTCCTTTGGTTTGGGTTTGGGCTGTGCCACCTGCATTCCGAGCTGTCCCAGCAGTGAGGGGACAACTCTCCCCAAGCCTTGGCTGGGACAGCAGAAAACACACCTGTGATGGAAGCTTGGCTTTTTCCACAACTTGTGGATAACCTGAACGCTGTCTCCACCCCTGGGAAGGGCAGGGAAGGGCTTTGCCTGGTGAACTTTGGGAAGAAAGGGCTGTTTTCCATCTTTTGTGCCCAAAAATGGTTTTTTTGCACATCCAGGCCTCCATTTCTTCAGCTCAGCAGCAGGTTGGGGATCCCCTCTGCTCAGAGCCAGCAGCACTTCCACATGGAGATTTACACCTGGAAGTTGTCATTCCCACCTCAGAGGAAATGAGGGATCAGAGGCAGGATAACGTGAACTGATGGCAAGTGTTGGCAGGGAAAATCCAGGTGTCCTGGCTCGGTGTCGGATCATTGCCATGGATAAATCACATCCTTCCACGTGGAGCCTCCTCTCTCCCCCTTGTCTGTAATTTAAGGACTCCTCCCCTGCTCTGTTTTCCTTCTCTTGGATCATATGTTCTTGGTATATTTTTTTTTACTATAAAAGGGAAAGAGATCCTGGGGCTCCTTGCATTGCTGTGCCTCGGAGCAGACAGGAGCACACCTCTGCAGGGCAGGGCTGGGGTCACGACTGACCCCAAAGCTGGCAGCCGGGGCAGGGCTTGGCATCACAACTGACCCCAAAGCTGGCAGCCAGGGCAGGGTCTGGGGTCACAACTGACCCCAAACTGGTACCCTGAGCAGCCAGGGCACAGCCTGGGGTCACCACTGACCCCAAAGCTGGCAGCCAGGGCAGGGTCTGGGGTCACAACTGACCCCAAACTGGTACCCTGAGCAGCCAGGGCACGTCCAGCCAGAGCTGCTTCCTCTGGATGTGCTCCCGAGCCATGGGAATATCCGGATGTTCCCTGTGGAACTGCAGACACGTTTCCCACTGCCAGTGGTTCGGTTGCTTCCCCTCACTGATGCCATCAGTCGTTCTCCGCGGGGAGGGATTGGGATATAGATCCCAGCTGAGGTGACAGTGACAGCTTCCCAGGCATGCGCTCAGTCCCTCAGCATGCAGGACCCTCCCCAGATGTGGTTTTTCCATCTGGATCCCACAGAGACATCCGCAGTGCCCTGATCCCAGGCCAACCCCACATTCCCTGAACCCCCTGTAGGCCACAGCCGGATTGTTTGCGTTTCAGCTGGCAGGTAAAATAAACCGAGCCGAGTTCAGCCCCCAGGATGACAGCAGAGTGCTGCTGGCAGCTGCATTCCGTCAGGAATGTGTGTGAATCCCAGCGGGCTGGACAGTGGCTGTGCTGTGCTCCAGGTCTGGCACGGTGAGGCTGATTTGTGGGGGGACAGGGGTGGGAGGAGGTCTGGACTGAAGTGGCTGCTGCAGACGCAGAGCGGGGTTGTGTTGATTCTGAGCTTTCCTGGTGCTGCCAGCTCCGTGCTTCCCATCCGGGAGTGGGGCTGGGAGAGGAGGTGGCTTTGATCAGGTGAGCAAACTCCGTGTTCCAAAGGCCGGAGCTGTGGGTGCCTCTGGAAGAGTCAGAGCCAGAGGGGAACAACTTGAAACCCCCAAAAGTGCTTCTCAAAGATATCCCAAAGACCTTTCCTGTTTCTCTGCTTCTTTCCCTCAGCGGGGTGGTGACCGGGGTGAGTTCAGGAGCAGCTCCAGTGTCTGCCTGGTGGCAGCTCAGGGATTCCAGGGATGTCACCATGTCCCAGCCAGCAGCCCCAGCATGTGGCAGCAGCTTCCATCCTCCCAGGGGTCTCCAGGAAAGGCAGGGACAAAAGCAGGGATGGCAGAGAGGGAATTGTGAAAGGCTGAGGCAGCCAGAGCATCCTTGAGGCAGGAAAACTTTGTCATCTTGGAGAGGATCTTGGGAAGCAAGGAGTGGTTTGGATTGACACAGGAGGGATGTGATGCTGCTGCTGCTGCTGCAGGAACACCGCTGTCAGCTGTCTCTTTGTCTCCGTACACTTCCCCATCTGTCTGCATCCATCTTTTGTTTCCTTGGATTTTTTGTTCCCTAAGGCGAGGATTGCAATGTGCTCTGTGCCTCGTGGGGCTCCCAGACAGATGTCAGGTGGGATTTGAGGAAACATTTCCTCTCTCAAAGGCTGGTTAAACCCAGGAAGGGGCTGCCCAGGGCAGTGGTGGGGTCACCATCCCTAGAAGTGTTGGAAAAATCCATGGATGTGGCATTTCGTGGTGGGGGTTGGTGGTGTTTGGCCAAAGGTTGGACTTGATGAGCTTGGAGGTCTTTTCCAATTTTAGTGATTCTGAGTTATTGCAAGTAACAATAGAATTGGGAATGGGAACAGAGCTCTGCACCTCTGAAGTGGATTTCCCTGAGAAAATGTTAGGGAGGCATGGAAAAGGCATGGAAAAATCAGCCAGGTGTGGATTAAAGATGCTCAGGGTAGCAATGGAGCTCCTTCCACCTGGGAACCTGAACAGCTCCATTCCCTGCTGCTGCCAACCCAGCCGTGGATTTTCCTCAGGTTTTAACCAGGATTCTCCACCTGGGACAACGAAATTTCCCAGAATTATGAATGGAGCTGGAAATGTCTCCTTGAAAGCTCCTTCTGGGGGTTGTGTTCCAAGATGGGGATGCTTTTTTAGGAGTGGGTTTGGAGGTGGGGGGAGAAAGCTGATCTGAGAGGAGCGAGACTCTTGGAAATGAGGGAGCTTTGGCATCCCTGCTCGCATTCTTTTCAAGCTCTATTTTTGTTTGCTCTGTCTGGTTTACAGCCCTAAAGACAGCCTGACTCCCAATTTGGGAAAAACACTGTGCACAGGCCTTGGAGCATCGCTGGTAAAGCTTTTTAGTGCAGGGAGGATGGGCCAGGAGACCACTTTCCCAGGAGTTTTCTCTCCTGCCTGATCCCTTGGAGAGATCAGTATCTCCTCTCTCCCTGTCCTTGTCCTTTCCCTGTCCCACACACAGACAAATCCAGAAGTTTTGACTGTAGTAAAAAACAGAAAGAAGCACCCAAAAAAAAAGGGAAAAAAGAAAAAAAAAGTATTTAATTTTATATACTCCAAAGGGAATTGGCTTTGCCGCAGACAGATGGATCCTGTAATTCCCTGCCTCTCGACATGACTATACATGGATTGGTCTGTGTTTCCCAGTTCCTTCGGACTGGGGTGGGTTGGGAGGCCAGAGGGTGCTGGCTGCTCCCAGACCTGCACCTGGAGCAGCGATGGCACCAGGGCCACAAAGCTCTGCTCCCCAGGCACGTCAGGCAGGAGCAGCGATGGCACCAGGGCCACAAAGCTCTGCTCCCCAGGCACGTCAGGCAGGAGCCCCACAGCTCCAGCCCGCCCCGAGTCCGATCGATAAACAGAAATAAATCAAAGCACGGGGCGAGAATGGGATACGGGAGAGAATCAGCATTTTCCTTTTATTCCTGAAGGGTTCAGGAGCAAAACATCCACCCTGAGGGCATCACTCACCCCCTCGCTGCTGCTGGGAGGACAAAGGGTTGGAAGTGGTTTGTGGAGATGGTTTTGAGGCAGAGAGGCTGAGAGCAGCGTGTGTTGCTGGGCAATTATCTCCTCGCCGGTGGCCTGTGCGGGGCTGTGCTGCTGGAGGCTCTGGGAGCTGCCAGGAGCACAGATCCCATCTCGGGTGTCTCTGAAGCACAGCTACTGATGTGGTGCTCGCAGCGCTGGCGGCTCCTGCTGCTGCCTGTGCCAGAGGACAGGGGGCTGAGCTGCAGGGCGGGGAAGTGCGGGATTTGGTGCCAGGAATCCCAGTTTGTGCTGGGGATTGGAGCTGAGGGTGCCTCTGGAAGTGTGAGAGCCAGAGGTGATGGGGGAACAACTCGTGACCCCCAAAAGTGCTTCTCAAAGAGATCCGAAAGGCCATGCCCGGTTTTCTGCTCCTTTCCCTGGCTGTGCCCCTCTTTCCAGGCTGGAACGATGGGATTTGCGTTCCTCCCTTCCCAGTGCCAGGCTCCCAGCACCAGCAGACACCCCCAGAGTGGCTGGAATCCCTCTCTTGCTGCAGTGTGGGCAGTTTGATGGCTGGGCAATGTCCCTCAGCTCCTTCCTTTCCCAAGCACAGCTTTTCCCTGCTCCTGAGACTGAGTTGAACCTGGCAGAGGTGATGGACAGGCAGGCTGAGACTCCCAGACAGGTAACAAGGGAAGCAAACCTTGCAGTGGGTGTTCCCCACCCGACCTGCACAAATCCTTTTGTATTCAGAAATGATTTAACGCCGTGGATTTCCTCCCACTCTTTTTTTTTTTCCCTTCCCCTCTCTCCTCCTTGCTCGTCAGTGTGTAACAGCGGAGGGTTTCATCCATATTTGATTTTTTAACTCTGGATTTATGGCTGCAGCTGTCACTCCTCTGCAAACATGCAGGGAAATGAAGGTTAACAAGTTTGGGCTCTGGGGAAAGCTTGTAAACCAGCCCTGCAGAAGGCTCTGTGTCATCACACCCGCCTGAAGAACAGATCTTCGCTGAGCTTCTCCAGCCCGGGGTTATTTATCATCATCTGCGGCAAATACTTTTCTCATTGTATATCCTTGCTGGAAACTCTCAGAACCCCAAATGGAATTCTTCTCCCTTGTGTGATCCAGAGGGAAAACAAAGGCTCGGGAGCTCGAGGGGTTGGTTTAATGGTTACAGGACCAGGCTGGCACTGAGCAGGCTGGCTGCAGCCATATGTTCAAATCCCAGGGGTCAGCGCTCGCCGGGAGACAGACGATGCTCCAGAACATTTCTGTGTGTTCTCCAGCTGTCCCAGTTCCTGGGGCTGAAGGCAGGGATGCTCTGCTGTCCCCCAGGCTGCCCGGTGTCCCCTGCCACCCTGGCACTGTCCCCTTGTCTGAAGCGTGAACTCCTGGCTGGGTGATTTTAGGGGAAGTTTGCAGAAATGAGACAAAATAGCTTCTGGCCTTTGTTTAAACAGGAATTCGGTCTGGAAAGTATCAAATCTACTCGGGAGTAGTGTGCTTGGAGTAGAAGGACCTATTAGAGGATGTGGCTGTGTCTCTTTGGGGTCACTGCACTCTGGTTTGGGCTCAGTGTGGCTCGAGGGAGTTGTGTCAACAGGATGTGAAGTTTTGGCCATGGCCATGGGCTTTTCCATGCCTCAGGCAGCCTGGAGGAGACTGGGGGAACAGGAATGCTCAGGATCTGCAGCTCCTTCTGACAGGACAGCTTTGGGCTCTGCCCTCTGGGATCAGGGAACGGCTGGAGCTGTGCCAGGGGAGGTTTGGGTTGGATATCAGGGAAAGCTCTTCCCTCAGAGGGTGCTGGCACTGCCCAGGGAATGAGCACAGCCTGAGGCTGCCAGAGCTCCAGGAGTGTTTGGACAGCACTGCCAGGGATGCTCAGAGTGAGATTTTTGGGGTGTGTGTGCAGGGACAGGGGTTGGACTCAATGATCCTTGTGTGTCCTTTCCAATCAGGACACTCCATGATTCCGTAATTCTGCGAGTGGAGCCAAACTGGGACTTCATTCATTCCCTGCAGCTCCCTGATTCCCTCCTCTCTCCCAGCCTTTGCTGCTCTCCCAAGCTTTTGCTGTTCCCAATTCTGCACCGGTTTGGGTTTGTTTTTTGGGTTTTTCTAGCATCTCCAGGGAAACCACTTTGGGGCTGTGGAGTGCAGGGGTTATGCCGATTTGAGAAGGAATCCCTGCAGTGGTTCAGTGGGATCAGGAGCCGGGCAGGAATGTGTGCCCAGCCAGAAAAGCAGGGAAGGGAAGGAGCAGAAGCTCTCAAAGGCAGAGGTGCAACAATTTTCTGCCATGTGAGCTCGGGATGAGGCTTTTATGACAACACCAACTTTATCTGAAGATGGTTTGGAGTGAGACAGACTCAGCTCTGACTCCTCCACAGAAATCCGGATGAATTCCTTACCTGTGCAAAGCTGCTTTTTGATGTGCCAGCTCACTCCTGCACCTTGTTAACACATCTGCCTCTCAGTCTGACCTCTCTTAAAAGGTCTGAACGCAAATAGATTAATTTGCTTTTGATGTCTGGGCTAATGAAGTGCCGGAACTCCTCTGCTTCATTTTCAAGTCCATGGATTGAGGCTCGGGAGCAGTTAGGGTTGGAGTTGGGCTTGGTGACAGCAAAGTTCATCCAGGGTTGGGTACCACAGGCAGCCCCGAGCTGAGGATGCTTCCCTGGATCTGCACAGCCACTCCTGGCTGGGGCTGAACTCCGATAAAAGCCATGAGCAGGCAGGGAAGGAGGAAATTCCGTGCTGTGCTCAGCTGGGCGGAGGTCAGGGTGCTTTAGCAGCACCACCAGCCTGTGGTCACCACGGCAATGACAGCTCATTGCCATGGAAACCCTGCCACCTCCTCCAGCCTGGGCTTGAGCAAATAATTGCTTGAGATCCGCCGTGGGTGCCACAAATAAAATAATTTGACAGCTTTCAGCATGGTCTGTCTGCTCTGGAAGCCCACGAGGAGGATTTCCGTCAGGGCAGGAGGGTTTGTGAGCTCCTGGCTTGCTCAGGGGCTCGGTGTTTGCCAGGGCTGGTGGTGGAGCTTTAGGAGTTTATTAAAGCCACCAGGCAGGAGCTGCAATCTGAATTCTCTTTCACTCCCACTCTCTGCAAATCAAGCCTTGTGCTGCCTGTTCTGTCCCTGCTTGGAGGATATGGATCTGTTTGCCTTTTTCCTGGGAGAAGGGGGTGGATCCAAGCGCTGGAGCAGCCCTGGGTCTGGGCAGAGCAGAGGGATGGAGCAGCCCTGGTTCTGTGGCTGCTCCTCGTGGCTCTTCCTGTGGGAGATGTTTCACCTTCAGAGCCACAGCAGGGCTGGGAAAAACCAGGAGGAAAACCTGACTGTGACATGGGAGAGAGAAAGTTGCAAATGAAATAATCCCAGAACGATTTGGGTTAGAAGGGACCTTGAAGGGGATCTTGTTCCATGGACAGGAACACCTTCCCCTATCCCAGGTTGCTCCAAGCCCTGTCCAACCTGGACACTTCCAGGGATGGGGAATCCAGGGAAATCCTCATTTGTTTATTTGTTTGTCAGAGCTGTCCCTGCTCCTCCCCAGCTGATGTGGGATGTGGATGGCAGAGCCTGGGATTCTCGGGATGACTAGGGAGGTGTTGTTATCACTGCCATAATTAGCGGTAGGTAATTAGTGTTCGTTAACAGCCCCCTTTGGCCAGCTCACCAAGGCTGAACTAACGACCCCCAGAACCAAACTCATCCACTCCTGCCTGAGGAGAGTCTCAGGTGTTCACCAGCCTCAGAGTGATAGGGAATTGCAATAATTTTAATTAGTGCTGCTGTTATTAGGGCTAATACAGTCGGGTTTCATTATTTTAGCAGTGATTTTCTGCCATTATACAAAATTAGAATCACTGATTTATTTTTTTTCCTGTATCATTTTGTTTCCATAACAATGGAAACACTGAAATCCAGGGCATGCTCGGGGGTGAGGCATCATTCCTGGAAAAGGAATGAGAAAAATCCAATGGAAAGTCACTTCCTCAGTCTGAAGCCCCGTTTTCCAGATTTTTGTGATCTTCTCCCAGTGTCAGGAATAAACGTGACAAGGGAACCACACGGCAAAGTCAGCACCGTGGTTTTCTGTGGATGTTTATCCTCGGTCAGCTCTGAATCCTGGCGGTGCTTTCACAGAGTCTCATTTCACTGGGGCTTTTTGTCAAGAAGGTGCAAACGTGGGAGCACTGGGCCATCTCCAAACTCCGAGATCAAGGAATTCTGCCAGGAATTGCAAATCCTCTGCCAGGATGGGATTCCAGGATGGCATTCTAGGATACAAACAGGTGACGAGGAGCAGGAGTTGCTGAGCTCTCTGCTGCTCTTTGCTCCATTGGTAATTCCAAGCTTTCACTTTTTGCAGTGTCCAAGTGATCCCACTGTGCCGAGGGGCAGCTTTGGAATTCCTCCCTGACCTCTGGAGGAATTCCTTCCCTGCTCCAGCAGAACAAACGGCTCTTGTCTCAGGGAGCAGGGGGGATGGCATGAT
Organism: Grantiella picta; assembly: GCA_013397955.1. Taxonomy (NCBI): domain Eukaryota; kingdom Metazoa; phylum Chordata; class Aves; order Passeriformes; family Meliphagidae; genus Grantiella; species Grantiella picta. The sequence goes on along the minus strand of VZRM01008896.1, from coordinate 60,475 downwards.
TGTTGTTATTTTTAAATTCCCCAGACACAAACGGTCTGGAGTTTCTTCCCGAGGGGCAGTGGGGAGCTCTGGGATCAAGGAATGGCTGGAGCTGTGCCAGGCGGGGTTTAGGTTGGATTTTGGGAAAAGGTTCTTCCCCAGAGGGTGTCAGGCACTGGAACAGCTCCCCAGGGAATGAGCACAGCCGGAGCTCCAGGGGTGTTTGGTGGGATGGTTGGGGTGTCTGTGCAGGGCAGGAGCTGCACTCTGATCCTCCTGCATCCCTTCCAGCTCAGGGCATTCTGTGATCCCATAATTCTGGAGTTATTATATACATAATAATTCTGGAATCTGGGACCAGGAGCTCCCAGGCTCATTCCCAGCGCCAGCTGCACACTGCTGGCAAACCCAGCCTCTGCTCTTGTACCTTTTTGGCTTTTCGCTTTTTCTTTCTGATCCTCGTGCTTGGGGTTTAATTGCTGCTTTAGTCTGGTGCTCGTGGCTGGAAGGAGGGATCAATAATTCACTGGGAAGAGCAGCGTGGAGCTCCAAGGTTCCCATCTGCCGGCTTTGGCTGCAGGCTGGAGCATCCCGGGCTGCCCCAGCTTTGTGTTTTCTGGGACAAAAAGAAGCTTGGAATGATTGCTGGGGTTGCTTTGGGTTTGCTGGAGGGGAGGAAAGGTGGATTTCCCCTGGATTTGTTCTCCTGCTGCCTGGGTTACAGATGTGGATTTGCAGATAATCGTTTCCGTGCCGCTGGAATCTCCAGCTCTTTGGGAGTGTTTCTCTCTTTGGGAAGCTGAATGAAAATTGGATTTTCACACAAAAAATGAACCAAGTGCAGTCCAGTCTTGGGGAGACAAAAGGGCTGGAGGCTCCTCCAGCTGTTTTATCCCCACAGGATGTCCCTGAGCGTCACCAGCCTGTGGGAAAGGGGACAAGATGGAGTTACCCACCCTAGGAGTGGCTTGGATCCTAAGATCCCCAGGGATCTTTTCAGCCCAGTGTCCCAAAAATCCCAATAAATGGAGCTCAGCTCAGCTGGTCCATCCTCAGGCTCTACGGCAGGATCAAGTGTTCCCAGGTCAGAGGTTTCCTGCCATTGAGAAGGTGAATGTCCTGGTTAATTGGGATTAACTGGAATTGGGATTTTTCAGCCTGGAGAAGAGGAGGTTTTGGGGTGACCGAATTGCAGCTTTCCAGTACCTGAAGGAGCTGACAGGAAAGATGGAGAGAGACTTTTTACAAGAGCATGGAGTGACAGGACAAGGAGGAAAGGCTTCAAACTGCCAGAGGGCAGGGATGGATGGGATATTGGGAAGGAATTCCTCCCTGTGCAGGGGGGGAAGCCCTGGAGTAGAATTCCCAGAGAAGCTGTGGCTGTCCCATCCCTGGCAGTGTCCAAGGCCAGGCTGGACAGGGTTTGGAGCAACCTGGGATGGTGGAAGGTGTCCCTGCCATGGCAGGGGTGGCACTGACTGATTTTTCAGGTCACTTCAACCCAAACCATTTTGGGATTCTGTTTCCCGAAGGAAAACCCATAAAGAACTCCCTGTGCCTGGATGAGGAACACCACCAGCTTTTCTCCTGGTGCCCTCCAACATTTTTCTTCCCTCCTTTCATTCCAAGCCCCTTGAACCTCCGAAAATCTCTCCCAATCTTCCCCCATCTTTTTATCTCCCACTGCAGCCCTCAGAGGTCAGGTACAGCCGCCAGCTCCCATTTTTCTCAGGAATGGGAAGATCTCCTTGAACTCATCTCCCCATCCAGCCACTCCAGCTCCTCTCCTCGGGCTGAAAAGATGACTAAGTCAAGGTCCTTTTCAAACCCAGCCTGAACATATTCCCACCTTTTCTGCCCAGCAGCAGCCCCTGCCGTGTTTTCCTGATGTGTTCCATCTCCTGCCGCCGGAGCAAAACCCGCAGATCACCAAAGTGCATTTTTCAAAGGGACTCTCCATAAAGGTCTATTAGCAGGGGATGAGTAATGGCTTGACAAAGCAGATTTAAGTGGCCCCTTCTGAATCATCTTGGCAGTAATAGGGAGAGTGTGTCCATTTTTTGATTAAATATTTCCAGTGCCATTAACTCGGGGCGAAGTAAACAACTTCTATTGGGTTTGCCTGCTCTAATGGCAACGCAAAGGCCTTTGATCCCAGAGTTTCAGGGAGCTGGGAGCCGGATAAGGATCATGGAATTGTTGCTAAACTATCATCAAAGAGGTGGGAAGTGGTTCTTTGCTCTCTCTGTGTGCATGCCCTGCCACCTTCCGTGGATGTGGTGCCAACCTCGGGGCGATTGTGGTGTGTGGCTGCAAGGATTTGCCGAAAAATAATTCCACAATTAACCTTCATTTCTCGGGCAGATTCCTTCAGGCTGGGTCTCCATGTTCCTCTTTGCCTGCGTATTCCGTGGGGTTTGTGTGTGTTCTAATCTTAAATATTCCAGCTTTTCACATCCCGGGACTCAGTTTACACCTGAAAGGAAAAGGTAAAGCCTTGTTCTTCTTTCTGATTAATGCAATACAAGATATCTTCAGCCGAAATATAAAAACATATTTATTAATATAGAAAATAAGGACCGTAAATCAGTAGGAATGCTGCATTTTTTTTTTTAATTAATTATTTGTGGTTAACCAGCCAAACAAAGCTGATTTCAGGCATTGGGCTGACGATTTTGGGGCCATTAATTATTGACTCCGGCACAGAGCGTGGTCAAGAACAGCTTTTCAGTGGGCAGGAACTGTGTGGATGTAATTCCTTGTGTGAATGTAAATTTTTTACGGCGAGGGGAGAAGCCAAATGTATTGGATGAGAGTCAGGCCAGGCCCTGCTCCGAGCTGTCCCTCCTGGCAGATCCACCGCTGCTTTGAAGGACTCCTCGCCATATGGATGGGAATGATTCAGGCTGGATAAATTCCCTGGATTTTGGCCAGAGGCTTTTAAAGGAGCCAAGGCCATGCGGGGTGGAATGGCAGTGGTGAGAATCCTGCTCCTATTTCCAGGGAAAAGGCACTGGGAACAGGTTCTGGAATGCTGGGAAGTTGCCAGAGGCATCTCCTTGTAGGATTTAATTCTGTGGGATTTGGTTACGAGGACGGGATGGAGACGAGAGATCTCTGAGGTTGGGTTTTAGAGCATGGGGTTTATTGTGAAAGGTGTGGGTGTAGGAGAGCTGCTAGGGGCTGCAAGACACAGCTCAGAGCAGGTCAGAGAAGAGAGAGAGAGAGGCAAAAAGAGAGCGATTTGCCGTTTACAATACAATAAATCGGGTTATATTTTGAATTTTCTAATTCTCACTAACCAATCTAGAACAAGCTACAAACCCTACAACATTTACACACAACCTGTAAGAATCATCACATTACCATGTGGTATTACATTTTAAATATTCTAATTCTCATTAACCAATCTAGAACAAGCTACAAACCCTACAACGTTTACACACAACCTATAAGAATCATCCCATTACCACATGGGGTTATATTTTAAACCTTAAAATCTGCTTTCTGGACCCTCTGCCGAGCGGGCAGGTCTGCTCTGACCCTTGGAGCTGTCTGCAGGCAGAGGGGATTGTTCCATCAAGAGGGGATTACCTTCAGTCGGCTGTACCATTGTTTTCTAGTTGTTCAGTAACTCAGAGCTTGTCTTCAGCATCTTTTGCCAGGTAATCATATTTGTAAGGCTTTCCTATTTCATCTTCCCCAAGATCTCCCGGTGCATCCTCCCGAGGATGATCCCTCACCCAGCACAGCATATTCCCATTTCCCCTCTTTTTCCCGACAGGTGGGACCAATGCGCACAGCCCAGTTCTCCCAGCTGCTCCCGGGGAATTGCTGGAGCCATTCCCTGCTTATCTGGAGATCTGCTCCTTCCTGCCGTGCCTCCTTATTTAATAACTGAACATGAGCACTTCTGGCCTGCTCTGGGGCGTTGTTTTATAGGGTTTGGGTGGGTTTTTTTGGTCACGTTAAGGCTTATTGCTGAGCCGTCTGTCGCTCCAAGTGATCCTCCATGCGGATCTAATCCAGCTGATTGGCTTGCTTTCCCAAACATCCCGCGTGCTGCTGCTGCTGATAACGGTGCAGATTGCCCAGGTCTCGTCCTCCGGAGGCTGCATGAGGCAGCAATTGATGTAATCCTGCCTGGCATTTATGTCACTCGAAATGAAATTGCGTTTTGCTGAATGAAACTGAGAAATGGGAAAGTAATACCGCGAATATGTTCTGCCGTGTGCGACCTTCTGCCAGGGAAGCTTCCAGGGTGGAGCTGATTATCCCAGAGAATAAACTCTGCTCTGGGGCTCTTCTTGCAGGAGAGGAAAATGTAGCATCCAGGGATTCTTCTGGAGAAAACACTGCTAGACAGGAGACAGGGAATCCTGGAATGGTTTGGGTTGGAAGGACCTTAAATGCCATCCAGTGCCACCCCCAGGGACATTTTTCCCTATCCCAGATTGCTCCAAGCCCTGTCCAGCCTGGCCTGGGACACTTCCAGGGATGGAGCAGCCACAGCTTCTCTGGGAATTCCATCCCAGGGCCTCCCCACCCTCACATGGAATAATTCCTTCCCGATATCCAAACCTAAACCTGAAGGACTGGCACAAAAATCCCAGGGAATGCCTGATTTGGGAATATTTGGTTTTGCAGGAGAACAGGAAATCCACTGGCTCTGGTTTTTAAGGTTCAGCTTTCTCCACCCCCCAAAGTCCTGTTGGCAGCTCCAGGAAGGAGCAGAGTTTTGCACCTGGCAGATGCAGTTGGGTATGGAATTATTAACCACGGAGCAGAGAGTTAAAAGGAATTCTACGGAGCATTAGGAGATCAAGTAGGTCAATTGAAAGGAGGAAAAATTACCATCAGTTATCTTCAATTAAATTGTTATCGCTCCACATGAAGGATCCCATTTAGAGGGAGGCATAAAACCTGAGAGAGAAGGTGACTGGGAGAATAAATTCCCCATTTTTAATTCCAAACCCAGAGAGGGAACATCCATCAGCAGGCACGAGGAGAAGATCTCTTTTTCCTTCTGTTCCCAGCCTGCTTTGAAGCAGAGCCCGTCTGGAAACCTCTCAGTGAAACATTTCTTTTTCAGTGGAAAGCACAAACTCCTTGAAGCCACAACTTTTAGGAGAAACATTAATAACAGAGAAACCCTTCTTGAGCAGGACTTGTGCTTCTGAGAGGTTGTGGTTGTGTCTGGCTGTTAAATTCGGGGCAGTGGCACCCCAAAATAGCAAATATCTCCCTTTCCAGGGCTGGGATATCCTGGTTCAAGTCCCTGATCCCTTTCCAAGGCCAGAGAGCAGGAATAACTTTGAACTGTGCTCATGAGCCTGGGAAAACACCATCCAAAACGCTTTTTTTTTTTTTAAAGAAAATTATATCACGTAAAGGAAGGCAATTCCTGTGGTCTAGACGGACTAAACCAGTTTGAAGTTGATTTTTAAGATATGAAGAGTCCAATCTTGTAGTAAATAAACTTCATCCAAATGGTTTACACAGGAGATTTTTTTTTTCAAATGCAGGAGTTGAAAAGCCCACTTGTATTATTCCTGGTTTTGGTTTCTTTGCAAAGGCAGGGAATGCAGAGGAGGAAGCAGCCAGGTCTTCAATTGCTCGGGGGTTTCTGCTTGTTTGCTCCGCTTGGTTGTTTACTTACCTCAGAAATATCAGAATTGCTCGGTTTGATCCTTGACAGGCAGAGAGGAGGAGAGAAAAATAAAGGTCAAAACGTAGCCTTCATCTCTGCTGGGGTGTCACTTACATCCCCTGACAGCTCTGCCAGCCCCTGGCTCCTGGAAATCCCTGGAAAAACCTTTTCCCAGCTGCTTCAGAGGCACGGGAATGATGGAGCTGCAGATAGAGAGGAGCAGATTGCAGAGGGCAGGGCAGTCTGTCCCTCCTGTGTGTGCTGAGCTCTGAGTCCCTGCCTGGGGAGAGCACAGCTTCCCTCCCTCCCTGCTCCTTGCCCAGGGAATACTCAGATTCTTCCCTGGGAGGGTGGGGAGGAGCTGGGATGGAATTCCCAGAGAAGCTGTGGCTGCCCCTGAATCCCTGGAAGTGTCCAAGGCCAGGCTGGACAGGGCTTGGAGCAGCCTGGGATGGTGGAGAGTGTCCCTAAGTGGGACTGGACTGTCCATAAAGTCCCTGGATTCCTTCTCCCCTCTCCCTGCCTCTGCCCTACATTCCCTCTAGCTTTTAATTCCGTGAAACAGCGCTGCAGACAGGCGAACTCCGTTGGAATACCTGGGAACTGGAGAATTATAATTGCCCAAAAATGAGGCGAGGGGAGGAAGTAGAGTGCCCGGAGCTAAGCATGGATTGACAGATCATTACCGTGCCTGGTCAGAGCTCTGCAGGCTGAACTTCAAAACACAGAGCAGAAAAGCCAACATAAACAAGTGCTCAGAGTCCCATTGACAGCTTTAGGCTCGGGACTAGAGAAAAAAACAAGCCAAGTGCAAAGGATGTTTATGAGACTCAATGTTCTGGATTTGTTTACTGCTCCTCGGGGCTCTGCCACTCTCAGCTCTCCCGGCTCAGGGAAAAGTCGAGCAGCATGCTTTGGGCTTGGAGGGGGAGATTTCTGAAGGAAAACACGTATTTTACTCTGGAAACTTCCCTGGGCATTCAGCAGGAAGGCTGTGGTGTGTTAGAGTCCTTTTTTCCACCGTGAAGGATGCAGGTGTGATTATTTCTGCCGAGTTTCAGAGCAGAAAGGTGTCCAGTCGTCCTGCTGGGATTGAGCCCAAATTATGTAAAATAGCAGCTGGTGGAGGCAGCAATCAAAGGAGATGAGGGAGAAGACAGGCAAGAGGAAAAAGAGGCACAAAGAGATCCCAGTCCTTGGAGAGCTGCAGTAATTCAGGTGCACAAAGAGAATCCGAGGCTGCAAATCCCACTCCATCCTCTGCTCGGAGGAGCCATCGATAATTTGACCGTGATGGGTTTCTCTTTTATTGGATTTCTCAGTTCCAGAAAGGCGCTGGGGGATGTGCTGCTCCTTGCTGAAACCAGAAGGATTTGATTCTCAGAAAGGGACTGGGCTGCCGAGGTTTGCAGACCTGAACTATTCAGGAAAGGATTTTTTTTGGTCTGTTTATCTGAACTTGGAATGAACTGTTTGAGGTTTGTCCCTAATAAAAGCATAGTTTGGAATCGCTGGAATATTCTGCAGCATAAATATGGCCTTGAAAATGGGCAGAAGTGGGACGTGTTTTGCCCACAGTCAAAGTTTGCTCTTCCTTTAAAATCAAGGATGCTGAAATCTTCCAAACTGATCCCACACAGTCCCTGCCTTTCCCTTGAATAGTGGGAAACTTAATCCTGCAGCCCAAGGATGATGGTTTGAATCTGAAATTATGAAGTTTAGACTCAGATCTGGACTTTCTGGAGCATTCCCTGGGATCTGCCAGGGAATTTGTGGGATTTGTGGGTTAAATCACTCTCTGTGCTCATTTCCAGCATGGCCATTCCCATTCCAGCCTCCACATCCAGAGTGGGGAATCCTCAGACCAGCACTGCCAATCATCTCCCATATTCTGGGGATTCCTGAGCATTTTGGATCCTCCTGCAATTCCATGTGGTCACCTTTTGGCTCTGGAAACCTGGACTGATGTAAAGGTCAATAATTGCAGCAGCAAAAGGAGTGGAGATCCCCAGAGCTGATTGAGGGGTCACGGTGAAAATTCCTTTTCACTGTGTTTGGAAAAGGAATTTTTCCCTGATGCAGTTTGGCGGGCAAGAAGTTTCCCTGTCAGAGTCTTTAAGGCTTAGAAAAAAATTGGAAAAAAAGCAAAAACCACCCCTTTAGAGCAACTGTCTTGGAAGGGCCTGATTTTGCTGCCAAGCTCCGTTACCCATCCCAACCCAAGCTGCATTTCATGACACAACCACTTCTCGAGCCAAAAGCCTGAAGTTTCCAGTTCTGAGAAGGTCAAAACGAGACACTGCAGCAATTTGGAAGCGTTGTTGCAATTTCGTTTCCTTCCAGCCAGAAAGTTGGACGAAAATAATCCTTGCCATGAAAAGCTTTGTTTTCAGCAAATCAACTTTTCGTCTCACCCATGGAAAAAGACTTCCGGAAAAAAATCCCTGCTCTGGATTGGCTTTAATTCGGACAAAACAACAGTGGCTCCTAGTGGCTGACTCCAGGGGAATGGCCAAATCCATCTTGAGTGTCCCTTCCTTGACCCTCCTCGTGGATGTTTGCTCATCAGCGAGCGAGAGGAGCAGGAAATTTGCGCTCTGAGCAATAAACCCTTTCAGAAGGCATAAAAATATCCATGTTTGCCGCGCTCCCGTTGGTGTCGGGAGAAGGTAATTACTTTGGAAAGCTGCAGCACTGATGTTTGGCTCATCTGCTCCTCACTTCCACTCCAATAATCCCCAAGCTGCCGGCAGCAGCTTGGCTGGAGTTCAGGGCTATCCATCCTTGTCGGTGCCCAGCGGGTCCTGCCCGGTGTCCCGGCAGGATTCTGCTCCAACATCGCTGCTCGCAGCCATCCCTGTCATCACAGCAGCGCTGCCTCGCTCCAGACACGATCCCAAAAGGATAATGACGATCCCCGAGGTGAGGTTCTGCAGTGTCAGCCATCCGTCAACCTTTCCCAAGCGTCCTCCCGCGCTCCGGTCTGCTGGATCAGCTCCTGGGCGCAGCTGCTGACGTTCCAGGCCATCTCCTTGTCCTCTCCTGTCCCCTCGTGGTCTCTCTCTCTCCTCTCCTCAGGGATCACTGCGGATTTGCTGCTGAACTTCAAGAGGAAGCAAAAGTCACGGTGATGCCTAAAATGCTGGTAAAGATTGAGACGCAGACACTGCAGTATAGGGAAAAGGGTGTTACCTTGGTTTAATAGGATCCCAGGCGCACCACGGCGAAAAAGAAAAAGAGAGCAACAATATCACGCGTATACAATTTAAGGACTTCATCGATTAGCATGCCTATCTAAAATTCCCCAGTAAGAAACCTAACAAATTAACTAATTGCCCCCTTATTCTAATTACCTCCCCCCAAAAAGGTTACAACTTAGTTTACAAAAACATGTCCCAGGGATGAGGCTCTGTGCAAGGTTGGTGCTTCATCTTCTTGAGATTGTGGAGATTGTTTCGTCTTCTCCAAAGAATTCTGAACAAGGCTAGAGTACAAGGGTTATAAACATGTGGGGCTAAGATACAGGGAGTGAAAAGTACAGGAAAGGGAAAGGGTAAAAAGTATATAAAAAGGGTATAAAAATATAATGAAAAAGGACAAAAAACCCATCAGGCATCAGTGGCGCTGGAGACAAAGCGAAAAGGGCACTGATCGTCAAAGGGAATTGGGAAATAAATTCAGGATTGGCTCCGTGCTCCACTGCCACAGGAAAATCTTGGGTTTGCCCCAGAAAACTTGGGACTTTAGAGGATAACAATGGGCAGATCGCTTTTATCTGCTTGAGGTGTTTTTGGGGGTTGTTCAGCTTTTCAGACTCAACACTGACTTTTTCGGTGATGACTCTGGGATTGTCTCATCATGTTGGACTCGATGACCTTCAAGGTCTTTCCCAACCTTCTACGCTTCTATATCCACATCATTCCGGGACTGGGGATTTGGAAGTGATCACCAGGTAGCCCAATTTTTATGATAGAATTGCGACAGCAGCAAGGGGAACTTGGAGAACTCCACACTAAATTTACCTTCAGCAGATGAGGTGCTGCCCTGAGCCACAGGACAAGGCTCTGGCGGTAGCAGTGGGCAGCTTTTCCATGTTTTCCAGCAAAAAGTGCTGGGAAACAGCAGGGAAAGCAGAACAACCCCACTGAGGTGCAGTTTCCTGTCAGGATTGATGGTGACCTCTTCTCCCAGACAATCAGCAGCAGGGTGAGAGGGAATGGCCTCGAACTGTGCCAGGGGAGGGTCAGGCTGGACAGCAGCAGGAATTTCTTCGTGGCAAGGGTGGTGAGGTGTTGGAAGTGCCCAGGGAGGTTTGGAGTGTCCAAGGAATTCCTGGAGGTGGCTCTGAGTGCTCTGGGCTGGGGACAGGGTGGGATCAGGCACAGCTTGGTCTCAATCTTGGATGTCTTTTCCACCTTTAATGACTCTGGGATTCTGTGTGATTCCTTGCTGACGATTGCCATGAATTTCCCAGGCTCAGCCTGCCACGAACACCCTGTTCCAGGAGCTCTCACTCTGTGCCTGCAGGGACAAGAGGCTTGAAGGACTCATTTTGCTCCTTGTCAAGAATTCCCTTGTCCAACCCCGCCTGGGGGGCCCTGACCGTGCCAGGTCCTGGCAGAGAGCTCGGGGACACTGCCAGCTCGGTGTCCTGTCACCACTGGGGCTTGGGGCGGGACAGGGAGCCAGCAGGGCTATTTCGGGCTCAGTCTTTGTGGGGAGCTGGTTAAATTCCATCCCAGGGCAGCCCTGAGCCTCAGCTGGGGTGTTTTTTGAGGTTTTGTTTTCTGAGGAAAAGCCTCTCCGCGGGTTATTTTGGCATTGAGAGGGAAAAGAATAGGATGGATGAGCTCTGAGTGATGTGAAGGAATGCTGCTCGGGTCTTGGCTGGAGACTAAAGAACAGAAAATTTCCCGGTGCTTCTCCAGGTGTCCCATGGCAATTAGAGTCTGTGGATTCGAAGCAGGAGCTGTGAGCGCTCTTCCCCCTGGATAAACGGCTGAGCAGCAGACAGACGTTGCGCGGGGTTATTTAGCGGTGAATGATGGCTCATTAGCAGCCCACGGGCTGGAGGGGATGTGTGGGCTCTTCCTGAATCCCCGTTAACTCTTTCACCCTCTCCTCCCACTGCCAAGGACTGGATTTGCAGAGCGTGGATTAATCCACGGGATTAAAATGGTCTCTTTCTCCAGACCCTCAAACAGTGCAACAACATCCCCAAAAACCAGCCGATTTTTACCCTGGTGTCTAACGAGAGATGGGGAATAAAGGAAACCATTATCAATCCAGGAGATGAGTCAGAAATGAAAATCACACCTTTTCCCAGACAATGTTATTACACGGAGGAAAAGGAAATGAAACAAGGCTCGTTTTGTCTTGCAAAGGAGCAGGCTTGGAGCTGGAAATGCTCCTTGCAGAGCCTGTTGAAGGAGCAGCTCCAGTGAGTTTGCGAATCAATCCCACCTTTTTTCCTCCTGTCCCTGCCACGGTTTGCAGCCTGGGCACTGGGCAGGCTGTGCTGCCCTTGCCAGGAAAGGAATGGAATGTCTCTGGCTCCGTCTGGAAACAAGGTTGGAGCCCAAGGGGATGTGGTGCTGGGATGGAGGAGGGGCATGGAAAAATCTTGGATTGGAGCTGCATGAAGCGCTGTACCCTCAGAGAGATGCACCCCGGTCCTGGAGGGAATCCTGGCATGCTGCTGTCACTTAGCACCTGCTGGTTTTGGGGAAGACCATTTTGGGGTTTTGGGGACAATTTCTGAAGGGAGATAAATACCTCAAGAGGCATAAAACTATTGATCCGATTGACTTTAAGTGGTATTTTTTTTTTTTCCCTAATTGTCTTTGGAGATGTCTGGAAGAAAAATGCTTCGTGTTGATATGAATAGAGCTGTGATATTCCTATATCCAAACCTTTCATCCTCATTGGGGTATAGCTGTATCCATGAAGTTCTGCTGGAGTTAGTGAGGTAAAACCAGACTGATCCATGTGAATCCAGGTGGATAAACCATTCCAGCCACGCCCTGGATATTTCTATCTCGGAACAGTCAACAAACCCTCTGCTTTGCATAGCCTGAATTATTTTGGTGCAGGGATTGGGCACAGTTGTTCTCCAAGTGCTCCAGAACTGGGCTGGGATCCTGTGATTCCAGTAAAATTCCCAGGGACTCTCCATGAGGTTTATCTGCTGTTCCCTGAGACACTTCTCTGCCTCCATGACCTTCCAGAAGGAGCACAAATCCCAGTGGGAGCAACATTCCAGCCTTTCCCGTTTTCTCTGACCACATTTCTTTTCTGCCCCACAGCCAGACGAGTTGACCAACGCCCTGGAGATCAGCAACATCGTCTTCACCAGCATGTTTGCCCTGGAGATGCTCCTGAAGCTCCTGGCCTTCGGCATCTTCGGCTACATCAAGAACCCCTACAACATCTTCGATGGCATCATCGTTGTCATCAGGTCACTGCTGCTCCTTTCTCCGTCGAGGTTTTTCTGCTGAGGGTTCAGCCTGGCTGGGAAGCGGGATGGGGATTGGGGATGACATTCCGAGTGTTAATGCAGGGTTGGGATGTGCTAGAATCCTGCTGGCCTTTGGGATTCCTGCCCCTAGGAGGGCTGGCTGAAGTGAATGGGTCTGGTAGATAGAGAACAAAGCTGTTTATGCCACACATCTGGCACTGGGGGGGATTTTCCATGGAAGTGCAGCGTGGCTGATCCTGGGAAAGGAGCACTGGGAGTGTCCATATCCCAGCAGTGGATCCTCCCTCTCCCAAATTATCCCAACTCAGCTGGAATTGGGCAAGCAGGAGGGGAAGGGAGAGCCCTGCTCTGCTGTGCTCTCCTGGGGATGCTGTCCCAGCCTAAACTGGGGGTGCCACACCCCCGTGCTGGGATCCTTTCTGACCACCCCTCAGTCAGGAATTTGGGATAAAGAATTCCAGGGACACGGAGATGTAAACCTGGAGAGTGCTCTTGGCACATCCCTTTGATTCAGGCAAGGGAGGAGCAGTCAGGGCTCAGAGCAAAGGTCATTTTCCTGATCAAACCAACCCCCCCAAAAAAACTTCCCTCTGGATATTCCTGGGACAAAGCTGTTGTGTAGGACATTATTGCAGGGTATTATTGGTATTCAAATGCTCTCTTTCTCCAGACCCTCAAACAGTGCAACAACATCCCCAAAAAACAGCTGATTTTTACCCTGCTGCCTAACGAGGGATGGGGAATAAAAGAAACCATAATCAATCCAGGAGATGAAAAAGATGAGAAAATCCCACCTTTTCCTGGGCATGGAGAATCCTAGAAAAAAAGGGAATTAAGGAGGGAAATTAGACCACAAACCAGCTGTGCCACGAGAGGCGAAGGGAGCGGGAGGTCTTTTCCAGCAGCAGGAAAGGAGCGGGAAAAGGGGCAATTCCTGGGGAGAAGCGGGGCAGAACCGCTGACCCTAGCGGTGTCCCCGCAGTGTGTGGGAGATCATCGGGCAGTCCGACGGGGGTCTGTCGGTGCTCCGCACCTTCCGCCTGCTCCGCGTCCTCAAACTCGTGCGCTTCATGCCCGCCCTGCGCCGCCAGCTCGTGGTGCTCATGAAGACCATGGACAACGTGGCCACCTTCTGCATGCTCCTCATGCTCTTCATCTTCATCTTCAGGTACATCCGCGCCTCGCAGCTCTTCATCATAATGATCCCAAATGATTTTTTTCCTTTTTTTTATATGTGTTTGTAACTTTGCCAGTACTTTTGCCTACCCTTTCCCCAGGCTAGAAAACCAAAGCCGTTGCAGAGCTCCAAGGCCTGGGGGGCACAAGGCTCCTCTCCTGTCTTGGTTCCTCCTGGGAGCCAAGGTGGAGAGCAAAATCTTCAAGAGACAGTCATCAACAAGACCAACGAGTAACAGGGCTGGGGGGCTCCAGAGAAGAGAGGGGGCTTGACCTGGGGGGAATAGCATCACCACTTGTCCTCCTAATTAGTGCTTTTGATCAACTGTGCTAATCTCCTAATACCTATCAAGCTCTATTCAGCCCTCTGCGGTTGGGCTTTGTGGATATTCTTCCAGGAGTGCCCCTGGAGCTGCAAGGAAGATCCACTTTTCTATCAGTTTCTCGACTAAAATAATCTCAAGTTTCATTTCTAGGCTGAAAAAGGCAACAGTTCCACTTCAGGAATCTGTGGGTGGGAATAGGGACACACCAGGGTGGTGGAAGTGCTCACAGTGGGGCATTTACCCCTTTTCAGCCTGTTTTTCATGGAATGCCATAATTCCAGAGGTGAACGAAGGACACAAGCAGGCAATAATTGCCCCTCAGAGGCTCCTGAGCTGTGCCTGTCACTGGCTGGGCTCTACCAGGGTTATATTTGGGATGGAAGCTGCGCAGACTCTGGGAATTCTGTCTGTTTGACCTCTAATACTCCTCAGGATCCTTTGGCTGGAAAACCAGAGATCTGGCAACATGCTTTGTCACTTTTCCAGGCAAAGCAGATCCCGGGTTTGCCTTCAGTGCAGACACCTGGAATGAAATGTGAGACAGGACAACCAAATTGCAGGGACTAACCAGTGTCAAAAAACACTGGAAAAGTCTCCATAAAATCCCTGCGATCCTCCCTGCAGCCACATCTCACCCACACCTTTCCTCCATCTCCCTCTTCTCCCTCCTCCAGCATCCTTGGCATGCATCTTTTTGGATGCAAGTTCAGCCTGAAAACCGACACGGGAGACACAGTTCCAGACAGGAAGAATTTTGATTCCTTGCTTTGGGCCATCGTGACAGTGTTCCAGGTAAGCTCTGGGCCCTCGGGGGTGTTTTGCGGTGGAACGTGAGGAGTTTTTAGGCCACAAAACTCTTCCAGGAGGTGTCAGACTTGGAGTGAAGCAGCACTGGAGAGTTATTGGTGCAGAGATGATGTTTCTGAGGTTAAAAACTCTGATGGAGAAGGAATTGACACAAAATCAGCGCTGTCCACGTCTCTTATCAGTAAAAGGAGGGAATCCATCCCAATTTTCCTTTCTGCTGCCCATCCTGCTCCTGCTCTGCAGATCTGTTCTTACTCACCTTCCCTGCCCCAAAAATGCCCTTTGCAAACCATTCCATGTCACTGGGAGTGACAAATCCCCTGACAAACCAGAGCTGGAGGTGCTGGGGAAGACTTGGTACAAAAAGTTGTGTTTCCTCTGCAGCCAGGTTCTCTTTTGTGCCTGAAATTCCCGGCAAGTTCCCCTACAGGGAAATCAGCTGCTATTTCAAGGATATTTTAAATATAAAGATTGTGACTTTTTGTGTTTCACAGCTCGGACTTTAGGGCCAAAGTGCAACAAGTGTAAATAAAGTTTCTAAAGGCAGAGCAGACGCTCAGCACCGTTCGAGGCAGAAACCAATCCAGAGCCAGTGGAGATAAATCCTTACAAAGGAACAAGGACAAGCCAGCCTCAGAGGTTCCCATTTTTCCCTTCCCAGCACACAGATTGCTGCATTTCTCCTCCCAGTCCCGTGGGAAATGCAGCTGGCAGGAGCACAAGGGCTCAGTCCTGTGTCCCAGCAAGGTCATTGAGCAGCATGACTCAGTGCAGCGCTGCTGTCCCCAAAGCCACCTTGGTTTAGGGGGCTTTCAGGCCATTTTCCCTGCAAGAATTAATGTGGAACACGAGCCTGTCATCCGTTTTTCCAAGGCCTCCAGGATTTTTGAGCTCCAGGAAGGCTGGGAGAGTAGAATTCCCTGAGGAAGATCCCTCAGAGCAAGGCTTTGCAGTGATGGGTGGTTTTTTTGCCCAGCGTTTTTACCTAAAGGAAACAACTTTGCTTCCCCTGAGTTTCTGGAGCCACCCAATGTCATTTAGCTCATTAAATATCCTGTCCCTTAGCCTTTCCTTCTGCTCCGGTTGCCTTCTAACGAGCAGCCTGAGAGGAGACAAGCTCTGTGGCCTCAGGGCTGTTATCTCCTGATGCTTATCAAAGGAGGCAACACCTCCGCGAAATAATGGGATTAGGACAGTGCATCCTTCCCGTTAGGATATCTTGGATCTGAACTAATCCCCTCCGGGCAGGGGAGTGCCAGACCTTCCTGCAGGGAGGGGAGGCTCGGCCAGGAGCGGTGCAGAGATCTAAACAAAGGCAATTTCCGAAATGTGATCTCAAATCACATGCCAAGACCTAAATAAAGGCGATTTCTGCTGTCTCATCTCACAAGACCTGCGAGTGGGAAAGGTCAAAAGGAGAGGGAAAATGGCAGGAATTCAGTGCGTGAGAGGAGTGGAGTAACTGAGAGCTTTCCCATTCTTTTTCCCATTCCCTTTCCCGCAGATCCTCACGCAGGAGGACTGGAACGTGGTGCTGTACAATGGGATGGCCTCCACCTCCTCCTGGGCTGCTCTCTACTTCGTGGCCCTGATGACCTTTGGCAATTACGTGCTCTTCAACCTGCTGGTGGCCATCCTGGTGGAAGGGTTCCAGGCTGAGGTGAGAGATCCAGGCAGAGCGAGGGGGAGAACGGAGACACACGTGTGGGAATGATCCGTCCCAGGGAAAACGTCTAACCGTGCAGCCAGCCCGGAATTTGAATTTAAGGGGTGTGGATGAGCTGGGTTAGCATGTGAAGCTCCTGTGAATGAATCTTTGCAGGCCAAAATTTAAACTTGAGGGGTGTGGATGAGCTGAGCTGGGCTGGGGATGTGAAGCTCCTGTCAATCCATCTTTGCAGCCCAAAATTCAAATTTAAAGGGTGTAGATGAGTTGGGTTGGGCATGTGAAGCCCTTGTCAATCGATATTTGCAGCCCAAAATTCAAATTTAAAGGGTGTAGATGAGTTGGGCTGGGCATGTGAAGCTCCTGTGAATGAATCTTTGCACTCCAAAATTTAAATTTAAGAGCAGATGACTTGTGTTAGGCACGTGAAGCCCTTGTCAATCCATCTTTGCAGCCCAAAATTCAAACTTAAGGGGTGCAAATGAGCTGGGTTGGGCATTCCTGGGAATCCATCGTTGCAGTTAAAGCTCACTGGATGTGGAATGGGAAGTGGGGGAGCAGGACTTCGGTTTTCCACATGCTCTGCTGTGGGATCTAGAAGAAATAATTTAGGATCCATCTAACTCCCCAGATCTCCCATCTATCCCATGGGTTCCAGCCAGTTCCAGCCCTGGGGATCAGCAGGATGGACCTGGCTCTGAGCCCTGTCCTTTCCTTGGGACTCTGTCCCTTCTGGGGTATTTGAGGTCAGGAGCAGGAGCAGCACAGCCGTTCAAAAGCTCTTTCCAGGTTCCTAACGTGAAATTTTCAGATATTTAAGACGATGCTTGAAGGCAGAAGGAAGTTTTCTCCGCTCAGCAGCCTGCAGGGATCTCAGCAGGGAGCAAATCCCATTCCCTCCCTGCCCTCCGGGCGGCTGAAGCTCCTGACCCCACCAGACAAACACACTGCCGTGGTTTCCCTGCTCAGCCCTAATGGCTCCTCTCAGAGCTGTGATTTCGATGTGTGTAAACTCTGCCTTTCAAAGCCTGGATTATTCCCCTCCACAACCACAGGCAGGACATTTGCAGGGCACATTTAGCTCTCCACTCCCATTTATTCTCAGCCCTGTGGGCTTGGCATTTTTCTCAGGGAGAGGCATTACAGAAAACCCTTCTCGGGCTGTATTTCAGCTGCCAGAGCTCCACTCCAGCCTTGCACTTGGAAATCACGGAATCCTGGAACGGTTTGGGTTGGAAGGAACTTTGAAGACCATCTGGTTCCAACCCCCTGGGAACCTTCTACTGGACCAGGTTGCTCTGGTCGCAAAGCAAAGAAGAATTCTCAGTGCAGCTGGGTTTTGTTTTGTCATCCCTGGTTCTTTTGGTGCCTTGGGAACGTGGCAGAATCTGTGTTTTGACCTCTTTGACTTTGCCCTCTGACAGGGGTTGTTCTGCACAGCCTCAGAAGAGACCGAGGGGAATTTCTCCTCCATTTGCTCAGGTGTTTCTTTCATTTATCTGGAGAGAGACTCCTGGGAGATTCGTTCAGCTGAGAGCTGCTCTCAACGCAGAGCCATCAGCAGGGTTTCAGCAAGGACACAAAAAATTGTCCTGTGAATCACAGCACACGCTCCCAGCCTGATCCCAGCCCCTGCTCTGCCTCTGGAGCAAATTTGCCAGGAGCTTTCCTAGAAGAAAACAGTCTTAAATGGCCACAAACCCATTTTTAGCACATTTGTGCTTAGCACGAGTAGCCAGACCTCAGACGGGGCCATAATTGCATATTTGTGCTTGCACTGTTCCCGTGGCAGTTTGAAATCTCCCCCAGAGCTGCTCTGGGAAAGCAGACAAACCTCCCCAAATTGTGCAAATCTTTCATCCACTCTGCACTGGTGTTTCTGCCCTGAAACAGAGAAGATGAATAAGGGAGTTCAAGCCTTTCAGTCATCCTGGCTGCAGCACTTTGCAGTAAATCACAGAGAAAATGAAGTTTGCTGCCACTTCAGCTCCGTGTCGAGGAACCGTGGGGATTTGTTCAGGCACCGGGAGAGGAACGGTGCTCCTTTTTTCTGGGATCAGCTCTTTTAATCCCACCATTTGCTGCCAATTTGCACAGATTTCTGCAGTCCTGAGGAATCCAGCCAGAGTCCTGCTGACATCCTGCTGGAATCCCTCCCTCAGCAAGGAGAACCTGAGGAGGGCGAGAGCTCCTCTGTCCCAGGCTGATCCTTTTTGGTGGCAGATATACACAAAAGGGGAAATGAGCTGGACTTGCAGGAGGAAAAGCAGGGTGAAGGTGGCTGTTTGCTGTCCTCAGAGGGTGCAGGGCTGCCAGGCAAACTGGCCTCATTCCCTCAGCCTCGGGTTGCCAAGAGATTTCCCAAAACAATCTGTTAGCAGCCAGCACGAAGGAAGCAAGGCAGGCTTTCCAGATCTAAGTCAATTTTAAGTGCTGTCAAACACAGAATTAAAACCCTCGGACGTCCTTTGACATCATACCCAAAATGCTTTCAGCTGGGAGAGTGCAAATAAGGAGCTCCACCATGCCAGGTTTTTCTGTCATTCCAGCTGCTCTCTGGTGTTTACCCCTGGGATTTGCCGTTCCAGGAGCAGTGTAGGAAGCACAGCGACATGGCAGGGACACAGTGACAACCACAGCATCATCCTTGCTGTCCAAGTACCCAAAGGAATGGAAACGAGGGAGAGGGACTTGCCTGGGATCATTCCCAGGGCGCTGTCAGAGGGAATTTGGCTTTGACTCCCCGCAGGGAGCAGAGGTAGCTCGGAGCTGCTGAGGAATACAAATGAATTGGGTCTGTTAATTCCCCTCCTCCTCTCTGCAGGGCGATGCCAACAGGTCAGACACAGACGAGGACAAGACCTCTGCCAACTTCGAGGATGAGTTTGAGAAGCTCAAAGACCTCCGAGCCACAGGTGGGGTTTTGTGTCTGCATTTTCCTGGGAATCTGGGAGCTCTGCTCCCATGTCTTTCCACAGAAAGTGGAAGAATCCGGTTGATTTGGCAATTAATCTGCTAGCTAAGTCATCAGAGCAGTGTAGGGGTGGCTAAATGAGCACTGATATTTCCTTTACAGATGTTTTTCTAATTTCAACTCCCCGACAATTTTTAGCTGTGGCTCGTCCTCTCTCCTGCACCATCACCAGCGAGTGCTCTGCTGACAGCAATGTTCTCCCCCCACTTCTCAGCAGCTTTCCCGATCAATCATGTTCTCATCTGTTCCTTTTGGTTTCCCACACGAATGCATTTGGGTGAGGTTTGACGGATGGAAAATGTTGCTGCTCATTTGTGTTCCCGGAGGGTCTGGCAGCCGATTTGAGGGAAGGCCCACACTGTTCCGGAGTACCAAAAACATGGAATTGTAGGTGACAGCCTCCACTTTGCAGCCAGAAGGGTGACAGGAAGGGATCACACACTGAACAGTGAATGATGGTAAACAGGAGCCGCTTTAGTTCCTGCTTCCTTTGATTCCCAGCTCGGGCTCTGTTAGGATTCCTTTCAACGTTTCTAAACCAGGATTTGTTTCAGCCGAGGAAGTGTTGATTGTGGTGGGCAGTTTGGCAGAGCTCCTGGAAGCCCCCAGCAGCAGTGTCCCCTCACGTGGTGCCTTCTGTCCCCTTCTGTCCCCAGAGATGAAGATGTACTCCCTGGCTGTCACCCCCAATGGGCACCTGGAGGGCAGGGGGGCCATGCCTCCCCCCATCATCATGCGCACAGCAGCCACCCCGATGCCCACCCCGAAGTGCTCCCCACACCTGGACTCCCTGCACGCCCTCGGGGACTCGAGGAGAGGCAGCAACGCCTCGCTGGACCCCACGGGCTACGACCAGAAGTCCTTGGTAGGTTCCTGTGGCCAGCAAGTGTCCCTCGGTGGACTCAGGGGGCTCAGGGTGTGGTTTCAGGGTCGTGGGATGTTCTGGAGCCACTAGGATCATGACATGAATGGCCCTTAAAGGGATTGACCCCACAAGTTTGGTGTTATCGACTGTATGGTGTTACCATACACATGGTGCTATCAAGTATGGTGTTCCCAACTGGGCTCAGCTCAGGGTCGTGGGGGACAATAGGGACAGACCTTGCTGGAAAATAAAAAGGAGGAGATGGAGGTGGGAAATGTGTGGAAAAGCAGGAGGAGAGCAGAGCCAAGAGGGGCTGCAAAGCTGGGGCAGGGCAGTGACAGCAGAACACTCAAGGACAGTGAGGCTGGGAAAAGGGAAAACAGGGATGCACCAGGATTCAGCTTTTTCCTGGCTGGTACCTCACTGGAAGCCCTTGCCAAACCATCCCACTGGAGACACATAACCCTGGAGAAGCCATAAGCTCCTGCAGTGACCCCACCAAGCCCCTCAGAGGAGGAGCAGGAATCTTTTCCAGCCACACTGGCCACTTGGGGCATCTCAGAGAAGCTGTCAGGTGTTCCTGTGAGGATGAGACCTGTTTCCCCCTGCTGTTTTAGGGTTGTATCTCAAATTTACGCTCTGTCAGGGGGATGAAACATTTTTCCCCGAGCTCTGGTTCTGGTCCAGCAGTCCTGTTGGAGGGGAAATAGAGGGAACAAGGGATGAGCTGCTGGACTGGAGCAGCTCTGGCAGCAGCAGGGTGGGAGGGCAGCTCTGTGCAAACAGGGAGCAGAGTTCCCAGGCAAAGTGGATTTCTGCTGCTGTTTATCCGTCCCACTCCTCTGCTCCATAACTGCAATATCATGTCCAAATCAAGGCAGCAGACCGTGAAGGCACCTCACGCAGAGGCACAGCCACCAACCCCTCGCTAAGCTGCTTAGTCAACCTAATGCCTTTGAAAAGAAAATAGAGATGACTGCTGTTTGCCTTGGGCTTTCATGGGATTGGGAGCTGCTGGAGAGGGATGTTCATCCTTGCAATCCTTTCTCGGGGAGCACAGCAGTGCCAAAGGCAGATGAAGCAGTCAGGGCAGAGCTGGCCAGCACTGAGGAGGAGGAGGATGAGGAGGAGTAGGAAGGTAGTTTGCCTTGATTTGTGCTGGGAGGAAGCTGTGGAGGGAGAAAGGAGCTTTCCTCCTGGCTTTTCTGTGCTGACCTTAAGCTCTCTCATCCTGGGAATTACCTGCCAATGTGCGCTGACACTCTGCCCTGATCAGCGCCAGAAACTTGTGTAGGAGAAACATTCTTTTCACTTCCTCACACAGCAAATTGAAGGAAATAGGGATACAATTCCCACCAGGCACTTGGGTGGCTCAGGTTCCCTTTGGAAGGCAGGGAAGCTGTGAGCTGAAAGTGAGGAAAGAAAATGTCAGGTCAGCAATATCCCGCTTCAGCAATGGTGTCTTTGGGTTCGTTTCTCATGGATAGTGGATGTTGCCAGGACAGTGGGGAGTCCCACAGGACACAGGGTTGGTGGCTGTGTAGCCCAGGAGCACCTCCAGCGTGGCCTTGGCCAGGTGTTCCCAAATCAAGGATGGAATCAGAAAAACGGGAAGGGGCAGATCTGACTCGCGCCAATCTGGGCAAAACACCCCAATCCCTCAACTCCCTCCTGCAACCAAACCCTCCCACGTCTGCCTTCTCTCCCAGTCCAGCCTCCGCAGCTCCCCCTGCGCCAACTGGGGCACCAGCAGCAACTGGGGCAGCCGCCGCTCCAGCTGGAACAGCCTGGGCAGAGCGCCCAGCCTCAAGAAGAAGAACCAGTCGGGAGAGAGGGAGTCCCTGCTCTCCGGAGAAGGAAAAGGCAGCACGGACGACGACTCGGACGACGCCAAGTCCAGCACGCCCAGCCGGCCCTCGCTGCACCGCCGGGCGGAATCCCTGGATTACCGCAGCTCCCTGGAGCTGCCCGAGCTGCTCCGCGTGCCCTCGGTGCGCCAGCTCGGCATCAGCCCCGCCGCCCTGCTGCCCGCCGAGTTCCACGACTGCAACGGCAAAATGGGCCACGGCGAGTTCTTCCTCAGGGTGGACGGCCACAAGGAGGATGCCCTGGACTACGAGGACGACATGGAGGATGTGAGTCCTGGGCGAGTTGGGTGTTGGTGTGTGGAGTGGCTTTTCCGCGCCTGGTTGAAGATCCGGCGTGGAAATGTCGTGGTGTCATGGTTGTGTAAGGAGCTGCGGTCCCGAGCTGAGGGATGGGCCTTCACTTCCTGAAAGATCCCTTTTTTAAGGGATCTTTTTTTGGGCTGTGACATTGCAGTGGCATCCTGTGAGGTAAAACTTCCTTTCGCCTCATTTTGGGGCTGATTGGGATCGTCCCACCAACCCGAGACACCTCCAAAACCGAGCTGTAGACGCAACAGGTGAATGTCTTTACAAGAGCTGTTTGGTGGCATGAAAGCTCGAAAATCCAAAAAGAATGTTTTCCACTTAACGTTTTGGTTGTTTGAGGCCTTTTTTTCGGTTGTTTGAGGCCTTTTTGGGTTTGGCACAACTCTGTAACTCAAAATGACACCTGCCCAGAAGCCTTGCTTTGCCATGTCCATCTCTCCCCTTTTCCCACCCCTTTCCTCCCTGTTCTGTTGGACAAATGTGACAATGGCCAGCACAGCTCTGTCCCAAAATCTGTGCCTTCCCACAGACACAACGAAAAGCCATTTACTGCCCCTCCCTTCCACAAAAAGACTGTGCAAGTTGAAGAGGCAGGAAAATAAAAGAGGAAGAAAAGGTGTTTCTTCTTTTTTACCCAGAGTTACTGCTACCGGATCCGCAAAGCCCTGGAGCCCTACAAACCCCAGTGGTGCAAGACTCACGAGGACTGGTCCCTCTACTTGTTTTCCCCACAGAACAGGTGAGAAATTCCAGTGAAATTCCAGTGAAATGCCTGCCCAGCAGGTATGGTAATGGAATACTGCATTCCCATTGAGTCTCGCCTTGGGAAAAGTCCTTCAGAGTTTTAGAAATCCAGTTCCTCATTGTGATTTTTTTCTGTTCAGTGTGGGCAGAATTGTGTGGTTCGCTCCATTGCTGTCTGCGGTTTAGCCAGCACTAATAATAATTAATAATTAATGATAATCATGGCCAAAGCCTGTGGAGATGCTGGCTCCCTACCTGGGTTGGTGCTGGGGGCACATCTGCAGGAGGGAGGAACTTATTCCTGACCCAAACTCCTGCAGGATCTGTTTTTCCCACCTTCCTCCAGGTTCCGCGTGATGTGCCAGAAGGTCATCGCCCACAAAATGTTTGACCACGTGGTGCTGGTCTTCATCTTCCTCAACTGCATCACCATAGCTCTGGAGAGACCAGACATCGACCCCCTGAGCACGGTGAGAGTTTGCTTCCTCCATCCACCATCTTCATCTTCTCAGGGCTGGACCTTGCAAGATGAATGCTGGGTTTCTGACGTGCCTCTTCTCCTTGTTCTGTGTTTTCCAGGAAAGGATATTCCTGAGTGTCTCTAATTACATCTTCACTGCCATCTTCGTGGCGGAAATGATGGTTAAGGTAATTAGAGCTTCACCCCATGGCCCAGAGCGAAATCTGGCAAAGACCAGACTGTGACAGGGTGATGGTCTGGGTGGAGATTTCAACGTCTCCCTTCTCCTGGCTGCAGGTGGTGGCTCTGGGCTTCTTCTCTGGGGAGAACACGTACCTGCAGAGCAGCTGGAACGTGCTGGATGGAGTCCTGGTCTTTGTATCCATCATTGACATCATTGTGTCCATGGCATCAGCAGGAGGAGCCAAAATCCTGGGAGTCCTTCGTGTTTTGAGGCTCCTGAGGACCTTGAGACCTCTCCGGTATGTGCTGATAGACCAGAGTTTGGGAAAATGTCCTTGGTCCTTCAAGGTCTTGCTTAATAACACAAAAAACTGAAATACAACGAGGGTAAAAACATCTTTGGGGAGCTCTAAACTCAGTGAGAAACTGTTTGAAAACGGTGAAATTAATTCCAATTCATCTTCTCCAGCTTGGACACGAGCGGCTGGAGTTTGGAGTGAGAGTTGTTATCATCCTCAGGCGTGAGTGCAGTCAGTGCCTCCTCCATGCTGCATTTTTATCAGCCTTTTCCGAATCACTCTGGCTCCTTCTTCAGCTGCACAACCTCCCAGGCATTCCCCAGCAAAGAGGGATTTGCGGTTGAACAGGTGCTGATGAGGATTTGATAAGCTCCAGCATCCTTCCCTGCTCTCCCGAGCCTGCCAAGCATCCCTGCAAAGCAGCTCCTCCCTCAGCAAGGCAGAGCAGGGCAGAGCTCACAGGATTTGGGAAAAGGAGGAAAGATAATTTGTGTTTTGGTTATGATTGTGCAAAACAAAGAGTGGTAATGCTTGAGGGGGAGTTATCATCCCCTCTTCTGTTTTCATCCTGCTCGGCAGGAAACATGAGCCTTTTTTCCTGAAATTTCAGGGGAATGAGACGGTCACCTCCAAAAACCTGTGAACTTTGTGGGACAAAGCCATGCTTGTGGGAATCTTTTAGACCACAGGATCAACAGCTCTTTGTGCTCTGTGTCACCTCAGTGACAAGGAAATCAGTGGTTCTGCCTCCTCTCTATTCTGCTGGTGGCATCAGGGTCCCCTGGCAGTGCTGGCTCCCCAGGAGCCACTGAGTCACCCTGGACAGGTGACCCTGTGTGACCCACAGGAGTGGGAACAGAATCCAGGGCACAGGCAGTGCATCAGGAAAGGGAAGGGGGAAGAGGGAATTGGTCTTTGAGAATAACTAGGCCAGGCCCTATGAATAGAAAGGAATTCATCACCTCTCACAATGGCCTCGCTCAGCACAGCCTCTCCCAGGATAGCTCCAGGGACCATTCCTAGCACTTTGGAGGTGCAGTTCAGACTCCACATGATTTCTCTCAAACAAGACCCTGTGGAAATGCTGCAGCACACAATTCCTATTTTCTCTGGGCTTGGCAGGCACAAAGCATCGTTATCCATGTGAGCTCCAGCTCCTGCAAGGACTCACCCTCTACAAGCCCCTCCTAAAAACAACTTCGATGTTCTTCAGGCAAACTCCCACCTCCCCTTCCCGGGAAAGCTTGGCTTGGGCTGATTCCATCCCCAGGGCAGAGCAGTGCATTCCCCAGGATTTCCTGCAGGAAAACAGCACTCCAGTTCTTCCTAACACCCAAAACCTGCCTCAGAGCACACCAGGAACAGCTTCCCAACGGGACTGACCCTTTGGCTGCGGAGATGTTGACCACAGGCTCCTGCTAGCTAAGAGCCAGTTCAGGAACTAATTAGGAAACAAATCGGAATTACTCTGTTTGGGAAGTTGTCATGGCCACCGCTGCAGAAGGAGCACCAGACGTGCTCTCCAGTCCTGCTGGGAAGCTGTTCTCGTGTGTTGTGAGAGGAAGAAGGGTCCTGCCTCATGCTTGTCCCTGTCCTTGGAGCAGAGCCCTTGCAGGGATCACCCCACAGCGGGAGCTCTGTGCCATCCTGCCCCTCCTCACTCTGCCCAGCTGTCACTGAATTCCATCTGAAGGGACTGGGAATGTTCTGGTTGTCTGAAGAAGCCCCTGACAGTCTCTGAACGCTGCCTGCAGGTACAGGAGGGCTGTGTCAGCTTCAGAGGAGAGGCAGCTGGGTGATAACAGGACACGCATAAAAATTAAAAGCTTCGTTTTCTTGTCATTTTTTCCAGAGTCATCAGCAGAGCCCCAGGCCTGAAGCTGGTGGTGGAAACCTTGATCTCCTCCTTGAGGCCTATTGGGAATATCGTTCTCATCTGCTGTGCTTTCTTCATTATCTTTGGGATTCTAGGGGTCCAGGTAGAGTATTTCCCTCACCATGGCTGGCTGTAAGTGACTGCTGCAAAAGAAAAGCTGCTTTTCTAAACCCCTGGAAATAATGAGCTGAAATCTCTCCAAAGGAAGATTTCAGTTAGGGAAGAACAGCCAGGCTTTAGGAGAAATGATCCAGGGTGGGGTTGGCACCTGCTCCCAGCAAGGATCTCAGGATCAGGAGAGCAGACAGACTTCCCTGCTGGACTCTACTGAGGGAACGAAAGATAAATCAGGTTTTTCAAAGCTGCTTATTTTTTTTTGTTCATTTTCCTCCTCTTTGTGCTTGTCAAATGCAGCTTTTTAAAGGCAAGTTCTACTACTGTGATGGCCCTGATGTCAAAAACATCACCACGAAGGCAGACTGCACCAATGCTCACTACAGATGGGTCCGGAGGAAGTACAACTTTGACAATTTGGGACAGGTAAAGCCCTCCCTGCAGGGATTTTCTGCGCCAGCTTTTCATGGATGAGCACCTAGAATGTGTGGCTTCAGGACGGTGTGGAGCCTTCATTATAGGAAGTTTCCAAAGTTGATGCTGCAATCATCCATGAATGGGTTAATATTTGCACTCGATGTTCTCAGAGGCCTTTTCCATCCTTGGTCATTGTATGACTTTATCTGGAAATCTCTGTCTTTTACCCTGAATGAGTAAAAATGGATCAGATCCACTCCTGATCTCTTGCTAAGGTCGTACAGTTTTTGGGAGTGTTGTCCTAAAACCACTGCTTTAGGATGCAATCCCCAACTGTTCCTTTTCTTCTCTCGATTTCTTGATGTTACCTTTGCAAGTGAAGAAAGTAAGGTATTTTATAGTGGCTAAAAAGCAAGATAGGCCATGGTAGGAGCTGGGAGTTTCTTCTCTGGGGACTGAAGGACAAGACCAACCTCTTGTGTCCCTTTTCCAGGCCCTGATGTCCCTGTTTGTCCTCTCCTCCAAGGATGGCTGGGTGAACATCATGTACGATGGGCTGGATGCTGTGGGCATCGACCAACAGGTACCTGTCCTGCAGAGCCCAGGGGTGCTGCTCTCACAGCCCCAGGCCTGGTGGATTCCAGGGTTTGGAATTCCCAGGAATTAGCAGAGCTGCAGAACCTCCTCGAGGTCCCGACCGAGCTGCCAAAGTTTCCCACTCTTTGGAGCTGCTTTTCCTGTGGCTGCTCCCCACACAGCACAAGCTCTGATGGGTTTGGAATTAGAATGAGGATGGGAAACCACCAGGAATGTTGTGAAAGACACGTTCAGTTTGTGAGTTACACGGCGTTTTGCGTGGGAAGTCGAGTCTCCCATGAGTAGGATCCACCCGCAGCCGCAGTAACGCTTTGGAGTTAATTTCCCCCACTTCTGAAGATCTGGGAACAACTGAGAAACATTAACCAGGAGCCCACATCTGAAAAATTAAAAATCTGGAGCCTATCTTTGGCTCTTGCTGGTGGGATGATGCTCACCCATTGAGATTGATCTGAAGCTGTGTGAAACAAATGCCAAAATAATTCAATCCTGTAAGCCACTTCAGGGTGGGTTTGACACCACAAGCGAATTGTAGTCAGTGAGAAGGTGAATGAGAGGAAAATACCTTGGGAGAGATCTCCTCCCAGTCCTCTCCTCCTCCCCACACAACTCCTTCCTCCAGAGTGCCCAAAAACCTGACTTAACCCCTCTTGTCTGTGCCGCTTCTCCCTCGTTTTTAACCCGCCCAGCCCATCCAGAACCACAACCCTTGGATGCTGCTCTACTTCATCTCCTTCCTGCTCATCGTCAGCTTCTTCGTGCTCAACATGTTCGTGGGGGTGGTGGTGGAGAACTTCCACAAGTGCCGGCAGCACCAGGAGGCGGAGGAGGCGCGGCGCCGCGAGGAGAAGAGGCTCCGACGCCTGGAGAAAAAGCGCAGGAGTAAGGAGATGTACCTGTCTGGTCGGTAGAGTGCCTTACAAACCAAAATCTTTCTGAGCCCTGCCTGCTCCCAAAGCGAGATTTCCTTTACTTTTGGGTTTGGTTTTTTTTGTTGTTGTTGTTGGGGATTCAGGTTGTGTTGTTTCGTTGCCTCTTCGGCGGCGCCTTAAGTCTCGGGGTGGCGACGCCCTGGGATTGCCCTGGATGAGCCTGGTGGGAAGCATTCCCTGTTCACCTGGCTGGGAGAAAATCCCTCCTCCAGCAGAGTCCTGTCCCACTCTGCAGGGTCACAGTGTCCCCAGCACTGAGGGACGCAGGGCTGAACAGCTTTGATGCTTCCCCCGTGCCTGAGGTCACTCCGAGGGTCCCCCTTGCCTTAATGCGCCGCCTGCATCCGAGGATGGTGGGGTGGGGTTTGATTTCGGCATTCTTTTTTTGGATGAAGGGGTGGTGATGCTGTTCGGGGGTCCTGGCACATGGCCCCGCATGCCACAGACACTGCATGGGGGCCTGGGGACAGCAGGGGAGCCCTGGGGGGAGAATTCCTCTCGGGGACATGTCCATTGCAAGAGATGCTTGTCCCATTCCAGGCTGGGACTCACTCCCGGGACTCCTTTTGTCCTTGGAACACCAGCCAGGGCCGTTAGGGTGCAAAAAAAGGACTTTAGCCGTAATTTCCTTCTCGGTGGATCTAACAGGGACCATCAGACCTGAAAGCCACCTGAGCCTATGCTCCTTTCCTGCCCCAAACCTGTGGGAATTCCCACCTCCCCCTGGCAGGCTGCAGCTGGGACAAGCTGCCCTCAGCACTGGGTGGGTATTCCCAGGAAAACTGCCAGGAAAGCAGTCACAGCAGCTTCCCAGAAGTTTTAGTGCACAGGGATAACCTGCCAGGCACGTTTGAGGAGTGAGGAAACCTGGCTTGGCCACTGAGACCAAAGCTGAGCTTAGGCAGGGGTAGAGCTGAGCTTTCCTGGCCCTGTTTGTGCAGCAGTGCCGTGGCTCTGCCTGGCTGTGTCATCCCCTGGAAGCACTGAATATTGTGACAAATGCCTGGTTGTCTCCCAGAAATCAAGCCATGGATATCCATTTTCAGCTGGGAAACCAGCCCAGCTCCAAGGACACCGCAAGCACAGGCTTTGCTGGGAGAAACTCCATCTCATTCCTTCCTCCATCCAGACCTGAGGAGGTGTTGATCCCTCCCAGCCCCTCTCCTGCTCTCTGGTGCTCTTTGTCACAGCCAGGGGACATCTCAGCACTAAATGGTGCCACCGTGGTCCCCAGAGAGCCTTAATGACACCGTGGGGAGTGCCAAGCCCATCTGATTTCAGCCAGTTGTGAGTTCAGCGCCTGAGTTAAAATGAAATCCAGCTCAAACAGACACTGACTCTCTCCAGAGATTTGGAAGAGTTCAAATGCAATTTCCTTCCCCGTTTCCCATTTTGCTTGTGGAGTTTGGGGGTGGAAATCCTGCAGGCAGCATTTCCAGCACGGGGAGGAGAATCAGTTGCAGGCTCCCAGGAGTCCTCCTCGTGCATCATTTCCACCCCGATGTGCTGACCTAAAAGACACTCAGATAAACTCCAAGTTCATATGAAATTTTTAAAAGAAGCTATTTTAAGCATCCTCAGAGAAAACAGGCTGGGGCACAGGTATGGAGGCAGAGCTCAGCTCCTGATTAGGAAATACATCTTATGAAAGCCTGGCTGTGACTGCACAGCTCAGACACCAGAAAGAGCCAGCTCCTATCAAAGTGACGGACACGGTGACACTGTCCCTCTTTATCCACCCTCTCCAAGGAGCTATTTGGGAGCAGCCATGGCACAGATGAGGGTTGTAACATTTCATGGAGAGCACACAGGGAGGAGGACAGATTTCTGGACGGGGATCAAGTCAATAGAGCAGCTGAGAAGGGAAACATTTGGCCATGTGCTGGGCTTCCAGAAGGTTCCCTGAAATTGTCTGGCTCTACCTGCAAGGACAGCTTGGCCTCCAAACTGGAGGTGTTAACGAGGTGAACCCAAATATCTGATTCACACTGGGGAAGATTGCTGTTTCCATTTGAAGGGGATTATTTTTTGTTTCGATTGGGAGTGGTTTGCACCTCCCGGGTGATTTAGAAGATGATGGATTTGATGGGGGAAAAAAAAAGAAAATGCAGCAGACTCAGAAAGATGTGAGCTGTGGGTGGCTGTGAGGAGTGTGTGTGCTGTGGGATCTGCGTGGTGACAGCAGCTGGCAGCTTCCTCTGCTTCCTTGTGTCCCTTCTGCCGCTTCCCTGTGTGCCAGCGCTCCGTGTGCCACCCCTGGGGTCACCCTGGGGCAGGGTGGGCATGCCAGAGGAGTCAGGAATCCCCAGTGCCAGGCTGGATCCAGGATTTGGAGCCTGGCAGAAGGATTGCTCCGTGGAGAACATAATCCTGGGAATGGTTAAACCTCAGCTGGGTGGTCCTGGGTATCCGTCAAGGCTGGATCTGGGATTTGGAGCCAGGCAGAGGGATTGCTCCTGAATCCCGCTCAGGTGGGATGGGGAGTCACCACCTGCTCTGGGGGGTTTTCAGCAGGAAGGTCCCTCCCAGCCCCATTTTTTGCTGTCACCACCTCAGACCTTCCCAAACCATTCCTTCTTTCCCGTCTGAAAGCCACTTTGCTGAAGGGATTGGCAGCAGGTTCACTCTGCTCCAGGAGAGCAGAGGGCAGGGGGGTGAGGACACCGAGAAATGCATTTGATGTGGTTTTAAAGGCAGAGCTGCACAGTGAACTTTTTTTATGTGAAGGGGGAAAAAATTCAAGATAAACCGGAATATTTTCCCGACGCGGTCTCTGCTCCATCCATTATATGCACTGCCTGGGTAAGTGTAATTTAACAATCCTGCTGCTCTCAGCCTTTTAATGAGCCTCTCAGAAGACGCAGTCTGAGTGCAGCCTCCCCAGATTGAAGGTTTTGATTAAAAACACGTGGATCAGCTCGGTCTCCTCTGCCTTTGGGATCCAGGGCCAAACTCAGCCCTCCTGGATCTGCTGGCTCAGCTCAGCTCTGCTCTTCAAAGGGGCTCTGGGTGACACTGGGGGCTCAAAGTAGAGCAGGAAAAGCTGGGAATCCCAGGGAAGGATCTAGATGGGAGCAGAGTGCCTTTCAGTGGTTTCAAGACCCCAAAAACTGAGAACTCAGAATTTTTTTTTTTTTTCCAATTGCCACTCTGTGAGAGGAGTGAGGCCACAGACCTGTTCCTCTGAGGCTTTTCCCTGCAGAGCTGGGAACTGTAGAAGGAAGAGGGCAGGTTTAAGCTCAGCAGAGCTGCCTTTAAAAGCAGTGACTAACCCTTTCTCCAGAGGGTAGCCATGGCGGGATTTCAATTTAAACATCCTCTCCATGCCACAGCCCTCGCTGTATCCATCAGAATCACCTGAGCTGGAGCTGCAGTTTTGGGTGCTGTATCCCTGAGTGTTCAGAGTTTCCAAGCAGGGAATTATCAAACCCTGTTGCTTGTTTTTCCAGGCAGCTGCAGGTACAGAGCTGCTCTGTTCCAGGCATGAATAACCCCATTAGGGCTTTCTAATGTTTCATGCAGAGCATTGTAATGGAGGAGCTGGAGCTGGGGATTGTAATGCCAGCTAAAAATGCTTTTAAGCCAGGGGATGGTGCTTCATTAATTTTCATGTCGGCAGAACTGCAAGGAAAGTTTAAATACTCTGCAGAGAGGTGAGATCCAAGCGTTAGCCAGCATCTAAAAGTGGGGGGAGGAAATGCTGGGATTTTCCTTTTTTTTGTCGTGTTTGATGGTTTCTTTTTTCCCTGCTGCATTTCCACCAGTTCAAACCAGCAGCTGGAGGGAAACTTGTCTGTTTTTGATGGAGAGAGAGCATTCACAGAGCACGGAGGGACAGGACAAAGGGAATGGATTCCCACTGCCAGAGGGCAGGGATAGATGGGATGTTGGGAAGGAATTCCTCCCTCGGAGGTGGGGAGGGGCTGGAATAGAATTCCCAGAGAAGCTGTGGTGCCCCTGGATCCCTAGCAGTGTCCCAGGCCAGGCTGGACAGGGCTTGGAGCAACCTGGGATAGGGAAAGGTGTCCCTGTCCATGGCAGGATGGTGGCACTGGATGGGATTTAAGGTCCTTCCAACCCAAACCATTCCAGGATTCCATGGTGTCAGAAAGCAGCTAGTTGGCTGACGGGAGTCTCATCCCAAAAACCATTTTCCCAGAGAAACCAAGGCCCGGGTTGTGTTTTCCCTGCTGGGATCCATAATGGATGAGGTGTTCCTGCTTGCTGTGCTCACATCCCATGGAGCAATGTCCTCCTCCTCCAGGTTCTCCCGCAGATTCCACAGCTCTGGCTGTGCCAGCAGCACTCAGTGTGTGTGCAGTGAGCCCCCAGTACAATTTGGGGAGTTTAAATTCCCACTAAGAGTTAAAAACGGGAACTGAGAGGAGCCCAGAGCCCCTTGCTGTGCTGCCAACAGAGGGACAACTTCCCAAAGGGATTGGGAGTGAGCAGAGCTGAGGCTTTGGATCTCTGGAATGCAGTTCGCCCTGCCGAGTTTCCCCACTGCTGCAACCCCTCTGCCTTCCCGGGATCCCAAATCCAGCCCTGGCTCCCTCGGGCTCATCCCAGCTCCTTCCCACCAGCCTGGCACGGGCAGCATCTCCTGGAATGGACACGGCATGGGTTCCCCCCGAGCATGGCCCTGCTGCATGTGGGTTATTGTCACCTTTGTCACCCTGATCCCGGCCTGGCCCTGGGTGTGTTTCCTCCCTGTCTGCTGAGCTTTGGGTTGTGTGCATCCTAAACGAGCCAGGATGAGCTCCCTCAGTCCAATTCGGAAAATTCCCAAATGTTCCCAGCAGGAATTCCGGCAGGTCCAGGCAGTGCTGGCAGAGATCACTCTGTGCTGCAGGACAGACCCACCTGTATGTCTTCCTGGGAGTTTTTTTTCTCTCCAGCCCGGGGAAAGAAGGAGCTGTGATGCTGGCAGGGAATTTAGGAGGTTTTTGGTTCAGTGCCTGGCAGTGGAAAATGTCTTCTTGTGATTCTCCTCGCGTAATTAAGTTTATCAAACATAATCTGACGCTGATCTTTTGCTGAACAGGGAGTAAATTGGGCATTTGGGCAGGTGAAGGTGGTTCCACCCACCTGCAGCCTCCTTTCCTTCTGTGCTGCCAGCCCATGCCTGCTCACGTCCTGCAATCCATTCATCAGCCATTAATCATTAATAAATGGTCCCTTAATAGAACATTTAACTATTAAGGGTGTTCTCAGACCTCCCAAAGAGTTGATTATTTGCACTCCCAAGAAGACATTTCCTTAAAAAAAAAAAAAAAAAAAAAAAAAAAAAAGATGTGTTTATTAACCAAAAAAAAAAAAAAAAGGAACGATGTTGTAATCCTGAACACACATGAAAGCACGTTGTAGAGGCTGAAATAAATATTATGCTGCAATGTTTTTATTATTATTATTTTTCAGGCTGAGCTCAGTAGCAGAGACAGCCCCACCAGGCCAAGATGACTTGTAGGATTAAGGCACATGAAAGCAACAGAAAAAAAAAAATCTATTCAAAAACAACTCTGGTTGCTTTCATCTTCTTGTTCCACACCCCTTAGCAGAAAAAAAATAAGCCTTGGTGACCCTGGTCAGAAGGAAATGTCTTTTCAAATGCCTCCACTGTACTTTTAACTACCAGAAAATAAAAAAAAATGGAGTTGAAAGAGAGCTGCAGATTCTGTTTCCCTTTATCCAATTAATTTTAGGGTTTTGGATTCTAATCTGGCATCAGTTGCACCACAAAAAAAAAACCCAAAAAAACCAAAAAACAAAACGCATTTCAAGACTCCTTCCATCTGAAAGGTATTAGCAGGATGAGTGGGAGGTGAATTTCAGGAGGGCACTGAGTACTTTTGAACTGATTTCCCTCCTTATTTTCAAGGTGAAGCAACTTTTTTCTGAGCTCTTCGTGCATTTAAAGCTGAATTTGCTGAAATATTTGCAAAACCTCCTCTCTGTTAAATACAATCCTGCTCTGACTTGGTCTGACCTAAGTGTCTCTTCCACTTGTAAAATCCACAGTAATGCTGCCTTGGCCTTGTGTAAACTCTGAATATTTACATTGCTTAAGTTTGAAAGGGATTTGACTCCATCCAGTGCCCACAGCCATCCCTGCGGTCACCATTTCATTTGAGAGGCACACACAATAAACACAATTCCAGGGTCCAAACACTCTCCTTGGAACAGCTCCAGGAATTTGGTCACAGGCAGAAATTTCCCTGTTTCAAAGAGAGAAAAAAAAAAAAAAAAGAAAAGAAAAGGAGGAATCATGACCAGAGGCAGAGATACAAAATTCATGTGGTTGTGAATGGTTTTAGATCCAACCATGCCCCGAGTCTTAGATATATTGTTGAATTATGTATTTGATGAATACGAATTTATATTTCTATTTCCAGAGGAGCTCGTGCTGGGTGTCCTGGCAGACCTGAGCGCTTTGTGGCTGTTGGGCTGGGGAATGCACTGCTGCTTTTCCTTGGGCTTTCCAAACACCCCAAAACCCTTCAGGCACCCCAGCTGAGCTCAGGACACATTCTTCTCCCACCTGGATCATGCTTGGCTCCAGCAGGACTGGGAGAGATGATTCCTGCCCTAAGCTTTGCCCTCTCGTGGAGCTGAAGCTTTGCTGGGTTTGAAGCTTTTCCCCAGCTTTGGGTTTGAAGCTTTTCCCTTGGCTTTGGGTTTAAACTTTTCCCTTGGCTTTGGGTTTGAAGCTTTTTCCCCAGCTTTGGGTTTGAAGCTTTTCCCTCGGCTTTGGGTTTGAAGCTTTTCCCTCGGCTTTGGGTTTGAAGCTTTTCCCCAGCTTTGGGTTGAAGCTTTTCCCCAGCTTTGGGTTTGAAACTTTTCCCCCAGCTTTGGGTTCTGTGTCCATCCTGCTCCTCCCCCTGCCTGCTTCCCATTCCGTGAGGAGATGGTCAGAGGGAAGGACCTGCTGTGGTCATCCCAAAACCCCACCAGGGCAATCCTGGAAGGTGGAATCCCTCAGCAATCGCTCAGCCACTTCCCTCGGTTTGCTCAGCACCATTCCCCACCCTGTGTCCAGCCGGGAGGTGACCCTCAGGCCACATGGTGGTGACCCTGGCTGACCCCTGGCTGACCCCTTGCCCTCGTGTCCCTGCAGAAGCCCAGCGCAGACCTTACTACGCCGACTACTCTCCGGCACGGAAATACATCCACAGCCTGTGCACCAGCCACTACCTGGACCTCTTCATCACCTTCATCATCGGCGTCAACGTCATCACCATGTCCATGGAGCACTACAACCAGCCCAAGGTAGGAGCTGCCCCAGGCACAGCTCCCTGTGCTCCTCCCGAGGGATGAAATCACCATTCCTGCTTCTTGGGAAGCTTCAGCGTTTGGATTCATCCCAGCCTAGGACAGCTCTGCCATTTGGGAATTGTTTGCCTCAGGCAAAACCTTGATCTCCATACTTTTGGTAAAAAACCCAGCTGGTGGAGAGTGAATTAAGCTTTGACCAGGAAAAAACCAATCCAAATATTTCCCCCCCCGATCCCAGATGTGACCGAGCCTCACACTGGAAAATAATCCAGAGTTTTAGGACATTCCATTAGCAGATATAAACTTGGAGTCTGTATCTGCCTGCAGAGCATCTCTCTTCCTCAATGAATTTAGTAAAAACCATTTTAAAAGCACAACCCTTCCTTTTTTAATATATGTTATAAAATCCTTCTCCCCTCAGAACACCTCTGACAGAAATCAGATGGGCTGTCCATCTCTTAATTTTCCATTTCACTGCCATTTATGAAGCTCTGGCTCAGCGTTTACTTTCCCAGTTTTCCTTGGTAACCTGCAAATGTCTCCTGGATGCTGAGCCAGAGGGTAACGTGTCTGTGTGTGTTTTACACCAGGAAAATTCCTTTGTTTCCCGTGGAAATGTTGTTTATCCAGGTTAGGCCTTATTTACTCTTGGTTTGCATTCGTGTAACACGGAGCTGTAAATCCAAATGCAAATGGTCACAAATGGTGGGAGAAGTCAGGCTCAGGTTTTGGATGGAATATGAAATGATCCCATGTTTTTTTTAAGCCGCCATTTTATTTCAGGTACAGGAACAAAAATAGGGATTGCTGCCAACACCTAAGGGACTTCCAGTTCTCATTCCCAAAAATCAGGGTGTGCCCTGGTGACCCCACAGTGTGTGGGGTCAGCAAAGCCCAGGCATCACACAAAGGGGACACAAAGAGCTTTCCTACACCCTGGAGCTTCCTCAGAGGTGCTTTGCAGGCTCTTCTCTTGCATTTAATTCCAATTCTGTCTGGTTTGATGCTCATCACTCCCATTTTTTATTGAAAATACAGACTCCTGTGCCACAATGAACTAAATTCCCCCCAAACCCTCCCCAGCCCAAGCGCTGCTTCCCTCCCCAGCTGTCTATTTTAAGGCCCCACAAGATTCCTTTGCTATTGTTGGCCCAGAGCTCCAACGAAATCCATTATAAACACTCATCATCCTCAAGTATAAACACTGTGGATTCCTGACTTCCGAGAGCGGCTCCATAGAGAGCGGGAATGCTGCACCAAATATGGACACACTTTGCCCAGCTCTGGAGATGTCCCATTATTCAAGGAGGCAAGGTTTAATCCATCTCCAGGGTTATTTATTTTCCTGAGGTTTTTAAGCAAAGCCTTTGTCCCGAGGGCTGGAATCAAGAAATGATCCATGGAGGTTTTTATTCTCCCCGAGGCTGGGCAGTTCAGACCGAGGAATCTTCAGGAGATGGGGAAGGGGGGAATTTTTTTGTGTCTGGCCCACGCTGAACAATCTGTGCACTGAGCTTGAACTGCCATTTTTAGCAGAACTAATCTCAGTGCTTTGGAGGGTTTTGTTTGACTCAGGGGCTGAGCCTTTATTTGAGTTCCGCTGGGTGATTTATTGAGCTCTGCGAGCCATGATGGCTTTATTCCTTATTTTCTGGGCTTCTCCCACCCCTGCTCCCTTCCAGTTCCTCCATGGGGGTCCAGGAAAGGATACCTGGGCTGGCCTAACTGGGATTTCTCTTTGCAGTCCCTGGATGAAGCCCTCAAGTACTGCAATTATGTGTTCACCATCGTCTTCGTGTTCGAGGCGCTGCTCAAGCTGGTGGCCTTTGGTTTCCGGAGGTTCTTTAAGGACAGGTGAGAGCATTTGGAGCTCATGGGTTTGGGATTCAGGGCTGGACTGACCCAGTTTCCCAGCCAGATGCTGGGGAAATGCAGCATCACTGTGGTGACAGAGGAAGAGCCCAGGGCTGGCTCTCTGTGGGTGCAAACTTCGTGGTGTAGGAACTAAAAATCCTAAGAACCGCTGGCTGTGCTTTGCAGGAGGAATTCAGGAAATCTCCCCAAAATTCCAGAAGCATCCTTCCACCAGTATCTCCCTTTCCACCAGGCCTGACCAGCTCAGCTCAGAGGTCAGGAACATTTCCCAGTCAGACCCCAGATTTTGTGGCTGACAGGATTTGCTCTGAGTTGGTTTTGTACCACCTAAAATTGGGAATGAGGAGATGCATTTGGGATTTGCTGGTGCCTGTAACTAACACCAAATTCCCTCCTCGTGGATGTCTACCCATGTACCATTTGAATTTTCCGTGTCCTTCCTCGCTCTGCAGGTGGAATCAGCTGGACTTGGCCATAGTTCTGCTGTCAATCGTGGGGATCACGCTGGAGGAAATCGAGATGAACGCTGCCCTTCCCATCAATCCCACCATCATCCGGATCATGAGGGTGCTCAGGATAGCCAGAGGTGTGTCCTGCTCTGGGCTCTCCAGCCACACTGGGAAATCCTTTGGCCATTTGCCCTTCCAGTCCTGCTGGTTCGGTTCCAGTGGAGAACGTGAAATATCAGCTCAAAGTGGGACTTCTGTGGGGTTTTCCAGGGGCATCCTAGGTTGGATTCTGATTCCAGCCTGGGATTACAGACCTTTTATATTGATCCAGACCAGAGTGGGAAGCAATTAGAGTTTGGGAAGATGCTCTTCGTTGATGAGGTGTCTCCCATCCCTCTCCCGTTTTCCTGCCCGGGCACATTGGAATTCTTGTCGTTTTTAACTCCATTTGCATGGAATCCCACAATGGTTTGGGTAGGAAGGAACCTTAAAGCTCATCCAGTGCCACCCCTGCCATGGCAGGGACACCTTCCACCATCCCATGCTGCTCCAAGCCATGTCCCGCCTGGCCTTGGACACTGCCAGGGATCCAGGGGCACCACAGCTTCTCTAGGAATTCTATTCCAGCCCCTCCCCATCCTCACAGGGAGGAATTCCTTCCCAATATCCCATATCCCATCCCAATATCCCATCTATCCCTGCCCTCTGGCAGTGGGAATTCTCCCTCAGGACTGACAGTGGGATGTTCAGTGAACTCCCCATGGGTACAAACAGATGGAAAATAGGTTTAACCCCTCCCTGCAAGATCTGAACCTGGATTTCCCCCATGGATTTTCCCTGCAATGTTCCCCAGCCCTGCTGACCAGGATTTGCTCCTCATTCCAGTTCTGAAGCTGCTGAAAATGGCCACAGGCATGAGAGCTCTCCTGGACACGGTGGTGCAAGCCCTGCCCCAGGTAAGCCCCCAAAATTCCTCCACGCCCAGGTGTTCCCTCGGGAGCACAAGTGCCTTTGGACCTGGGGACAGCTCTGTGTTTGGTGGCCTCCAGAAGCCACCTGAGGAGGATATTGGCTTCCTTCAGGCCTTGGGAGTAGAGCACAGCACGTCCTGGAGCCACAATTAAGGAGAAAGAGTTTACAGAGAGCAAATCCCTGTAGGCAGAGCTCTTCTAAGCCCCAGATCTCACAGGTGAGTTTGGGAAACACCAGGATAGACAGAGAAGGAAGTTGGAGAAAGCACTGGGAGCAGACAGCTTCCAGCCCAGGAGTTTTACTTGGGAGTCAGGAACGACCATGATTATTGACAGAGGAGCTGCAGCCTCGGAAAGGCAAACTGGGGAGATGTTTCTGAGGGTTAAAATCGTGATTTGGGGTCTCCAATCACCAAATTCTCCTGAGCTGCAAGAGGAACAACAGCACTGGTTTGGGTTGGGTTCATCTGAGCATTTGCCCTTTGCTACCCATGTTTGAAGGATTTTGGCTGAGACTGAAGAGGGGATTTACCAACCTGACCCCTGGCTTGACATTTCAAGAAATCATTGGATTTGTGTCTATTTTTTCATTTACAAAGCATTGTGACCACAGACCATATTTTCTCTCCCTCCTTGTTTTCTCTGCCCACCCCACAGACAATAGGGTGGCTCCAGGCCAGGCTTTTGGTTTCCTTGGGGTGTTCTTGGAGTCTGCATTCCAAGCGAGGTCTCTTGCAAAGGGAAAACCCCAGGGATAATCCAAGCAGATAAAAAAAAATGTCACTTTGGCCTCCAGTGAAGCTGAGAAAATGAGGAGGGAAGCTTGGGAAGAGCTTTCTGACAACAATCACTCTTCATAAATCTGCAGCTTTCGTTTCCTAGGCAGGGGATGAGTTCCTACCCTAATTAAATTAGCATCCTAAAACCACAGCTGGAAAATCCTCATTGAATGTGGCTTCTGAGTGACAAAAAAAAAGCTGATTTAATGTTTATCCATTAAGGTTTGGGGGAAAATCTTTGTCTGGTGTATGGAGAATGTCCATTTATGGGCTGACGATGACAAGGTGCTGTCATTGCAAAACACTTTTTTTGGGGGTGATTTTCATCAGCTTTGGATTCGGTTGTTTTATTCAGCAGTTTGAGCAACACTTGGAGAACCAATCATCCCCAGATTTGGGGGAATGTAGGATTTTGAGCCAAGATTGTCACAGGCTTCATCTCCCCTTTTGGGATTTCA
This sequence comes from Grantiella picta, assembly GCA_013397955.1. Taxonomy (NCBI): domain Eukaryota; kingdom Metazoa; phylum Chordata; class Aves; order Passeriformes; family Meliphagidae; genus Grantiella; species Grantiella picta. The sequence continues at coordinate 20,954 of VZRM01008896.1, read as the reverse complement.
GACTGAGCTGGAGCTGCTCTTTTCAAAGTGTTCCTATTGCACCCTCCTTGTGTGGCAACCTCATGTCTGCCAGCTCGGAGACCTTCCCCTCCACCTCATCTCTGGAAGAAATGAGATGGAGAGGAGGAAAAAATGAGGAGAGGCCAGAGAGACAGAAGGAATGGTCAGGGAAAGATCTCAAACTGGCACCTTCTCCGTCCACCTTCTCCATGTCCTCTCAACCCTAGAAAAAAATCCCCAGCGCCTGGTTCTTGTTTTAAGGATTCAAAGAGTTAGGGAATCAGCCATCCCCTGTTGATGGAATGCATTCCTGCTTACTCTTCCTGCTTAAAAGAAAAAAAATCTGGTGTTTTTAGTCTGAATCAGCCACATTTCTTTTTTCACTGGGATGTAGTTTTGCTTTTTTCCTGCAGCACTTCTCCTTTTTGGGGCAATGGTAGATAAAATGATCTCTTGCAGTCTGGCAAACCGGAGAGCAGTGAACTCCTTTAATCTCTCAGTGTGGAGCAGGTTTCAAGGCCTGTTTCAAGTGTTTTCCTCTTCTTTCTGAGCTCTGTCCTCGTTAAGGCTCGCTAATGAATTACGCCGCTCATCCATCACTGATTATCTCCTTGCTTCTCCATCTGGTGGCTGCGCTGGCTTTGGAAGCAAAGGCTCCTGTTTGATGTGATCCTTTAGCCCTTTTCCCATTCCCAGCTTTCCAAAGCCCAGTTTCTGTAGAATCAGAACCTCCAGTTGGTTCTGACTGAAAGAACTGGGGGAGAGAGAATCGGTGAAAGAAAAGATTGGTGATTGGGGACCTGAAAATCAAGATTTTCACCCTCAGAAACTCCTTTCTGTAGCCTGAGCTTCTCATTTTTTGGAACTCGGCTGCGTTAAAATGCTCCCGGTGGAGGTGAATCCCACAGCTCTTCCTGGTGGAGAGGACAACTGGAATCCAGCCCAGTTCCCATCCTCCAGCCACAGCAAGATGTGGAACTTCCCTATGTAAGATCTGGGTTGTTTTCCCTTCTCTGGTCTCGCTCCATCCCTGGATGGCACATCAATTCCCTGCAGCCTGTGCAAGAGACTCCTTTTTGTCTTCAAAAGCTCGGAGCTGAGCTGTCCGCACATGGACTCTGTGCCAAGGACAAAGGGAAGAACTCCTCCTCCTCGCAGAGCCCTGAAGGGCAGGAGCTGAAGTTTGCTCCTGGCCAGGAGTTTATCTCCTCTTGGTGCTCTAATTCCTGGGCTTATTTCAACTTCAGCTCCTGAAGAGCTTTCCTGTCATTGTCCAGCTGAATTTGGGGGACAAAATCATCAACCTGCCTTTGCCTGGAAAGCCACAGGGGTGGGAATGTCTGAGCAGCCAGCTCTGGGGATGATGGATTTTGAGTCAGCCTAAATTCTTTAGAATTTCACCAATGCCCTAAGTTTGAAGGCTGATTTTTTTTTTAGGCATCAAAATATTCAGGCTGCTTAGAGCAAAATCCAACACCCCCTTGTGTTCCACCAACCTAGGAAGTTTGTTTCTCACTTTTCTTTTAATTCCCTCTAATTATTTGCTCATTTGCCTCCCCAGCACTGTGTGCGGTTGTGCCTGCTCACTCCTAATGTCTCCCAAACCATCAGTGGTCCAGCAGACAGGAGCAGGAAAAGCTATTCCAGAAGGCAGCAGAGGCAGAGGAAATAATCCAGCCCAGCCATCCACATCCCTGTTTTATCTTTATTATTCCCTGGAGGATGGTAATAATGTTAGGAAAATTGCAGAGCTCGATGCTTAGTAGCCAGTTTAGGCTTTATAGCAATTGCAGTCTGCACTGGGTGATTGGACTATTCCCATTTCTTTAATACAAAAAAAACCAAAAAAAACCAAAACAAAACCCTCTTTCATCAGCAATAGCTGTGTTAATTTTATAATAATGACAGATATCACAGTGATAAATGAAATCCTGAAATCTTCTGATGAAATTAAGTGTGGTCAAAACACCAACAACTCTGTGGCTGTGCCACCTCAGGGAAGAAAACTCTCCCTGACTAAAAAAGTTCACTAAAATCCACCTCAGACATCAGGAATCCCTGAGCCTGGATCACCTCCTAGCTCCTTGTTTTTTAGGGATAAAATCCTGCTTGGAGAGCTCACTTTATCTCACTTACGAGCCGCTAAGAGGAGCAGTTGGAGTGGCTGGGGAGATGAATGTGATCTCGGTGCAGGTGGGAGCAGGTCAGGTTGCTCTGCCCTCCGTGTTCTCTGCCTGAATCACCCAAAATCCGCTCTTGGAGATGTTTTTGAGGCTTGGATTCTGCGCTGGGATGGAATCCAGCACGGAGAGCTGGCATGCAGTCGGTGTGAAGAGCCTCTCTGTGCTGTTCTCGTGTCACTCGTCACCCTTTCAGCCACCTCGGGGGGCTTGTGGGGACCTCCAGCAGCACCTGGAGCTGCCAGCACTGGTGCTGCTGTGGGACACAGCTAAAATCTTTTCCTGTGGCTTTTCCTGTGGGACACAGCTAAAATCTGGGAATTGTTGTTGAGAAGTGCCTGCAAAGGAAAAAGCTCAGTGAGCTCCCCTCTCCCTGGAGCACTGCAAGCCCTCCGTGCCAGCGAAATCCTGGGAATTCTTTGGAAATTCCCCTTGTGGCTTCTTGTTGTCCCAGAATCCCCAGAAGGGAAAGGCTCTTCAAACCCAAACCTGAGCCTCAGGTCCCAAACGAGGTCCCAAACAAGATCCCAAACGAGGTCCCAGACAGCCCTGCCCTGCAGAGTGCCCTGGGGTGCCCAAATTCCAGACAAGTGCAGAGTGCTGCAGAAGCTTCTGTTTGCACAGGGGAGTTCCTCCTCCTTCCGCCCACACTGAAAACTCCCTGGGCCCCTTAAATCAGCATTCCCAGAGGGACCAGACCCCTAAAGCAGAATTCCAAGAGGGACCAGATCCTTAAATCAGAATTCCCAGAGGGACCAGACCCTTAAATCAGAATTCCAAGAGGGACCAGGGTGCTGGCAACCACGGGAATCTCGATTTGCTCTGGCCACCCATCCCTCCTTGGCTGGTGTTGAAAATGTGATGGAGTGATTTCATTCATGACCTCGACTTGCCTGACCCTTGTTCTGCTTTCTCCCTGTGTAGGTAGGGAACCTTGGCCTACTTTTCATGCTCCTGTTTTTTATCTATGCTGCCCTGGGAGTGGAATTGTTTGGCAAACTCGGTGAGTAATGGGCCTGACTGCTCTCCTTTCATCCGGTTGGTGTTTATTTGGGATCTGGCTGCTTCCTTTTTTTCTCTCCCTCCCTCGTTCTCGGGTCTTCCTCAGCTTCACGCTGGTGCTGTGAGATGAAAGCTTTCTCTTGGTCTCAGGGTCACAGCTGACACACGGGGATGGAACACAGAACCTGTCTAACACACACATTTAGGGCTCTGTCCAACACCACCCTTGGCTGGGGAGGAACTATTTGCTGTCTAAACATCTTTGTCCAGCATGGAATTGTTCACCAAGATGGAAGTTTGCTGCTGGAGACAGAGCAGGAGGCTGCAGAGCTGGATGGGCTCAGATTCCTGCTGGAGAGATGCCACCACAAACATGTCCCTCCTCCGAGCTCCCACCACACTCCATCAGTGCTCTGCTGCCCATCAACTCTCATCAGCTCTCCCAGCTGCCCAGGCCTTGTCTGCCCCTCATTCTCAGCATCCCCTTCCCCTTTCTCCATCAGTCAGGAGGCAGCCAGCAGTTCCTGGTTGTCCAGCATTAATTAATCCTCCAGTCTGAGGCTGCTGGAGCTGGTCAGGAAGGTGTCCATCACTCGAATCACAGCAAACACCCAGCCCTACCTTGCCCAGCCAGGCCAAATCCTGGAAAAATGATTTTGGAAAGAGCTGTGTCTGCATCCTCAGCATTTCCATCCCAATTAGGGCTCCAGGAGCACCAGAAGGGCCCTTCCTGAGCAGAGTTTATGGCTGTCATTAATCCCCTTTATGAGCCCAGCCCTCTGCTCAGATTACAAGTGCCTGAGAGCAGAATAATTCTTTCAACCAAAACCAAATTATTTTTTTCAGTCTCCCACAAATTCCGGGAGAAGAATTAGTTCTGCATCCACCCTGAGTGAAATGGTGTGGATTTATGTTCCCTCTCTGGACACATGGGTGCATTTGTTCAGTCACGAGGGTGAAAAATTGCTGTTCACAGAGGCACCTCCTGCTGCTCTGGATCCCCTTGGTGTTTCCACACAAACACCTGGGCAATGCCAGCCCTGGGAACCCCTTTGGGATAAAATTCTGCTTTCCAGCCCAATTTAATGGGAATTATTCCCTCCTTTTTCCTGATCAGTCCACATCAACCACAAGAACCATCGGTGCTCTGTCCCCCAGGACTGGTCAATTGTGGGTTTTTCTTGGATTTTTTTTTTTTTTTTGTTGTTTTTCCTTCCAATTTACCTCAGAATAATTACCTAAGAGTGAAATGCCCAAACAAGAGCCATCGCTGCCTGTCCTAATGGAAATTTAACGAGCCTGTGTTTTATGGGAAGATGGATATTTCATATGTTCAATTTGCATTCATTAGGATATTAATTCTCAGGGGGAAAATGTCAAATTGCTCCACTTCATCTCAGTGAAAATATCCCTCGTGGTAGATGTACCCTGTAAAAAATCATCAAGGCAAGGGCAGAATCAAGAGGAAAACAGACAAAGGAGGCTGTAGAGCAGGAGGAAATAAAATCACAGAAATCATGAGATCATGGAATCATGGAATGGTTTGGGTTGAAAAGGAATTTAAAGCCCATCCAGTGCCACTCCTGCCATGGGCAGGGACACCTTCCACCATCCCAGGTTGCTCCAAACCCCATCCAACCTGGCCTTGAGTATTTCCAGGGATGAAACTTCCACCACCACAACTTCCCCACCTCCTGGTGATCTCTCTCCAGGTGAAAACAACTTCCCCACTGTGCTGCCCTGAGCAGGAGATCACCACCCCCTGATGCCATGGATCCATGGGACACAGCTCAGGGTGCCACCCCAGCTCTGGGGGCTGCTCTGGGTGCTCAGCGTGGCTTGGCTGATGTGCTGCTCCTTCTCTGTCCCACAGATTGCAGTGAAGAAAATCCCTGTGAAGGGCTGAGCCGCCACGCCACCTTCACCAACTTCGGCATGGCCTTCCTCACCCTCTTCAGGGTGTCCACGGGGGACAACTGGAATGGGATCATGAAGGTGTGTGCAATCTCTGGGTACTTCCTCCTCTCCAGAGATCTGTAGGTACAGCTTTCAAATGGATCGAGACAACTCTCGTGGGAAAACAAAAATGTTTTCCTCTTAAAATATCAAAATTCATCTTCCTGATTTAAAGCCAAGTGTGTTCTCAAGCAGTGATTTGTCCTAAGTCTCACCCAGCCTGAAATGTGGTTCCTGTATAGAATGTTTAGGGATAGTAATGTCTGTTTTCTGGCTGGCAGGGATAACCATGTGCCCTGTGCCTTTGGGATGTATCACAGAATTCCAGCCTGGCGGAATGGTTTGGGTGGGAAGGGACCTTCAAACTCATCCAGTGCCACCGCTGCCATGAGCAGGGACACCTTCCACTGTCCCAGGCTGCTCCAAGCCCTGTCCAGCCTGGCCTTGGACACTCCAGAGATGTGGAATCCAAAACTTCTGCTCAATACAATTCCTCCCTTTGTAGGTTATGCAATTCACAATCTCCATATTTTCTCCTATCCATTTCAGCTGCACCCCCAAACCTTTGTGTTCTCTTGCTGTCCCTGCACTTGGAGCCCAAGCAGAGCCTCACTAACCCTGCCCTGTCCCTCCCTGCTGCAGGACACTGTAGGATTTAATTCTGTAGTATTTGGTCATGAGGATAGAATAGAAACAAGAGATCTCTAAGGTTGGGTTTTAGAGCATGGGAGTTTATTGGGAAAGAGCGTGGGTGTGAGAAGCCTGCTAGGCTGCAAGATGCAGCTCAAAGCAGGTCAGAGAAGAGAGAGAGAGAGAGAGAGGCAAAAAGAGAGCGATTTGCCGTTTACAATACAATAAATCATCTTCTGTGTTGAATTTTCTAATTCTCATTAACCAATCTAGAACAAGCTACAAACCCTACAACATTTACACATAACCTATAAGAATCATCGCGTTGCCATACGGGGTTATATTTTAAACCTTAAAAAACTGCTTTTTGGAACCTCTACCAGGCAGGCAGGGTCTGCTCGGACCCTTGGAGCTGTCTGCAGGCAGAGGGGATTGTTCCATCACGAAGGGGATTACCTTCAGTGGCCATACCATTGTTTTCTAGTTATTCTTCAACTCAAAGCTTGTCTTCATCTCAACCTCACTTATACTTTCCATGTTCTCAGCATCTTTTGCAAGGTAATCATATCTACAAGGCTCTCCTATTTCATCTTCCCCAACAGGACACCCTGCGGGAATGCACTCGGGAGGACAAGCACTGCCTCAGCTACCTGCCCGTCATCTCCCCCGTCTACTTCGTCACCTTCGTCCTCATCGCCCAGTTCGTCCTGGTCAACGTGGTGGTGGCAGTGCTGATGAAGCACCTGGAGGAGAGCAACAAGGAGGCCAAGGAGGACGCTGAGATGGACGCTGAGATCGAGCTGGAGATGTCCAGAGGAGCCAACCCTGCTGGTGGGAGCAGGGCAGGGGCTGTGGCCCCGGAGAGCCGCGCGGCGCACGGGGAGCAGGAGGGGACCAAGGTGGCACTGCAGGTGAAGCAGCCAGCCCTGGGGAGATCCCACGTGGATTTGGGGTGGGGAGGGCGTGGATCCCACAGCCTGGCCAGCAGATCCCACACAGATCCCACACAGATCCTCCAAGGTGCCAGAGGGGTGGGAGATAAGGAGCTGCCCCTGCAACAGGGATGGCACCACCACCCCACACCCAGCTCACAGGGCTCCTGGAGGTGGAAGATGCTGGGAACATTATCCTGGCTGTTATCCCAGGGAAGGGTTGAAAGTCCATCTCCCCAGTTCATTCCCACATTGTGGATTTTACGTTCAAAGCCATAATAGCCACAGATCCCTGTCCTGCTGTCCCAACTATTGTCATTTATCAGGGCAGCCAGACCAGGGAGCAATCCCATAAATCCCATAAATCCCATAAAGCCTGGGAATGCTGGCACTGGGAGCCCTGGCACCTACAGCATGGGATGGTATAAATTCCCTTCACATGGAAACTGCTGGGATTCTTTTTAATCCTACTTTGGGATTTCCAGAGGATCCTCCAGCAATTCAGTGCAGCTCCCCACTGGCTCTGCTTAGGACATGGATCACTTGGGAATTCTCAGAGCCCCTCGGCAAGAAGCTGGAGGTTCCTGGGTTGATTTTCCAGACACTGCCTGCTCTCTGATTCTTTTCAGTCCTCTAGGAAAACAATCAGAAGTGCAGGGGGAAGGAGGGTGTGAGATAATTGTCTCATCCCATGTCAGCAGCCTGTGATTAAGAGTGAACATGGAATTGCTTTGTCACCATGATCACAAATAAATCTACCGCGAAATCAGTGGGGGCTCGGAGATTAAATTACATGAAATTAGATTTTTGTGAAATCCATCAGGCTCCATTAAGGCGCGGAGAAAGAAATTTGGTTACACAGCAATGGGGAATTGGCTATTTGAATGTTGTTCCTGACAGACCTTCCTGCAGGAAAACGCACAGGTTACTTTTCTAATTGGGGGAAGAGAGGGCACAGCCTTCCACACAGGCTGGGATTGCAAACTGAGTCCATTCTCCTTGGGTTTTCCTCATCCTCCAATACATCAGGAACAGGTCGGAGCCTCCTTTTAACCCCGGAAACTTCACAGCCACAACCTTTCCAGCCTCTGTCCTTCACGCCCTGTGTGCAGCAGCTGGGAAAACAGCATTTCCCAGAGGAATCTGCCAACAGCCCTGCGTGGGATAGGAGTGAAATCCTCTTTTTAGCCCTTAAAATGTGCATTTGGTGTGCAGTGTGATGTGTGAGCAGCGTGACTTCAAATGGCAAACCAGGAGCTGCAGGCAGAGCCTTTGTGAAAAAACACTGTCAAATTTGATTTTATTGTTGTTCTTGTACGCACTTGGTCACGATACTGAGGAAACAGAGGCAGGAGGGGATCAACACCTCAGGTTCCAGCAATCCCCAGAGCTGTGAATTCAGGAGATGCTCCAGGGAGATTCCCAGCAAACCAGAAGGGCTGTAATCCCTCCCAGTCACCCCACATGCATCCCATCCCGATTCCCAGGGTTTGGGATCAGGCCTGGAGTGCAGCAGGAGTTTCCCAGCAAGGAGGAGCAGCATCAGTGGTGCTGTGTGGATCCTCACTGTCCAGAGCCAACAAATTTCCCTGCTCCGTATTTGAAGGGCTTCTTCCATTTGAAATTTGCCCACATCTCCAATTCAGGTCTCAACGGCTGAACCCTCAAAAACTGAAGTGCTTGATGTCAAGAAGGGCTCTCTGTTCATTTGCTCCAGCCAAAGACAAACTGAGCCTTAAGAGCCAAACACTGAGATCCTTCTGCTCGAGTGCTGAGCAAGAGGAGCAAGACCTTTTGTTCTCGGAGTGTCTCCAGGCTGTGAACAAGCCCTGGGCTGCTCCAGCTCAGATCCCGCCGTGCTGATGGAGCTGATGAGCTGGGATGGGCTGGAGCCAACTGGCACTGCCTGCTGAGGCATTAATTCGTCAGCTGAGAGCCCTGGGTGGCACCCGCTGATCTTTCGGGCACAGCTGGCAGAGCTGGAAGCCAAGGACCTGGAAATACCTGCTGGTCCTCCTTCCCAGCCAAGCCCAACAGGGTAAAAGCATGGAGTGATCCATCTTGGGGTGTGTGTCTTCAGGGAGCTGAGGAAAGACATTTCTAAGCCAGAAATACAAGAGGAAAAATAGATTTAACCAGATTCTTGCTGAGCTCCAAACCTGAGGGATCTCAGGGCCAGGTTTTGCTGGCAGAGAGGGAAAACAGCCCAGCAGAGCAAAGCAAAATACATTTAATTTCAGACATGCAGCTGGGAAAATGTTTTCAATCAGTCACTGGGAGGCTGACGCTAAAGGAAAACCAGAGGGATTAGTTGTGTTTCAGAGATAAGGGTAAATTGGGAGGGGAATGTGTCCAGGATTTGCTGTGAGGTGCCTGAGAGGGGTCAGGTTTAGGGTTTGTGGGGTGCTCTGTGTGGGTCCCAGCCACACCCTTTTCACAGTGACAGCAGAGAAAAACCCCTTTCTACCCCCAAACAAGCTCCACATCCCCACCCTCACTGCCACAATGTCTTCTCCTCCCCTTTCCTCCTTCTTGCACCAGGTTTGGCCTCTCTGTCCTTTCTTGGAGGAGAAGGATATCACCCCCAGGTAAGAGCATCTCCCTGGAACATCAGATCACGACAAATGCTGCTTTCCTTGTGTTTTTAATGGATGGGCTCCTTTTCCTGGCCTTTCCCTTCTCTCTGTGTGTCCAAGAGCTGATTTCAGTGGTGTGTCATCAACGCCTCCCTTTATTCCAGCCACAGCCCAAGCTCTCTGCTTGGTGTCATTTTGGTGTCCCTTGGGGCTGCAGGTTCAGCGTGAGATCCCAATGGCAACATCTGATAAAGGTTTGGAAGCAAACAGGGAACTAATTCACTGTCAATTCCCCCCTGAGGTGACCCCATCTCCCTCTCTCCTTGCTCTGCAGGGCAGTGCAGCCTCCCTGCGGCCCCAGGATTCCCAGAACCTGCTGACAGTCCGCAAGATCTCCGTGTCCAGGATGCATTCCCTGCCCAACGACAGCTACATGTTCCGGCCTGTGACCCCAGCAAAGGCTCCTTTCCCCCTGCACGAGGTGGAGATGGAAACCTATCCCTGCAAAGCCCAAAGAGGTACCAGCCATGGAGATTCCCCTGCTCTGAGCCAAAGTTTTGGGCTCCTCACGACAAGAAGGACATGGAGGGGGTGGGGAGTGTCCAGGGAAGGGTCTGGAGCACCAGCGGTGGCTGTGGGAGCTGGGAGAGAGCTCAGCCTGGGAAAAGGAGACTCAGGGGGACCTTGTGGCTCTGCACAGCTCCTGACAGGAGGGTGCAGGGTCAGGCTGTGCTCCCAGGGAACAGCGACAGGATGAGAGGGAGCAGCCTCAGGCTGTGCCAGGAGATGTTTAGTTTGGATATTAGTGAATATTTCTTCACTGGAAAGGTGTTCAAGCACCAGAACAGTGCCTGGAAGAGCTCCAAAAACCTGTGGATGTGGCACTTGGGGACATGGTTTAGTGGTGGCCTTGGCAGTGTTGGGTTAATGGTTGGAATCCATGGTCTTTCCCAGTCTTCACAATTCCATCACTGCAGCCAAGGGGCAGCAGCTGCTCAGGGGGTTCAGTGAGGAGCACCCAACCCAAACGTGGCCTGAGCAGGGCTTGCTCTGCTTTGATTCCAGCAGCACGGCAGTGGTTCCCCACATTGTGCATAATTCCATGTTTCCATCACCTTCCCAAAAGCAAGCTGGTGGCTCAGATGTCAGGGGAGAAGCGAGGCTCTCAAGCAGTGCCAGAGGCACAGGGTACAGGCTGTTAGCTGAGGAAAAGGGAGCTGTGCACTCCCTCTGAATCCTGACTGCGGATCAATAGCATCCCCAGGAATAAAAGCCGGAGTCGGGATTGCTGCCGGGCACAGCTCCTCGTCGTTTCAGGCAGGCTGCAGCCTCAGGCAGTGCTTTTTAGCACCACACATGGAGTTCAGAGCTGCAGGAGGCTCTTTGGGAGCAGAAAGATTAGAAAGCACTCTCTGGCTCTTCCCGAGCCTGGCCTTGTAATGAATGTCATGGAGAGACCCCATGGAGAGACCCCGCAATCTGGGAATCACGAGCTGCACGGAGCCTTTGAGAGGCACTTATCTGCTGCATCCAAGTACATTTCCCTGAAAATGTCTCTGTCTCTTTTGTCGAGCTGGTTTGAAGGGGAAATCGATACGGAACACAAGCTCTGCCTCCCTAAAAGCACACGTGCTCCTGGAGTGGCTCCCCAGAACTTTTCCCAGCCTTGTTTCCTTTGATCCGGTGTGGTTTGAAATGCAAGAACTGCTCAGTGGCTTTGCAAACCCTGATTTGCTCTGATTTCCTTGCGAGAAGGAACTCTGTGTTAGTTCAGAGTCTCCTGTTCTCTGCTCAGTGTTTATTATTATTCCACCTGCAAATTCCTCGCGAAGGAAAGAAAACAGAGGTTTGAGTTTCATGGGTGGCTCCTGAGGCTGCTTTTCATGCCTGGAGTGGCTGTAAAGCAGGATTTATACCCATGTAAAACTGCTGTGACGTTGGCAGGGGTGGGTAGAACCCACCAAGAATTCTCTGATGTTTCCCAACTTCCTCTCCAAGGGATGGAGGGATGGATGTGATGGATATGATGGATGTGATGGATGTGACTTTTTACCTGGTGGTAAAACCAGCATCACCCCAAGCTCTGCTGCTCCTGCGCTGCCCATACTCCACTTCAAGTCACAGCTCCATAAATTATATCCAAATCAAACTGAGTCCGTCTGTGTTTCCATGGGCTCCCAAATGTCAGCTCAGGATGTCTGATCTTCTCCCTGACCACACAGAGAAAATCTTGTGGGATGGGCAGATCGCGGGTTATTTTGGTTTTAGATGGAGCTTCCTGATTTCCTAGAAAAACAAGGAAAAACTATCCAACTCCAGAGATCTTCAGTGTTCCTGAGCATCCAGTTTGGAGGTGGTTGGGGTTTCCTAAATGAGAGCTCGATGGAAAGTTTCCAACAGGAGGAAATTCCAACTGAGGACAGGGAGTAGAGCACTGGGTCTGGATTTTATGGCCATGTTTGTGACAGATTTTATGACAGAGTTTTTCTGCATCATAAAAAGCATTTTATAAAGCCTGGAATAGCACATGAACAGCACAGGCTCATCCTGAAACTCTGGGTCTAAGAGAGCACCAGAAAAACGGGAGAAGTGGGGTGGGGGTGGGAATTCCGCTGCTCTGCTCCTTGTGTGGTGCTCTGGAGAAAAGCTCCACAAGAAAAATTATTAAACACTCACTTTCCTTTCTCCCCACCGACAAATCTGTCTGTGAAATGCGACTGCAATGTGTCTGGATGGCTTTTGTCTGAGGTTCAAGTTCCTTGACCCCTGGGTGAGATCTCTTGCAGTGATGGATAAGGGTGTTTTCAGCACGGAGCGGGGCTGCGATGGAGGAACAGACGCTGGCTTTCAAACTAATGAGGACGATAAATCCTGCAGCCAGAAAAACAGAGAAGCAGGAGATCTTTCAAACAACTCCGGAGTGCAGTAAAGCAGCACCACAGAGGGGCTGGGGAGGAGGGATTGCCTTCAGAGCCAGCCTGGGAGGCTTCGGGAAGAGAGTGATTCCAGCCTGCCCAAGGGTTACGCTGAGGTTTGGGATTTCAGCCAGGCCAGATAGGTTTTTCCTTCTCCCTGCCGTGTTTTCTCCCCTCTTGAAGCTTCTCCCGCAAACCCTCAGAGCCCCCAGGCCGAGCACTGACTGCTCCCTCTCTCCTGCCCTAGGATCCATCACCTCTGTCCGCTCCCAGCCCGTGGGGACGTGTTCCTCCTCGCTGAGAGTCCCCGCAGAGTCACTCCCGCTGGCCGCTCGCTCCCCCGGCCACGAAGGGCGACCCCGCTGGAAGGTCCTTGCCCCCCACGGCACCCCCCGATCTCCTGCTCTCAGCAAGCTGCTCTGCAGACAGGTGAGAGCCCCACAGGTAACTCCTGTGTCATCACTGCTTCCTTCCCTTCTTTCCCAGTCCTCTCTTGGGTGTCTTTGCTTGGAACGAAGAGTAGAATTCCTGTTTTAGAACAAAACGTGCCACAAATGTTTGTATAATCCGGTCTCAGCCAGTGACACACGTGGGAAGGGCCTCGTTCCCTACTTTTATCTTTGTCACTGTGCTATTCTGGGAAATAAGAGCTAAAGCGTGGAGAGAAGGTGCCCAAATCCATTTTACCAGTGCTGGGAGAAGCCTCCAGGGAGCCCTGCACTGTGATGGGTTGTGCTGACTCAGAATTTGGGGCTGGAGCACAACCAAGACCCAGCAGATGCCAGCAAAAGTTTATCCCGTGGTGGGTCTGGCAGGACTGGCACGATGGGGCAGGAATGAGGGGGCTGTTAGACCCACCAACCCTTCTGCCATGTGCCATGGGCTCCACATCCCTGGGAGTGTGCCAGGCCAGGATGGATGGGCTTGGTGGAAGGTGCCCATGGCAGGGTGGGGAAGGAGATGAGCTTTAAGGTCCCTCGCAACACAATGTGGTTCTGTAATTCCATGTTCCATCGCTGGAAGTGCCCAGCACAATGCCAGGCTCTCACCCAGCTCTCTCTCCTCCCTTCCAGGAGGCCGTTCGGACCGACTCTGTGGAGGGACAGCCTTCGGAGCGCAAGGACAGCCTGCAGGCAGAGCCTGGAGAGACCCAACCATCGGCACAGCAGCCCCAGAGCAGCCTCAGCCCTCGCCATTCCCCCCTGCCATCCACCCCTCCACGCTCGCCCCCATCCT